>JBBBDQ010000821.1:0-327500 GCA_037127315.1 Ascarosepion bandense
CTACATGTAAAAATGGGATTTATGTTTTGTCAGTTTTGTCAATAACCTGGAAAAACGGGGTTGGGTAAAGTGATGTGACGACGTTGTGACGCAGAATTGAATGCATTGTCTCTGCAATGTCAAAGTGTTTTGGTACCTTGTAAAAAACGTAAAATTATTTTCGGCAAATAATGTAGAAGTTACAAAAATCTAACAGATTTTCTGGAAAATAAACTGCCGCAAAAATTGAAATTTTCCTTTATTTTATGCCGCACGTCGTTTGTCAATTAATTTCTTTTTCACATATAATACTTGATCTACCAGTGACTGGATTTTGGTTAAGTTTAAATGAAGCGTCTTGTAGAAATGCATAAAAGTGCGTAAGAGACCACCCGATATTATGTTTGTCGTTGTATTTTGACGAAGCCTGTACCCTGATTCGAAATATTTCTGTGTACATCAAATTTCTGGCGTGATCTACAATTACCCAATTTTGGTGGAATACCGATAAAGCGCCACGGAAGAGGATACTTCGTAAATTCTAAGCGTTTCGGAGATTTTTCCCGTACCGTTTAATTAGATTCGAAACATTTATGAGTACATCAAAGGATTACATCATAGTCGAAAAGTGACCCAATTTTCGTTGTAATCAGACTAAGAATTTCGGTGAAGTAATATTCGCCAATATATATATATATATATATATATATATATATATATATATATATATATATATATATATATATATTATGGCCTCTCCCGTCGATATCGACGTATGAGGTCTAGACAACTATTTAATTCGATGTAGCATGCCTACACTTACTCAATCGTAAATGGCATTTGAGTCCTGCAAGAGATTTACAAACAAGTCCACAATGGAGACAAGAAGGGAGATTGCAGGAATGATCGGCTGGGACGCTTGCAGATGCTTTGGTTCTCTCACGTCTTACGCGCAGTTGGTCAATCTCAGTCTCAGCGAACTGCTTGATGCCCCTCTGGCAAGCAGATCTCCATTCATATATATATATATATATATATATATATATATATATATATATTGTTTGTCTTTGACTATCCATAAATTATTATCCAGTTAGTGTTACTTATTCTCGTATGTCAGCTGCCTCTTACAGTTTGTTAGCATCAGTTATTTGTAGTTCTTATTCGGCTGAAATCTTCAGCGTTGCTTGCATGCTATGTCCGTGGTTTTCAGAGTATTGGTTGGAAGGAGCGTAAGAGAAATATAAAATAATATAGAGAGATATCACAAGTATTTCTCTTTTAGAATTTAATTAGTTATAATGTTCATTTATAACATTTGCTCTAATATTACTTAATTTTTTTTATTACAATTTATGACCCACACAATGATTTTTGGTTTTCATAACTCCAATATAGTTTAGTATAATACCATAAATAGTTAATTCTAATTTTAGCCTAAATAAACATACCTTTTTTACAGGTGATGTATATAAAATTAAATCTTATGAAATATATATCCAACCTGATGTTAGAAACTATTGTCTATTCATTTGAATAATGGATGTTCGTAGTATGTATTTTGCTCAGAGAGAATAAAAATGTGTCTTGTTGTGACATTAAACATCTATGTTCTCTGCGCAACCCAAATGTTCAACTTCATAGTTCAAACTAATTCCCACGTGTGGTTGAGTTATACTGAGACAACCACAATCATATTGTTTAATTTCCTCCAACCAACCCTCCATAATTTTCTAAATAACCATTAATTAATCTTATACTTTGTAAAACAAACCATTCTTGTCATTTTCTTTTAAGAATATTCTTTAATAAAAACATTATTGTTCTGAAACATGAAACGTTTGTTCCATTGATATAATACTTTTATAAAGCATTGTAATAACAAAATTACAATATATATATATATATATATATATATATATATATATATATATATATATATGTGTGTGTGTATTTCCGATCTTTATGATTCTATATTATTTGAGTATAAAAGTAAAAGGCAAGTTATGCGTGTGCCGTTACTCGTGAAATGCTATGACTTCAGGGTGTAGTTTCTTTACCTAACTTGGCGAATGAAGTGTGAATATTTGTGATACGTCCTGTAAGAAAAGGATCCGTTTTCGTATAGTTCATATGGAAGATATTCTCTCGCTGCCGACTTGCCTCAACGTCATTTAATATTTCATCAAATCAATCATTGATGGAAATAGCGTTTAATGAAAACAATGCACTCTACTAGAATACTCTATTTGTAATGAAAAGTGGTCTGTAAAATGAAGTCCGCTTCAACCTGTTCCCAACTCCACTGCAGATATTAATAACATTTTGCAATTTTGCGAGTAAGAATGTAATTACCTCCCACTGTAATACACTCATTCCAAAGTTAAAATATCAATTTTTATCATTCTCGGAGTAGATTCTAGAAAAAAAAATCTTGAGAGGTGCTGCATTATCATGATCGAGAAAAAATTATACAGTTACATGGATAATTAACACTTTATTACATACATTGTGAGTATATTTCGGCTTCTTACTTTATATATACTCACACAATTAGAAGGATGATTTGAAGTAATTCAACAAATTCTTTAAACGGTAGCACACGATGCTCACATTTTAGCAATGACAATGCAACGACGGGGCAAACAGTATTATTTTTATAGAGTTTGCTAAAAACTGAATTAAATGACAAGAAAAGTGGGGCACTAAAACGAGATGGGCATATTCAAATTTCTTTCCAAACCATCAGATCCCAAGTTGGCATGTATGCCGACGACACAACAATCTACTCCCGCATCGATCAGAAACCAGGTCTGGACGACAAAGTGAACCTCGCTGCCGCACTGGAAAGGGACCTCCAATCCGTAGTGACCTGGGGTAGGAAATGGTTGGTAAATTTCAATGCCGCTGTTATCAACTAACCACCATAGACAATCGCATCTACCTCCCATTAGCATGGGACAGGCTAACCTCCCAGAGAGTAAAATACTACGCCTCCTTGGCCTTACACTCTCGGCGGACCTCAAATGGAATGACTATATTGAATCCATTGCCAAATCTGCTGCTATGAAAGTCGGCTCTCTGTGCAGGGCCCGGAAATTTTTCCCACCTGAAACTATTCTGCACGTATACAAATCTACCATCCGCCCGTGTATTGAATATTGCTGCCATATCTGGTCGGGTGCCCCTGCTGCTCTCCTTGGGCTTCTTGACAAAATACAAAGGAGGATCTGTAACGTGGTTGATACTGACTTGGCAGACCGGCTGCAGCCGCTCTCACACCGGCGTGATGTAGCTTCCCTGTGCCTCTTCTACAAGTACTTTCATGGCTTCTGCTCCGATGAGCTTAGATCACTGGTGCCGCCCAAGCACGAATTTACACGAGATACTAGATTAGCAACTAGGTCCCACCCTCTTACAGTTAAACAAATAAGATGTAACCGTAAATTCTACTCCAACAGCTTCTTTTCTCGCGCTTCCCGCCTGTGGAACTCCCTTCCACAAGTCTGCTTTCCCGACAGTTACAATCTACAGGTGTTTAAATGTAGGGTCAATAGACACCTCCTATCACACTAACTCCCAACTATTCTCACAACACTCTCATCTACCCAACCCTCATTCTCGGTATCCTCACCCGCCTATCACCCACCCTCTGTTATTTCCTATATTTAACCAGCCTTTCTCCACTCTACGTAGCCCCCTGCACAGTAGTGGCAGTGACATGCCTTGCTCGGGGTGAAACGCTTATAAAAAAAAAAAAAAAAAAAAAAGGGCCAGTGAATTTTTTTCAAAAACTGAGGAAAGCCTTAAATAATTGTCTCTCTCTATATATGGATGGAGTTTTACTAGTTTCTTTAGTCTTTGATGGATATTCAGTCTAACAGTAATATAAGTCTCAATAGGCTAATCTGACAGGTTAATCATTATTATTGTCAATGGCTTGTAAACACGGCTAAAACTTGAATCATATATTAGGATGAAAAATATATGTTATAAAATAGAAGTGTCGATTTTGTATAACTATGAAATGTCTCTAGCATTTAATTGAAACAAAGTAATTATAGAATAAATTCTTTATTGTCATTCTTTCAAAGGCAAACGTCTTTATTTTCATTTGTTGCCATTTGTACAATGTTTCGGCCGTTGTATTCTCAGGCCTTTTTCAGGTGCTAGGAATTTCAAACCCGACGCCCGTTATTTCAATCACTGGAGTTTATGATCTTCATTCTTTGCGTAGAGATTTTTGGTAGTAATGAGTTATCTCCCAGTAACACTGTAAGTTACTTGTTTGCAATTGTTGTAACCTGATATTGAACTCAAGTCACAGGAATCAACCAACGTCTATAACCACTTTGCTATATGTCCTTAAGGAATAGTGGAAATCGACGTTGGTTAGTTCCTGTCATTTCAGCCAAACAATTGTAAGTTCAAGAACAGAGAGGTAAGATGGTTGATTTTTAAACACTGCTTAGATGCTGAACAAAGCCGATATTACCGAGTGCCCAGTAAGGGTCAAACTCACTACTTAGCTGAAATATGTAAAGCTTGCTAAACATTATACCATATTCAGGTGCCCAAGCGGATAGATTGATAAATAGATAGATAAGTACATATATATATATATATATATATATATATATATATATATATATATATATATATACATAGATAGATAGATAGATAGATAGATAGATAGGAAAAAGGGGGAAAAGAGCATATTAATGATTTAAAGAAAAGGCGCTTGTGTGAATATAGCCAAAAGATGCTGAGGAAGTAATTATTTTTAAAAAAAGATATAAAAACTAAACTGTAAAATGGAAATTGAGATGAAAGCGGAAAAAAACTTGCCAAGTTTAAGCCAGCAATAAAAATTATGATAAATGTCTTTCAGAAAAAAAAATATATGCCAAGTTTAGATAATTGGAAACAATCTTTGATTAGAGGTAACTGAGTGCAAAGGGGAGAAGATTTACTTGTTCTTTTTCTGGTATTTGTGTATAAATTCATTGGCTTGTTTAATCATTTAATTTGTTGTCTGAAAAAAAAAGGCAGTTCATAAATCAATGGAAAGGGTTTGCTGGAAAAGTAAGGATAATAAATCCCAAATAAGGGAATGCTTATTCCTAAATCAAGAGATCACGTTGAAATTATTAAATATATGCGAAATATGATGCTGATGTTGATAATGATGTCTTGTGTAAATTATAATAATCGTTGTATATCTGATACTCAGGGAAATTATATTGGCGATCAGCTAACTTATTTGGTATTAACAACAAAAACTATTATCTTAATTATTACGAGTGTAACCCTGCGGTCAAATATGACAATAAATTATTTGAGAGTATTATTAGCTGTTTCTGTACAGAATATTCTCCCTTAATATCACAGATATATATATATATATATATATATATATATATATATAAGAACACTCTATATATATATATATATAGAGAGAGAGAGAGACAGAGAGACAGTTTATTATAAAAGAGAGGATTCTTCATTTCTCAACGACATTATTATTTTCACGAAATAAAATAAAAAGGAACCATTAATGAACAAGCATGCTGCAAGCGCTTTAATAACTTGTAGTAAAGTTTATAAATTGGTAGTAAAGAGAAGGAACTGATCCGACGCATATTCACTATTGTCCCTCTTTCCATGAGCGTGGCAGAAATTATATATATATATATATATATATATATATATATATGTATGTATGTATGTATGTATGTATGTATAGTGAATCAAGGCAGTAGATAATGTTCTTAACTTATATAGTTAAATATAACCGACAATAAATATTTGTCATATTTAATCATGAGCCTTTCTAAACATCTCAATTTAGAGAGTCTCATGATTAAACATAATATATATTATGTTTAACAATATAATATTTAGATAATTATCTGCCGCCTCAATACATTAAATTGCATATGTAATTGAAGCCAAAATCCGACATTTAGAACGGCTCGTGGTTAAATATAATATACATTCATTGTTTATTTTATTTAACGATATAGGTTTATATATATATATATATATATATATATATATATATATATATATATGAATATCAATTATCCAATTTACCTAATGATATTATCACCCAATAATGTTCTGTCAATTATAGCATTAGTTCAGCACTTGAAATCCTTTATATTCTTTAATCTACTACACCAAACAAAGGCCCCATCACTTTGTTTGATTTTGAAACGAAAGACATAAAAATTTAATCTCAATATAAACTTAATACCACTCCCATCTATCAATTCCAATATTTAAAAAGAATTACTTGCCTGCACTACTGAAGTCCTTTTTTAAAACCAAACTGGCAATATTTACCCAGAACTAATGGTGTAACTATGGGAAATACCTCTGGTCCGTGCTTTTCAAACGTTTATATGTTCCATGTTAAAAATATGGGACCTATAAAAGTTTCGGTGTTGGAACTTTTTAAAAAGTTACCAAACCAGAAATATGTGTTCGATACGTGGATGATTTTTTCCTTTTAGCTGAAAAGAAAATAATATTGAGAATCTTGAAAATACTTTTGAAAATATTTCCGCTCTCAAATTTACATATGAGCTTAACAAAATCTTATTTCTGTATATTCTTGTAGATTCTAATAATAATACATTAACTACTTCAGTATATAAAAGCAAAAATTCTCGTCTCAATAAATCTATTAGTCAATGTCCTTGTCAATAAAAGATTGGCCTGATTAAAAATTTCCTCATTAGAGTGTATGATAATTCATCTTTTCAACCGATTTTCTTCCAAGAATTACACTTCATTTGAAACAAACGCATCGCAACAACGGTTTTCTACATTACTTACTTGACTACCATAATATAAACTATAGCAACTACAAACACGTGGACAAAACCAATAACATTAATAATGTTTTACAAATATCAAATGCACAACAGATAGGACAAATCATCTCAACACCGACCAATTCAAACAAGAAAATTAAATTTTCTATTATTATAAAATTCAATCTACAAAGCTCATCGTCAATAACAATAATTCAACTTCATCTTAAATGTAGAAAATCAGTGACGTCTACGAATTTATACGTGCAATATTTACATTACTCGGAATATTGTCCTCATCTTTGTTGCCATGTGTCAATATCCACTAGGATATAGACGTTGGTTAGTTCCTGTGACTTGACCCAAAGAGTGCTGAGTTCAATTCTAGGCTACAGCAGTGGTGAACAATTAACTTATATGGTTAGGAGATGACTCATGACTTCCAGAAAAGGAACAAAGTATTGAAATTCATATACCTCAGTGATTGGAATAGGGGTTTCGGCTCAAAATTTCTAGCATCATAAGAAGATCGGAGCGTACAACGGCCGACACATCTTATAAATGGCAACAAAAATGAGGACAATAGACCAAATAATACACTAAATACTACTTCATCTAAGAAGTATTGTCGAATTTATATGTTTTTGAAGAACGGTGTTCCTCAACAATCCCAATCAGTAAACAATTATATTGGCTACATCACAACATCATTGACGAGAAGATTTGCATTGCATCTTTCGCACAACGGTTTCTTCCGATTTGATTTATACACACATAGAGTTCTTTCAGGACATATCTGTGAGAAACCTGTTAATACATAAAAAAGTAGCATCATCCACATGCAAAAGAAGATTAAAGATAAACATAATGAAGGCATTACTAATAAAAAAGAAACATTCTACATATAAAAAATAAATTATTAATACAATAACAGTATGCTTACCGGGTTCAGAACTCAACATATAGATAAACTTTACACAAGATCATTTACAACTACAACAAAAGTAACTCTTGATAATGGCTAAAAGTATAGCGAAATGTGCTCGATTGAGTGTCGGAGGGAAAAAGTCGCTTCATGGCATGACAGTTTTTTGCGTGACGTAATTTGTGTGTTGTTCATTATAATTTTTATGCGGTTTTCTTAAATCATACATTGATTACTTTTTACTCAAATTTAGTACATTCTATCTATATTCTTCTAAATTACTAATATTTTATTGGTCCCTCAGAATGCGGTGTTAGAATTTCACTCATATGCGTTACACTTGCTTACGCACAAATAATGTTGGGAAACATTCAAGTCCAACAACTCACGCAAATAGGCTTAATAAGAAGATAAACTGATTTCTGTAGCCTTTTTTTTTTAATCATTTCACCCCGAGCAAGGCGGAAACGCCACTGATGTGCAGAGGGCTACATAAATGTAAAAAAATTAATTAGAAAAGAGTGAGGAGTACAAACTAGTTAGAAAGGAACAATAGAAAGCTGAGAAAAAAGGTGCGATGACAGATACATAGATGGAGAGAAAGGGAAGGTTATAGAGGGGAGGGGAGAGAGCTAGAGGCCAGTGTTTAGTAGATGAGTATTGACTCTGCATTTAAATTTCTGGAGGTTGTAGCCGTCAGGAAAGCAAGAATACGGGAGTGAGTTCCACAGGCGGGAAGTGCGAGAGAGGAAGCAGCAGGAGTAGAATTGTCGTCTGCATTTGGCTAACCTGACTGTGAGACCCAGTTGCCAGTCTGGTTGCACGGGTAAACACCTGTTGAGGAGGCATCAGTGACTTAAGCTTATCCGAGCAGAAGCCATCTGAAAACCAGTCTACCGCAGAACAAAACAACAATCAGCAGCCAGTAAGTCATTAATAGAAACACACATGATCAAGTGCCTTCTCACTTATGCTACTTAACTGACTGTAACTGACTGTCAGAATGCGTACGTGATTCCAGCTATGACAGACTCGAGCAGGCACTTCTGGCTAAAACGTATTCGTAACTGTTTTAGTTATAGTCAAATAAAATAATTGTAGATATAAATACAGTATTAGCGAAGAACAAAAACAATCTGTCAACAACAACGTAATCGAAAGCTACAAGACGATTCAGAAAGCATTTTAAAATATGATTGATAAAGGAAAAGGACTGATACACTTGGTCTTATGCCAATGATAATTTTCCCAACACGAAAACAAAGTGAATAATAAAAAGATAATTGAGGCTATCCTGCAAACGATAAAAAATTGTAAAATATTCTTTGAAACTGAGATCAAAACTGACCACCTCGAGTCAAGTAAAATGACCGGAAGTCATTATTGTAAATAAAAGTAAAAATGGCTGCTATATTGTAGATGTTGATTTATCGCTAACAACAAACTGAAAGAATGAGAGAAAATCGAAGATTGGCAGAACGTACTCAGGGAACAGTATGGTTGGCCTGATATGCGTATCAGATCTCATAGTAATCTTTTAATCAGCAATGTCTATATTATAGGAAGAATTGAATATTCAGCGAGTAGAATCGGAGTCTCTAACCCACGGTGGTGTGGGTTTTAGTAAGAATAATTGAAGAGGTAGTAAATACTTGTATACTTGCTGGAACTCGATCTGGAGTGAGGAACACTATATACCTGGTAGAAATTTCAAAATGCATGAATATTTATAACAACAGTGCAAAGAAGAACGAAATCATTCCATATAACAGCATTCATCAACTTGGGAAGTATTCTAAAGAGTGTTGAAACATTGATGGGACATTTTATCACTATTAATGATGAATCTCAACGAATACGACACATTGTATTTAACTAAACGAGTGCAAATAAAAGGGAAGCAAATTCTAAAGCTATACTAAAACGCAAGGTAAAAATAGACATAATGAAAACATAATTTGGGAGATAAAGTATCTGATTCTACATCTGCATGACGAAGGAAGATAAACGAACATAAATAAAAAATAGTAGTATTTCCCGAAACATATTAAGCGTTTTATCATTAGAAAAAAGATATTTGAGGAAGCACTGATATTGGATGATTTTAATATTAAGAAATACTTGCGAACTATATAATAAGAAGCTCAATAAGATGCTGAATGTTCAAGACAATTTTCTGTAACTCAGATTTTGTCGATAACATGGAGATTAACACAAGAAGAAGAAAAAATAATAATAAGAAGAAAACGACGAAAGAAGGTAATTTTACTTTGATTTCTGATTTATATTGATTTTTTCCGGGTTTCAACGAAAGACTTAAGATCATCACTATGACATTTCCCACTGATACACGTTTTGATATAAAGAAAAAGTACAAAATAAAAACTAAAATTACTCATATTTTACATAGATAGTGACCTTCCTAAAATGTGTGCTCTACTTTTCAGTACGCTCTATTTTATTTCTTTAAGGTTTTGGCTACTATGAATCACTTTAATGAGTCTATTAGAAACATTTCTAATCAATTCAAAAAGTTCAATAAAACTGGAGATGTTGATGTCGTTAGTACCACATGTTGGATTTTCATTTAAAGGTCCTTATATTTTGATAGCTTTTTGGAACTCTTCAAGGACATATTACAATCTGCTTATGTACCATGTCAATAATAAGTCACCTTTTCTTTCTGGGGTCACTTATTTTGATGTCTTGGTGATTAATTTTCATTGTTGCAAGTTATATCTCTGTAAACTGGTGTGGGAGATGTTCACATTAATTTCTTGGAAGTCAGTCAGTCAGATAAGCGACATACGTGATACACGCTTGGGCGATCATGTCTCGATAGAGATATGACTAACTGGGCAGAAGATTATCCCGCAGTAGGTTGCCATTACTTTCTGCGGTAGACTGGTCGCCGACGAAGGCTATAGAACCCAATCTGTCCTGTTAATTAACCCACATAAGGCGAGCGGAGGTGATGTAATCCCGGTCATTATCTTGAAGAAATGTACCACTGAATTCTTCTCTGTCGTCTCTAAACTCGATAATTACTATTTTTCTGCTTCTTGTTTTCCCGCCGACTGGAAATCATCTTCTGTGGTTTCCCTATTTAAGAACTCAAGGGAACACTCAAACCTATCCAATTATTGCCCTATTAAACTTCTGCCAATTCTAGGGAAAATGTTCGAGCTACTATCAATGCAGTGATAATTCAACATCTTAATGCCCATGAACCATTCTCAGACAGACACTATGGATTCAACTTTGCCAGATCTACTGCCGATATGCTAACGACCTTCGCGGAGTACATATACAAGGCCCTCGAGGAGTCCGGTGGGGCTCGTGCTGTTGCCCTGGATATCTCAAATGCTTGTGATAGAGTTTGGCACGCTGTTATGATGTAATTGGATGCTTGCTTGATCTGAACAAATCTTTCATATCTAACCATATAATGAAGGTCGTCTTGAATGGGCATACCTACTATCCTACTGCACGAACACGGTTTTACCCTAGGGCACTATCCTAGGCGCAACACTTTTTCTAATCTTCATAGATGATTCCCAAACTTGGTCAAATCCCAAGGAGGCATCTACGCAGATGACACAACCATTTACTCCCGCATCACTAAGAAATCTGGCAAGGCGGACAAACATAACTTCGCTGCTGATCTTGAGAAGGGCCTCCACTCAATGGGGGAACGGGGTAAGAAGTTGCTCCTTCAATTTCAATGCTTTTAAAATGAAACTCCTATTTGTCATTTATCACAGGCAATCTCTCCTGCCACACATAAACATGGATCATTCAAGTTAGCCTGAAAGCAATATATTGCATCACTTCGCATTTACCCTACCCTCCGAACTCAACTGGATTCATTACAATGAATCAATAGCTAAAGCTAGTGCTGAGAAAGATGGGTCACTGTGTCGAGCGAGGAAGTTATTTTCCCGCATGAATCCATCTTGCATATATAAAAATCAACCATCCGACCGTGTATGAAAGACTGTTGTCATATCAGCTCAGGCGCCCTTTCTATTCTTCTTAGTGTTCGCGACAGGCTCCAAATGAGAATCTTTAATGTGATGGGTCCCGACGTGTCAGCTAGACACCAGACACTTTCTCACCGGCGGGATGTGGCTTCCTTCTGTCTATTCAACACATATGTGGGCCAGGTTTTGATATTATCTTAACTACCATAAACGGGCTAATGTAAACAACTTTCAGTTGAGCTTCAGTTCTAAGAGTGAAATCGGGTGATGGTACTCCTGATAATGCATATGTGGAGTTTGATGAGAATCTCCGAGCAAAGCACTGTCTCCAGATGCCATGAGCATCTCGAATTTACTGATTAAGGTGTATTTCATCAGTAACCAATATGGACAAGCTTCTCTTCTAGATCTCTTCCTTACTGCTATCTCTGACTCTTCCCATATTATGCAGCTCTGTCCCCGTAACAACTCGGATCATTCTGTGGTGTCTGTATATATCATTTTCTACCACCCTTCTTCAAAGAATCTCCAATCACTTTTAATATCTTACAGCTATCCATGATTACATTTTCGATGTCACTTGTAAGGAGGTTATTTCCCTGTTTGAGATAACACCCCTGAGGTCTCTTCCGCCGTGAAGGCTGGCATTGGTACTTTTATCCCAGTTAAGAAATTCTGACTTAAACTTCGTACATCTTTTTGGTTATCGCATGCATGCTTGGCTGTCATCCCAATCAAGAATCACTTCATTCGGATATATACCTAATGACACGTTTGATCAAAATAAGCTCCTTTTTCACTTTGCTCCTAATGAATGTAAGTGTGACCTAAATGATGTTGTATGCTAATAGAAAGTAGCAGTGTATAGCATCTCGCAAGTTTGGTTACAATGATTACGAGAGGCATTACAACAGCGTGCCGAACAGCAGAAAATACTTCATTCCGCCTTTATATGAATAATTTGAAGCCCTCACACGCACAGCAGACAAGATCGTGTGCGTTGTTCGGAAATTCACGTTCAACTCCACATTTTTCTAGATTACCTACACCCAATTTCAAACTAAAAACTGAAGCTCTTGCTGAGTACTATAAGTAGATACGATTTTGGTATCTGGCGTACGTTCTAAACTTGACTCCATAACGCAAGCGGTGGTGTAAAGAATTCCATTCATCGTCCTAAAATGGAATTGCCTCTGAGCTGTCTCCAGCGCGCGCAAGCACACACACACACACACACACCAAAGAACGCGAATATATATATATATATATGCCTTCTTCTACAGAGCACCCATTGCCCAGAGGTAGAATCGCCACTGACGCCTATTCGGTCGGGTTTCAATCCTGGATTAAAAGTTAATAAATAATAAATTTTCATTAATTTTGTCGCCTTTTTCATTTCGATTGTTTGTTTGAGAGGATTTAAGACATTAGTAAAAACACGAAATAATAATAATAACAATTCAATAGGAAAAAATAAATAAACAAATAATTTGTTGTTTCAGCTTAATAAGGTCATCATCGATAGAACTTTGTTTTCTTTGAGTTTGTAGCCATTTTCATTATGCTATGCTGTTTCCTCCCAACCTCCCATGCAAAGAAGTGGATGTGCCTATAAAACACCACACACCGAAACACATGCACACACACACACACACACACACACACACACACACACACACACACACACACACACACACAAAATAAAATATTATAATTTGGAAGAGCTACACTCACATAAACACGGACACAGACACACCACCAGATAAAGCAGAAACATAAAACAACAGTAATAAAATAGATCCTCTTCAAACCGGTCAAATGTCAAACTAACATTCAGGTCTCACTTAGATAAACCACACATTAAAGCAGACTGATATAATCAGACCAGAAAAAGGTCCCAACTGTAGATCACACATGGAACCCTAAACACACACACACACACACACACACATGCTCTAACACACTTACACACACACACAACACAGTAAAATTAATGTCAGTAGCAGCAGCAGCCAGACAGGAATGGCCATTCCTTGAAACACACGGACTCTCTCGGACAGACACACTCTCCCCTGCCATTCTGAAGATGATATTTTGATCTCGAAATATTAATGTATACCCCAAAATTTCTTTACCTTGCTTTATTTAACTAAACGCAATGTGACAGCCCTCAAGACCTAATTATATATATATATATATATATATATATATATATACTGCCTTGTAAAAATCTCTTTTTTGTCATAATTCAATTATCTATGTTGGCAATACTACCACTTCTCTGATCGTTGCCTTACATGACACCTATCTAGTACTAATAATGCAATAACAAACATACAAGAAACTTTAAGAAATATTTTGATTGAAAATACAACAAATATTATTTAAATCACAATATCAAAGAAACCTTTCTATAAAGAAACACTATATATCAAACAAGGTTCTCCTCCAACAATATTTAATTGTGGAAATGGAGTTTTGAATTAAAATATAAAAAAATATATATATAGATCTACAAGCAATGGCCAGCCGTGTACACCACATGATATCTTGAAAGAACTGTCATTAAAAAACACTAACACACAAAATATAATAATACAGTCACATATGAGGACATTATAGCAACGCCGGAAAAGTAACATACTTGAAAATGGCCTGTAAAGAGACTGAAAGAGCTTAGAAATAAAAAATTGTCGAACTTTTGCATTCCTTGTCTCTAGTAAAAAGTAAGAATAGTGGAAACAGTAAAGAAAAAAATAACATGATCCTTGCCCGTGTGCTAGTGCTTATTATATAAAAAAAAAATTGCTAGTTTAAACAAATAATACACATGAAACAGCCTACTGTTACAAATTTGACCAGAGTTGGAGCGTAGAAAAAAATGAATTTAGTGGAAGAAATAGAGTTAACGAAGGAAATAGAGTTGTCGAAAGAAATGAAGTTGACAGGAGAAATTAATTCGTTGCAAAGCGAAAATATATTTTTGATTTCTTCCCCTTGTTAAGATTAGTTTCAACTTCAACTAATATTAGGTAAGTTAGTGCCTTCATTGAAATGACCTCTTACAATCACTGCTTTATTAGGAATAGCATAAGAAAACCAGAGAAAGCCCCTATAGATAAGACCTTTAGTAAAACTACGGATATACAGCTTAAGGTTAGTGATTTGGAGAACGATAAGAACCACTATAAGAAAGGGAAGTTGAACATGCCCTGGCGGATATGTTGTAAATTAAGTTAGATAAGTAAAGTACGGAAGGAATTAAGAACGTTTGGAAAACCTTATATTCAGTAGTATTTAGAGTGTGACGGACCCACTTTTTAGACTAAGTTAATCAGTCATCTAAGCAAACCGTTTTCCCATCATTAACAGATACAATCAGGCTCTTGAGTAATATTTCTTCGTTTTTTATTTGATTGCTGTTGTTATTGTTTTCTTAGTCAGATTATGAATGGCATGTTTTGCTAATAATAGCAAATTTCCGTGGTCAAACATAGTCTAGTTGAAATTAATGAAAATTACATGTGTGACGTTGAACTTGAGCAGTGGAACGCATGATATTAACTGAAGGTTATTTACCTGATGTCAATTTAAAAGGTGGAGGACGGTTACAGCCAACGATCATATGGTTGTACACCAAGATGTCTACTGGTATGATGCAACGCAGAGAAAGAGAAACATTTGTAACTTGACAAAATTTTCTTCTGGTGTGTCTATTCATAAAAGAGAAACACATTTTAAACATTACAGAGCTTTTTTCTGCCGTGTGTGTGTGTTTGAAAAAGCTACTAGAGTGATAAATGATAAAAAAGAACTTTGAAAAAAAGATGAGGAAATAAAATGATAATAATAACAATAATAATAACAAACATATTAGGTGCTCTCTTTCACTTTTTTTCCTTGCTTTTTTACAATTTTATTCCGTGTATCACAAAAAAATGGTTGATGCCGCAATGTCGATAACAAACTCGCTAACAAAAAAGCGAAGGATATCTGAAGCAAATCTATCTTTAGTTGGTCAATATGAGGCCCAAAGCTGATTAAATTGGCACTAAAACAAATAAATAAAAATAAACAAATAAATAAATAAAAATAAGATAGAAAACTAAATGAATAAAAGAGAACGATAGAAAAAACAAAAAAACTAGTTTATGTCTAACTGAAAAGGCCGGATATCACCGTGCTAAAAGATCATATAGTCAGTTATTGATATTATTGGAGTCTGAGAATCCTAGAAATCTTTGGAAGTTGATAAAAATACGGGAAAGATAAATTCTCTTATGGTTATAACTTACTTAATAACGCGAATTATTGGTGAATTTCTAAGTTTGGTTTAGATGTAACGTGAAGCCAAAATTGTGGAGCACCTGGTGAGGATCGAGATTACTGCTCAGTCGTAGCTGTTATAGCGCTAAGCTTTACACCGCGTCGTGTTACCCAACGTGTCAGAAAATTTGTAGACGGGCGACATTCTCAGTGGAAGGTGAAAAAGAAAAGGAAAGAAATAAAGTGAAGAATAAAAAGAAAACATTTTTCGGGCAAATCCCGTTCGGGCCTGATTTAAAATTATGCTTAACTGTTGGGGAGTTCTCCACCTTTCCACGAGAATGGACTGTTCGAATCACTATATAAAATAGTAGTGATTATACCTCGAGGAAGGAAGTTGAGTAAGGGAGTCGAGTGAGCGAGTCCGTCGGTATTGCACCGTAAGTTTTCCACTAGTCAATCTATCATGTTTCTAGGACGATACTGTTTACTAATTACCTTGTTCTATATCCTACTAATCCTCACCTCTTGTAAATACTTCTCTTTTCCTGTCAATACACCTAATTTTTACTATTACGTTGTTTTGTATTATTTCACATAATTCTGTTACCCGACGTAACATTAACCTAAGAGATTAACATAGATGTTACATTGAGGAAAGTGTTTTTTTTTATGGAAGTAATAAGGAAGAAACATGCGCAAAATTGCAGGAAGTAGACAGAAGAGTGTCACCTTTGGTATTGATAAAAATCTCATTAGAAACAAAGAAAGAGTGCTGGCTGGCTATATGATTTCTGTTTTTTATGTATGGAAGTGAATGCTATACAATTTCATCAAGGACTGAGGAGAGGCTTGTGGGAGTAGAAATGTGGTTTTTCAGAAGGATGCTGAGGATATCATGGTCTGAGAACGTGTGCAACTGTGAGCTGTTTGAAAAGATGCAAACGAGAAGAAAACTCATACTAAATATCAGCTAGAGACAAATGCAGTTCTTTGGACACGTAATGAGGAAGGAAGGCCTGGAGAACTTAATACTGAATGGTCAAAAAAAGTGAAGGCGAGACAGGGGAAAGCAGCGCGAGACGTACTTGTTAGGTCTGAGCAAATTGATAGCAAAGCGGGGCTTAGAGATTCCAACAGAAAAATATTGAAAGCAACAAGAGACAGAGCCAAGTGGAAGTCCATGATCGCCTACGTCCTGAAAGGTCACGGTACAGGAAGAAGTAAAAACTGATTAATTTTATGTGCATCTTCAACGTAATAGCTAGAAATAGCTAGATACGATGAACGTATTTTTTGAAAATTATAAAAACGAAAGAAAAAGTAAAACAATGTTTGCATTGTATTTTATGTATATATTTATGTACAATTGCTTCAGTTTTGTAAAAATGATATGGATACAGAACTGATGCACTTAAAATGGTCATATGTGAACATTTTGAAAAATGAATGGCGCAGGAATATACTATTTTTCTGTAAAACCGAATTAAATATGATTGACTACAAAAGCAGTGAAGGACAAATGCATGATCAACCTTTAAAGGCAGAACGCACCAACAAGAACGACAAACATGTGACCGACACTAAAGGTCTTCTTCTTTTTCTTTTTTATTCTATGTACCTTGTCTTTTCAGAACGTAGGCGATCATAGGCTGCCACGTCTCCATGTCACTGCTGGCTCTTAGCACGCTTTCTCCTGTAACGTCTCTCAATCCCCGTTACGTCATCCACCTGCTCAGGCCTTTCAAATATGTTATCCGCTGCTTTCCTCTGTCACCTTTTCCTCTATGTGGCCTGTTAGTATCAGGTCTCCAAGCCCTCCTTCCTCATTGCATGTCCCAGGTACTTCATTTTTCTTTTCCTGATGCTCAAAGGGAGCCGGGTTAAAAAGGCAATAGTCAGCGAAGATGATTGACAGACGTACTTAGTCACAGATGACACAATTGATCGGAAACACGAAAAGGCAAAAAATGCATAAAAATATTAGGTTAGATAACTTCAGGATTTGCCGTGTCGAAATTTCAACACCGAGAGAGAACACAAGGAAAAGAAAAATAGAGAAGACAATTACCGCAAGATGACTATCGACAACTCCCTTGTATTTGCGTGATTCTCTCTGGTTATCTTTTTCCACACAACCGTCACTGGCGAAGAATATAATTATATGTTTAAATCAGATTACAACACAAAACTCAACCACAAACTCCATGACCACACAAAATTTAAAAAAATTAACAAAAACCCGACACACCAACTAAAATCTAAACTTAATAAACTCATTAGTGCCAACAACGCTGATCAGAATTCCTTAAAACTCCCTAAAATTATTGGTGACTATAAACCTGGTTACATATACGGAACCATAAAAACTCATAAACCTAACTATCCTCTCCGCCCTATCATATCCCAAATTCCTACTCCTGTATACCAGTTAACTAAACATATTAACCAGCTTATCACACCCTACCTTCCGATTAAATACAGCATAAAGTCAACCCTAGAGGCAATCCAAATCCTCAAGAGTGAAAAACCTAATAATGAAATCATAGCTTCACTTGATGTGGAAAACCTTTTTACTAATGTACCCGTCAGTGAAACTATTGATATAATTATAAGAAATGTTTACAGTAATCCTTCATTACCCCCACTCAAAATTAATCCCAACATCCTAAGAAAAATTCTACTAGCTTGTCCTACCGAAGTGCCTTTTGTTGATCCAAACAACACTATATATATATATTCCGTCATTTAGAACAACACAGTTATCAACGCACACTTCTGAGAAAAACGCTTGTTGATAACACGTACATACTCAAACAAGAAAATAATAAGCAGAAACTAAAAATTCTCGAAGCACTCTACATTAAACAATTTAAACCTGGTTTGAATACAATCAATTTCGATATTTCCAATAACGTACTCAAATGTCTGTAATCAGACCAGGGAGCACAACACCACTATTTTGACACTGTCTTCGGCCATCCACCACGGTAGGGACGGACTTATATTTTCAATTCAATTATCTTTATTGTTAATAGCTTAAATGTTCTATGTTTACTGTGTGTTAATATTTACTCTTTGATAATGGCTTATGTGAGCCGAAAGCTTAGACCCGATAAAAAATTCAACAAATACTGTGATTTTTTGTTGTCTTTTAACGACATCACCATCAAGTATATCAGACGGTATGAACGGATCCTACACAAAATTGATAGACAAAACTTGTCTATATTATTCAATGAAACCTGCATTAATGAAAAATGCTGCCAAAATACACACAATTTACATTATTATATATACTTATTCCGTGATAGTCGTTGATGTCATGTCAATCTTTCTTTTCAGTCAGCCTTTTATAACAAGGTAGGATTTATAATTGATCAAATTGATTGAACAGCAAAATCAATTTAAGAATGCTACCAGACATTGCATTCAGTTAAGCACATGTATACTTGGAAAATGTATTAATCCGTCTCTCCTTTCTCGAGCTATTCATTAAATAGAAAGAGAGATTTGGTTATGAAGCCTTGTTTGAAAAACAAGTCCACACGAAGAAACTAATGGTAACCTACTACGGAAAACTATTTTGCCCCGTCACCCATATTTCGAAAGCGTGTACCACGTATGGTACTTAACTGACTGACCAAAACGAGAAATAAAAATGTAATAAAAAATATAACAGTGTCTCAGAGTTTATATATTTTCCGTTTGTTAATTACAACTTAAATTTTCGCTTGAAGTTTCATGATGCATTATCTAGGAAAAAGTATATCTGAATTCACCTAAATAAGTATATCGCAAAAACTTGTTTCAATGCCTTTAGACCGTTCGTTGAAATGTCGCTCGTTCGATGAAAGGTCATTTAATAAAAGTGGTTCGATAGAAAGTCATTCAATAACAAGTCGTCCATAATGAATTATTTTTGATGAAGATATAACATAAATGAAAACCCCTGTCGACGTAATTACTTTCGATTAAAATTGTTCGATAATGTCTGTTTAACTTATAGTTTTTCGATAAAATGGTGAATGACATGAGTAACCATATTTCTTGGTATGTCATCGAAATTATACAATATAACTACAATTAATAGTCTGAACTTTTTATAAGATCTCTGAATACTTACCTACGTGAGAATAAAAGATGTTCCCTTCTCGTTTTAATTTACTAGCTTCTCATCAGTAATTAATTCAATATTTCTTCATGAAAACATACGCCTTTTATTTTAAATCAACGCTTTCGAATCTTTTTTTATTCTTTTGACCTCAAGCAAGATGATAAAGCCTTTAAGATTTAAGAGGGTACTGAATGTGAAAGAAACTGAGAAAACTAAGGAAGTAAAAGGACAGGATTCATGGAGAGAAAAATGTTGTTTTGAATTTAAATTGTTAAAAAATATAGTTAACTGGCTGGAACAAGTATTTGCGTTCTACAGGATTGAAATACGAGTACATAGAAACTATTATAATAGAAATTAGGGTTATATAATAATTTCAACAGAAAATCGCAAGTTATCGCTGCTAATGTATGACTTCGTTTAGATTCATGAATTCGATGTACTAAAAAAACTTCATCACAAAATTCTTCATAAATATATTGATAGAAAAGGGACAGGGAAGCTATGTTTCAGGGGCGCAAAGTTATTCAACCTTAGATAGAAAATTAGGACACATCTTCTTCAATGTGTCGTGTTTCTACAAGACGTACGCGATCAAGGACTTTCACATACCTATATCCTTGTAGCTCTTAACAAGCTTTCTACTGTCACTCTTCCAAATTTGCACTCTGCCATCCATTTAATTAAGCCCATTAAGTATGTTACGCATTGTTTTTACTTGACTCACTTTACTTTTCTCTGACCTGTAAGTATCAGACTTTCTTAGCCTTCTATCCTCATTACATATCCCACGTACTTCAAATGTATTATCCTGGTGTTAATTATTAGTTTCTTTTTCCATTTCAATAACCTCAGCGTTGCTCGCATGTTCATCGATGGTATTCGTAGAACCTTTATCCAGAACCACATTTCGGTTGCTTCAAGTCTTCCCGACATCTTTTGGGAAATTGTCCAGCATTTACTGCCATGTTGAATAACAGACATCTCATAGCAACCCATTCTTCTTTGTCTCTCAACTCTACTCAGCTTCTGGACGGAACCACGGTAACTTTCAATATTTTCTTTGGGTTTTGAATTCATAACAAAACCCCAGAGCAGATGGCGTAATAATATTAAATGCGTTGAAGACTGGTCGATAGAAATGTTCAAGAGGATGTTTGCTGAGTAAAATAGTTTTCCATGACACTGTGAAACAACTTCCTTATCAGCTTCCGAAGTCTCAATCATTCCAGTTCATACCGGTGGAAAATATTTGAACGCGATTATTTTATTCTGATAGTTCGCATCATCTATGCTAATTGCGAATTTTTAGCGTATCTTAGATATACCAGGAAATCGATTGGAGCATTCAGTGAGAATTTGACTCACTATTCACTCGTAATGGAAGAAGTGAGGCAAGTTTGTTAATCATTACACCACGTCGGTGTTAGTGATTTTATAAGCATAGCTTATATGTGACACCATGCCGAACAAATGGAGCAATCAGAGTGGATCCTATCATTGTTTTGGGGATTTCTAACAATTTAAACGGTGCTTCTTTAAACAACAATATGGGTTTTAACAATTAGCTTGGTGTATTTTCCAGTCAAAATATTCTGATTTCTGTTTTCGACAATGGAGGTGAATTCATTCTTGAACGATTCATACGATCTATTAATAAACCATAAGTATTAAAATAAATGACAAAAAACGAATTAATTGATGTAACAATGTAAAAGATACATTAATGTGTATAAAAGAATCTGAACATAAGTTAAAATAATTAACATTTTCATGTTTACTGGAAAATAAATATCACTCACTTTATGTTACTTAAGATAAATTCATCGACACTAATTTATTTCAATAAATAATGAGCACTGACACTTGATTTTTGAAAAGAAAAAGTTTATACAATCTTACATTAAATTAATTCTGGATAATTTCTTTTTTGAAAAATAATTTCGTTGGTTTCTTTTTTTTGTTTTAGTGTTCATACAATGGTTTGTACAGGTTTCTATATGTGAGCATTTGACATAAAACCGGTCATGTGAAATGCATGAATTCTGGAGTTTAAGGTCAGTAACCTTCAGTGAGAGTCTCTCTGACATGTTATTGCAAAGCACGGGCAAAAGGGAATTGAATTCGTTGAAATTGGAATGGTAAGTTTAATAGTAAGAGAAGATTTCTTGGGATTAAATTTCGGACTCACATTTGATATTTCCAATGATGATTGTATCTTCAACAATGTTTTGCTCCATTGACTTGATAATCAATCTAGTGCCATTGTAAATATATGAGTCGGCCCAGATTTCACAACATCATGACTAGAGTTTCCTTTCTCCGAATATTAAGTAAAGTGGCCTGCCAAATGGCTTCGGAGAATTAAGAAAAATCGGTTGAAATTTGAACTGCATGACCTTAGATTCGATGGTGTCAGTGAAATGGATTGGAATGATGCTGCTACTTCAAGAATTTAAAGAACACTCAGCTTTATATTCTCTACTATAACATTACTTGGAAACAGAATTGCTTTTCTATACTAGCAATGATGATTCCTATTTTTTCATTCCATTTTAGAGAATGCTTTTATTATTTCATTGTTGGTTGAGACGAGCGGACAACATGGTAGCATATATAACTGAGATACTATATTATTATTATATCTTAATGTTATGAAACACTGGATAAAATCATTGGTTGAAGTAATCCACGTGACTCGACCAAAAGTTTTATGAGTTCAATAACTGTTCAGAGCAGAGATTAAAAAAAAAACTGAGAGTTTAATTACGAGCGGAAATAAAGGAAAATGAGATATTCAGAAAAAGCATTGCACGTTGAACAGGAAAATTCTACTTCAGTGGACTAAATGAAATTTTCTGTTAGAAATTCTAACGTATATCGTCTGAAAAACAGACGCAGTGTACAACGGTCGAAACCTCATGAATAGAAAAATGAAAACAACAGTCCGAATAGTGTAAACAGTTACAATACCTAATCACATAAATACAGAATGCGATGGATGAATTGTCGTATAAATTACGCAATATAAAAATTACACTGGCATCTTCTTTTCACAGATATATATATATATAAAAATTACACAAACGTATAGTGAAATACTATTATCGCGCATCTCTGCTGTTTAATTTGGTGAATGGTGCCATAATCGTTGCCTTTAGTTATTTTGGTTTTACAAGTTGTTTTCTCTAGCTCAACTGTGGCCCACACCTTTTAACTGGGGATTTAGCTGGCCGGACGTAATGGCTGTTGCGGTTACAGATATTTTTTGTCAGCCATAATTGGGACTCCTATTTCTGTCACATGGGATATGCTGTTACCAACAATAACATTCATTCTATTAACGCAAAATGAAATAATCCCTTAAGTCCTTTGATCTAGGCTTTAGTGTTCAGTCTTGTCGGAAGAACGTATAGAGGCATGACGTCACCATCACAACCGATCTCTCCAAACATCATCGTGATCATAATTAAACTAATTTAAATCTTTACGAATTCTCTGTATCATCATCAGATTGAAACCAAAACCCTGTGAAATGTTTGTATTGGAGTGTACGGTACAAATGCCAACCAGAGTCGCATGAGTTGCCTAAATTCATAGGAAAGTGAATTGCTTATATTTCTCACAGACGGTGCCTAACTGACGGTACTATAAAATGCAGCAAAAAAAATCGAAACATAAAATGCCCATGCGCAAAACTAAATTAAAATTTGGCGACGATTAACTTATCTCACACAGTATAGAAACATCAGTTCTTCTTTAGGATATATTTTTCATTGCTGGATCTTTTCAAGTACTGTAGACAATTTTTGGAAACGGTTCTGGGGCAGCTTGAATTCAGAAATGGTAGTAATTTTCTTGTGAAGAAGTATGCTGCAAAACCTCATGAGGCCACTGCTGGGCAAATACAATTTTTGAATCACTTTGGAAAAGAGCGGATGGACGAAGAAAATCTTTCTAATACCAAATGATGCATTTAAGAAAAATAAATATATTCAATCTTCGCAGGTAGTCTCAACAATCGAGTCATACCCACCTACGTCCATGTATTTTTATTTGACCAAGCTAGTTTGAACATTCCTTTGTCCGTCACGACAAACATCACGATCCTGCATCAACGTCGAAAGGTTGTTAAGCTTTCTTCTTCTGTCATTATATATTTGATCAATGTAGGTGATTCCTGGGCGATCAAGCCGTTTTACCCCATTGTTATGTGTCCAGAAAAATAGATCACTCACAAGTATTTGTTTTCAGTTTTGTTCTCGAAATCACGTTCTGCGTTTAATTAAAATTATTGGGATTTCATCAGAGTTGTCTTTATGACAATGATTTAGTTGGACTTTTCTTTCAGCATATGAGTAAGTTTCAACAAGCTGAGACTGAACTATTTTAGTTAATGTTCGAGTAGTGTCAACACACTTGAAACCACTTCCATAGTAAAGCCAATTTCTTGCTGTTAGAGACTGTCTTGTAGATCAGATTTCCAGATTATATCCATCTTATTTAAGGCGGTACAGTCTTTTTCTATGCGAATTTTCATATCTTTTTTCATTAGAATTTATTTCGCTTCCGAGTTATGTAAAATATTTGAGAAATTTTATTGATTCACCTCAAGGAGTTTCTTTTGAGTTCTGCTGATTAAAGCTTAAGAATTCACTAGCTTTGGATAATTTTCGCGAACAAGCATGGCAAAACCAAAAATGTTTTTTATGCTAACACGCTATGGCGACAATTTTACTCTGCGGTTGTAGACATCCATATTACGTTAGCACTTTCCCTCTTAAATGAGGGATCTTATTTTCTAGTAGAATAAAGGTTATATTGATTATATTATCAGACTGACAAATGTTTATACCGGTGTTTTCATTCGGTGAATGTAATTCTCTCACTATTCGCCACTATTCGTTATGCATTCTAGCGTTTCTTTGATCTGAACAGATCACAGCTTTGCAGCGCGATTGCAAACAAATTTCGTTTCTAAAATTGTGTTCCGGAAATAATTGTCTCCGAGAATCATTCCAAATCGTTTATTTAGATGACAACCTTTGTGAAAAGATCCCCAAACCTGACCTTGAAAGGATTTTCAATTAAAAAAGAAGTTGTTTCTCACATCTAACGGCATATAGCATAATTCAGTGATACTAGTGCTCAAAATTGTTGTACACTTTCTCGCAATAACAATGTTTCTCTTTAATTTTTGATGGCTCTCACCATACCTGTAATTGTTCTCAGTGATTCTGTTTACAAACGACTCAGAAAAACTGACGCTTGAGTGTCAGCATTTATTGATTCTTAGGTAGATTGTTTGAACGAGATTCTTCTGATTAATAGTTGAAGTAAACTTTACTCTACTGTTGTTAATCAGTTCTTGGTGAAGACTCCTGAATTTGATATGTACGTAATTTGATATATACGTAAGGCTTTTATTGAATTCATTTCTATTTAAGGTTTATTCATTATATACAACACTAAACCGATCTTGAAATTTCTTAATTTTATTTGATTTTAACACATAATAATGATTTGAAATATGCCTATTTCTTAATAACTTCAGAGATTACACAATCTTTAAAATTTCAGATATGTTTCTTCTAAATAATAACACAAGCAAAATTTAAAGGTTTATAATTTTTTATGTTCGCGATCACCCCTTTTTACACATAAGAATGGACTCGTCTGATGTGAACATATAATCCTGCCTATACAGAGAACTGTAGTAGTAGTAGTAGTAATACTTGAGTAGTTGTAGAGTTGTACAGTTGCTTAGTTGGTCAGTAAGTTAGTGCATAGTAAGTTGGCGCATTGTAAGTTGGAGTTGTTTTGGATATAGACTCATTACCCAGATATATTTTTTCATTACAAGACTGTGTATACTGATTTCTACTAATAGTATTCGAAGTATTCTTGAATTAACTAACCCGTGTTCTAGTTGGTGTATTTTTGTTCAATATAACTTACATTTTCTATCTTCATATCTGTTTTTGTTATTTATTATTTTCTATGGTTTCCCAACCAGAATCCACAACAATTTATATATTGTAAGTTTCCATTTTTTAAATTAGAACTTCAACAAATTTATTATATCCAGTAACAATATTTAAAGGGAACGCATATTCATAACTAAATAAATTACACAAAAGGAAAAAAAATAAAAGGTATCTGCAAATATTAAAAAAAAGAAAATGCATAAAAAATTATGGTGTCTATAAAGAAACATAATCTAAACGGCCTTTTTTAGACCTAATGAGAACTTTGTTAAACATGGGTGGGCTAGATTTTTCTCAGTGATATACGATGCAGAATCTTTATTCGGTTGGGATATCTGTAATCGTTAACAAAACTACCTTTATAGTCTCCTCTTTCAATTCCATGAAAATATTTTTTAGAAACTCGATAACTTTAATTTCTTTATTAATTTCCATTGCTCGTCTTTTCATGAAAACTTTTCTCATGAAAACAATATAGGGAGAATTCCGTATGGTAACTGTCCCAAATTTTCCTAGATCCACCCCAACACTTACACTTAATACTTTCTTTTAAAGGAAAATAGAAAATTAAAGACAATTATATTTGTTTTTAATTTATTATTTCATATTTTTACTATTCTCCAACATCGTTCTCTATATAAATGAAAATAAAGCAATAAGTTTCCTCCAGTTATATCTTTTTGTAAAATATGCAATTAAAATATTAATTAACTTCGCTTTCTATTTTCCTTTTTCATCTAATCTTTAAATTAGTAATAAATATAATCTTTTATTAAACAATAACTCGATATATATATATATATATATATATATATATATATATATATATATATATATATTCAAAGGTGTTTTTAAAGTAGTTATTTAGCTAACCATGCTTCTACCGTGAGTGGTGACTAATGCGATTTTTAATTACTGATATTAACTTTTACCGTTTTTTTTATTTACGAACGTTTTTTTAACGTTTTTTTTTCTCCCTGGAACGTAAACGTTCAAGTAATACACCACTACAAGAGCGGTCTTAAAAAGAAAAACGGTAAAAGTTAAAATCAGTTATTAAAAATCGTCTGAAGACACCACTAAAGGTAGAAACCTGGGTAGCGAAATAACTCCTTAAAAATGGAAAATATTCAAAAGTTCTACAATATAATTGTATCGAACATTTTAATAAAAATATATATTGGTCTAACATTATTAAGACCAAAAACTATATATTAAACATTCAATATATATATATATTCAGGCAACAGATAATTTTCTAAACATATACTGTTAAATATAAGAGACAATGAATGTCTATTATGTTTAGTCATTTCGAGCTCTCACGCGGTGTGACGTCATAGAAACGCATTACAATTTGAGGAACTGCGTTTGCTATTTTTGGTAACTGTTATCGTTGCTTACCAAGGTTTTATGTCAAAACAAGATAAAATCATAGCCAATGGTAAATGTTTTTATATTACTGTCCTTGTAAGCTCTCTGAAGATGGCTCATGTGAGCCGGAAGCTTAGAACCAACTCAATAAAATATTATCTAAATGTTGGAGAATTTTTATCTTTATTTTCACCTGAAATTAAAGCAAAAATACGATGCTTATATTTAACAGTATATTTTGAGAATATATATACATATATATATATATATATATATATATATATTTGTTTAAGGGAATAACCCTTTGTACATATCAATGTTTTTTCTACACCATTATATCGGGCACGTTACGATAATGAAACCGCTAGCCAAAATATATTTTATCAGTAAAAACCAAAAATAAACAGCTACATTTATTAAAAACATTGAACACTATATATATATATATATATATATATATATATATATATATATTGCTTTTATTAGTCTTTAATATTATTATTATTATTAATATCATTATTCATTATTACGTTAAAACATGTGCAAACTACAAGCTACTACACAATTTTACATTTTGTTCCAACATTGAAAGAATGCCTCATCAGGTAATTAAAAATGATAGTAATAAACGTTTTATTTTTCAATAAAAACTCATTGAAGTTCACGTTTTCTGTTTATCTTGTGATTTAAAAATACATTTTCCATACGGGTGAAGATTTTTAAAAAGCTGAAAGAAAAAATGAAGAAAATTATGAAAATAAAATGAGAAATCAACAAAATGTAAAGAAAAAAGGAAGGAGAAACTAAAGAACAAATAAGTGAAGTTGAAAAAAAGTGAAAAAATATTGTGCGGAACGAGACAATAGAAACGGATAAAATGGAGAAATTTAAAATTTTGACCGGATGTGGATTGTAGATAGATATTGATGTCGGCTTGTGATCAAGTTTTTTGTTTTTTTTTAAAAAAAGAGTTTTACTTTTATAAAAAACTAAAGAAAAAGGAAAATGGTGTATATATATATATATATATATATATATATATATATATATATTGTGTGTATGTATTTAGGCAGCATTTTTTCAATGCTTGTTACATGAAATAATATAGACATGTTTTTTCCTATTGATTGTTTCATATACTCTGATAAGTTTAATAGCATTAGATTAAGAAAGAAAAATTATAATATTGATTCATAATTTTTCGATAATCCAATCTAAGCTTTCGACTTACATAAGTCATATTTAAAGTTGTCAAATTACATTTTTTTATTCTAAACACTGACAAACGATAATGACAAACTGTTTTTGTTCACATGGAATATTTCGAAGCAACAATAAATTCGTGCATTTTAGAGTCTGGAAGCGAATGTTGAATCACAGCTCGTGACTTCACACATGACCAAGCGAGAGTGAAAACAAGAAATGTTAAGTGTAGGAAGCCATTGGAATAAAACAATAGCTCCTATTTTTAATTATAGGCATTAAGGGATGTTTTGACGATTTCATGGTTTATTTTGTTCAGGTTAGGTTTCAAACAATTGAAAATGATTATCACTTCTTCCGATTGAACGGGACGTGACCTGGTTGAGCAGAACTTTCATTCTAATGAAGATGTTAGAAAATGGGTCGACTGGTTATTAGCCTCAAAAAATATTTCGTTTTTCCAACGTGGCATTCAAATAGTGCTAGAAAGATGTAAAAACGTTGTGGCTACCGATGGACAAAACTTTTGGCGTTTGTTACTAATTGTTTTTGTAAAAATCATTACTTTTTATAAAATATCAACGAGTGCGTATTCAAGATCATAATAATTAATAATTAATTAAAGAATCTTACAAATGCTTCCTTTTTAAAGAATTAGTGGATATTACAAAAAACTTAATTAAACATTCACTTTAATTTATGTAGATATTTTTGCATTTCTTCGGTTACGTTCGAATAATTTATAGTAATGTGAAATAAAACCGTAACTACTATTGCTTGGGTTAACCTTTTAATATAATATAAATTTTTATATTTTTTAATTATGTATTTTTGTTCGTTTCCTAAGAATATTTTGAAAGCATCATTACATTTCTTTTAATTATTTTTAAAATATAAACATATCGTTATTTTTTTTTAACTCCTCATTTCATCTGTCAAAATGTAATGGGGTGTTACCAGAGAAAGCGGATATAATTTTCATCTCTGCAAACACGATGAATTTGATAAAAAGAAAAAACTTTATCGACATAAACATTTCTTGTATATGACAACTTTAATATTTAATGTAAAATTAAATAGCACATTTCATATATTTCTTAAAATGTGCTTTTAACGATTCTTATGAAAATGTAATTTTCGTCTTAGGAGGTAAACAGCATGTAATAATATACAAAAAACGGTAGCAAACCGATCAAAAAACAGCCATCAAAACCTGAGGTGAGGGGTTCATTAACACAGCGCCTAAGGCGAGCCAGAAAGGGGAAATGCCAATGGGACCTAGGCAAGTTTTCTTCACTGTTTGCGTTAAACTTACTTTAAACGTCGACATTGTGTCACACCCGGAAGCAACGTAGTTATTCTGCCAAATGCTTAACAGCCATTGTCATTTTCTATATGATGTAAGATGGGGAGTAGTGATAAAATAAGTTTTATGCCAATCCATGAAATATTAATATTTAAAACCATAAATTTACATTTTAATGTTATTGTAACCATAGTTTCTGCAACATAAAAAATATGCGACAGAAATTAATCGGAAGTTAATTAATATTAAACATATAAATTCAACTACAGTTCTTCTTTATGTGCCGTGAGCCCCGACGGCATAGGTGATTAAAGCTCTTCACAAATTTCTGTCCCTTCTAGCTCTTAGTATATTTTGACATTCTCTTATTTGTTCTAAACAATGTTCAACCATCCGTGTAATCAAACTCACTAAGTATGTTCACATTGATTTTTTTTTTCGGTCTTGTCTTTCTTCTGTTCTGAGTGTATCAAATTTCTCGAGCCTACTTTCCTTATTATATGCTCTAGAGACCTCATCTGTTTCTTCCAGGTGTTAAGTTAAAATTTCCTGTGTTCATTTCTCTAAATTTCTCGTCGGTGATCACATGTTCGGACCATGGTATACTCGGTTTATTTTTTGTTGAACGACAGATTAGTTGTTCCAAGTTTCTTCCTCATCTTTGTCCAGCACTCTCTGTCATAGAAAGATACACATATCACGTAACATTTCAGTACTTTTATCCTCGTTTCTAGAAAAAAGGTTTTCCGTATCTTAATACATTGCTTAGCATTGTGAATTCGTCATTGTTTATCCCAATACGCTTTCGAATTTCAGTGCCACACATTCTGTCCTCAATTAGAACACTTCTCAGATATTTACATCTCTGCACATATATGATATTGGTATCTCCCGTTTGCGATTTGAACTATAACTCGTTCTTTTGCAAACGACTATGCATTCTGTCTACTTTCAGTTGATGTTTACACCTTCTTTCTTCTCGCTTTCTTTCACTAACTACTGTAGCAGGTTTTGAAATATAATTTATGTGGCTGCTATGAACAGTGTTATGGTTATATTTTTAACATTTTTTAATAATATTCATTTAATCTATGACCCAAGAGCCACTCAGGTTTGTGGATAATATGTGGTTTTGAATGTGCGTACGAAAAGACCAAGTATGCAGTTCATGTGATTATGTAGAAAGATAACAGTTAACCTTAAATGCCCGAGTGGATTCGTATGGAATACGGAGGGACTGAGGATGTTTTATTTTTGTGTATGTAGTATGGCAATAGGGAAATGTAACGTCCAAGACTTGTTAAAGAAAGTAATGTTATTAGTTAGAACACTTGTCCTGGAAATAACGATTTTTTGAGCGTAAGGCTTGCGATGATTTGGAAAAGATTTGTAAAGAGGAAAATATTTAACACTCACAAGGCTTTGTAGACACCTTCAAACATTTTGAAGACTGGCAAGTAAGGACTGGACAGCTCCAGCCCAGATATTGTAACTGTACACTATTTTGCTCTGATCTTGCTTTTGTAAAAATGATTTATTACTGGATTGTTGCGATGAACAGACCATTTTCAATCATCTTAAGTAACAGTTCATATCTATGTTCCACTTGTAGTCTGAGTTGATCTCCATTCAGATATTCAATGCAATTATCCTCCTTAAAGGTACCCATCAATCATGATAGGCAAAAGCAGAATCTAATCGGTGATAATGGGATGTTACTGAGGCATTGGATTTTACAAGCCAGTCATTCCTCCTTGGAGAGACCAAGGCTAGCTCAGAAGAGCGATCAGCTACTAGTTTCTAGTCGTCCAGCACTTCTATAAACCGTTGTGTCTTCCATATATATATTCCCTAAATATCCGATTATCTTCTTAAACAGATCAAAATAGTAAACAGAAAAAGGGTAGAAAGAGGGAACGAATGCAGACATTGGACTTATGGGTTTGGATGAGTAACTGTTTACAACGATAATAAAAAAAAACTTGATAATTGAGAAAACTCTTTAAAAATCCAATAACTGAATAGTTTAACTAACCGCCCCGGATGCCAATCCTTGTTTATGTCATATTCTGGTCAATGGTTTCTTGATGGATATATTTTCTCGTGTATCGCTCATTTTCTGTGTATTCCATTGCTATATTGGTTGTGTATCTCACAGAGAAAAGTACATAGTGATTTTCGAACTGTTGTTCTTTCTGAAGTGTTCAACGAGTAAATAAATACATATCTCCTATTTTTCAACTGTGTTTTACCATATAAAAATGTTGAACATCATAGTTTCACAAAGTATTTATTCGTCATGAAACTTTGTGAATAGTATTTCTAACTGAAAATCGTAGTTGGAGGATGTACCTAGAACTGATAAATTTGTTCTCATAGGTCAAGAGTCAAGTTTATTTTGCTATCTGAACATTAACCGACTTTTATAATCATTTTAAATGTTTCTTGTTTGATAATTTGAATCTAAATTTGAATTGGTAAAACAGTCCTAAATTATAATCATTCAAAAACTCCTTTTGTTTGCTGTGAATATAATATTATTCAAACAATATATGCACCAAGAGCCACGTAAGGTAGTGTGTATGTAATGCTTAGTATCACATCAATTCTTTTATGGGTCATTAAATGTAGAAATTTAATTTTCTTGTGACCATTAATTTTTTTTTACAGAAATTTGTGGGTATTTTATGTTACAGACATATATTTTTCTTACATAAATGTATTGCTGGAAAATTTTGGTACTATGTAAATACATTGTTCATATTTTACTGTCACTTTTTTATCATTATTTGTATTCTTACTCAACTTCTGTAGGGTAATTATTTTCTCAGAGATGAAATTTAAAATGTTTAACAAGTAGCTGAGATCCTAAATGAATGGGACTGGAACAACAGCAATTAAAATGTTGTTTCGCATTTAAGAAATCTAGATCAGAGAACTTGCTACCGGACGAAATTGGTCGTCATACCCAGAAAATTATAGGCTAAAAAATAAGATTGTTGCAAGTTCCTACAAGAATGAAATAATAAGCGCATAGTATGTCATATCTCAAATATACATAAACGGATTTAGAATATAATGCTTGCGAATCGCCCTGTCAGCAGCATCTTTGACAAACATATACTATTGAAATCTTTGCAAAAATGTAGAAAATGTTTAACAGTCCCTATGAATCACAATTCAGTTTGATTTAGTAAAGAGAGATAATGGTAGAAATGAAAAAAGAGAGAGAGAGAGAGAGAGAGAGAGAGAGAGAGAGAGAGAGAGAGAGAGAGAGAGAGAGAAAAAGAGAGAGAGAGAGAGAGAGAGAGAGAAAATAGAGAGAGAGAGAGAGAAAATAGAGAGAGAGAGAGAGAAAATATATATATATAGAGAGAGAGAAAATAGAGAGAGAAAGAGACAAGGAATATAAATTAGGGCCAGGTCGGTTTTGAGTTCAAGAAAATATTTTCATTGTCGTCATTATATTTTCTACGCTTCTCTACCCATGTTGCATGCTTGATTTGAACACAGTCATATATTATGCTGATAAAAGATATTAGAATCAGATATGTAAAATAAAATTGAATTTTTCCCACATATTTCACGTTTTAATTATTCCAACAGTTTTAAATCATTATTTAAACTGTTCGAACTGTTGTCTTTATTTCCATGTTTACGAAGTTTCCGCTGTTGTACGCTCCAGCTATAAGGTGCTACTTTGATTTGGTTAGTTCCAGTGACTTGACCCAAAGACTTGTGAGTTCAATACATGACTCAAATAACTTAAAGTGTTGAGTGGGAGATAACTACATGGCATCCGGAAGTTGCATCGAACATGGAAGAAGCATGATATACTCCAGTGATCGGATTGAAGGGTTCGGTTCAAAATTCTTAGCACATGAAGAAGACTGGAGCGTACAACGGCCTGAATGTCGTAAACATGGCAATAAAAATGAGAAAGACAGCCCGAATAGTGTAAATAACGTAAATACTAACTCATCTCAGACGTATAGACAATTACTTTTCAATTACTTTGATAAATATATAGCAAGGTTTTTTGGCCAGAAGCTGCCTGGGGGGAACTTCCTTTTTACTAACGGAATAGGATGAGAATGAGGACAATTCATCGAATCTACATAATACAGCAGGTCTTAACTTTGAGGCGGGTAACTAATGAATGTATTTTGACAGCACATTTATCATAGCTACAAAATAGTGAGAAGCTTCCAATGATTCATCTGTGGGAAAGAGACTGAAGAGTCGAAAATAATTCATTACCCACAAGGCCGCATAGAAGCTTTTGAATTTTATCAAAGTTAAGAAAACTACTATTCGCATATCATTTATTACGCAAAAGTACTGCTTAAAGTTGCAGGCATTATCGTGGAATCTCCGAAGATTTACAACATTTATTTTTCTGTCAAATAGTATGAATGCACCTCTTGTTTGGTTTCATCTCCATTCGCAGTAAATATGTGGTCTGCAACTATATGTTGTCTTATAAAAATAGATTTTTTTCTTACTATAAAATCTATTAACGCACCTCATTATGGTGCTTACATCGAAGTGTAATTTTCCATAGAAACAAAGATAGATATTTATCGCTAAGGTAGATTATGGTAATCTTAGCGGTTTCCCTATAATAAATATTTGGCATTCATTGTTCCAGCAGTTAGTACTATTATCTGTTGAAATAAAAAAAAATATTTCTCTTAATGCGATTTACCGGAAAATGTGTTTCTTAGATAGGTTTTATAATTTGTCATATATTGATTGTGGTTTCTTTCTTAGCCTTAATTTGAAGTAGCATGAAACATCCATATATTGGTTATGTTATTGTTTACACGTCGTCTTATATGTTATATCTGTTGAGTTGTCCAGAATGCTGATGCCGATCTTTTGTCGTTCATGTTCCATCAACATAGATCACGTCAAATTTATTGACATATATATATATATATATATATATATATATATATATATATATATATATACTAACAGTATAGCCCAGCGTTGCTCGGGTGTAATGAAAGCTTTAAAACTAATCCATGGTCCTGGAGCTCAGACTCTTTGAACGTTGGCACGAAAGACTAAAACGCAATATTTGTTTCCAGTTAAAGCGAAACCGTAGACTGAAAGGAAAATGAATGTATGTAAGTCAAATTTTGATTTCCTGGTATCGATATCAAATATTTTTTTCTTATATTGAATGTTGAAGGCTAAATAAGTCCTCTGAGTAAATGACATCATGGCTGAGACTAAAAACTACAATCATACCTACCTAGAGCCAACCCAGTTGCAAAAACTAAAATAAAAGGCCTGTAAAAAATACAGACATACAGACAGATAAACAGACACACACACAAACATCTTACCTTATATATATATATATATATATATATATAAATTATCGATTTTCTGCTCTATAGTAAGAACTGCAACCTTAAAACTTATGAATATCGTTTCTTATGTTTTTGTCCGAGTGTATCAAATGTATCAAATTTGATTAAAAACGGACCACTCCTTCTATAACCCGATTTTTTCGATTTTCGATATTTCTCGGGGTACCTCAACACAAAACTAGCTAAGAATACTCGCAGACGCTTATAATACAACTGTGTAAATTTTCAAGAAAATCGGTTCAGCTGTTTCGGAGTCTATAGTTAACGGACACATACAGACTCAGACACACACACAAAGTTCAATTTATAAATAAGTTTTCATAGATACTTACTTTTTTGATTTTTTTCAAAATATTTATTGAAAAAAATATTAAAACATTTAATTCGTGTCATTGGATCATTCCTCTGAATATGGGAGATTATAAGGTGCATTATTGACACTTGCTGAGTTTTAATTGCAAAAAAAGGAAAATTGCCCCGTAAGCCACAAAACGATATGTGCTGTGTAAAGTGAATGTGCTTCAGTTGAAAGAACTCTACCAAGGTTGTTCGCTTAGTTTAATGTTGGGGATTTAATCATTAATCAACAACGCTCAGGCAGACTCCCTCACTAGAGATAAAAAAAACAAACAAATCAGGACATTGATTATGAATAACTGGCATTTCACAATGCAGTAACTGGAAGAAACACTGAACTTATCAAAATCCAGCATCGGTGAAAATAGGGGCAATCAAATGTTTGGGTACCACATTATCTCATAGAAAAGAAGCATTTGAATAGCATTTCTCTCTGTGATTTGTTAAATAAATACAATGCAACTCATTTTAAACGAATTGTGGTCGGTGATGAGAAATGTATCGTTTACAATTACGTTCAGTGAAAAATATTTGGGGTAAGCTATATTAGACAAGAGGTTTTTATCCTAAGAAGTTCATGGTGTACAACTGACATTGTTAAAGAAGCCTATATTATAATAGTCTGCCAAGTAAACAACAGTTGATTCTAAAAAGTACAGCTCTAAATTAGACAAATTTAAGGCATCAATTCTAGAAAGAATCCAAAAATTGGTGGACAAAAAGTGATAATTTCCATCAGCATATTTGTAGATCTTTGGGTACCCGGCAAGTGCAGTGGAAGCTTGGTTTGAATGTATTAATCCACCCTCAATATTTACCAGATATGGTTTCTTTTGGATTTGAATTTATCCAGATTTTTGAAAGATAATCTTAATTTTAGAAATAATTAATTCTTTAGAGGATATAAAAAATCATATTTTTGCCTAGAAACCACCGGATTTCCGGGTTGACTGAATATTTAATTCGAAGGAAAAATGGAGAATGTTCTGTAGCAAAATGTTATATATTTAGTTCATTAAATATTTAACGGCATAATTAGTGTGATTTAATTTCTCTTAGAATTTGGAATGATCTTTTCGGACAACCGAATATTGTAGTTATTGCTGTTATTGAAAATTCTTAGGTGATGTGGTTTGTGTTATTAGTCACTGTTCTTCATTTGCGATTCTGTAACTCCAAATTTCTAAGATGCACGATATTTGCCAAGACAAAGAAACTTTGCTCAATTTATTTTAGACCATTCTTCTGAGAAAGTGGTTGTATGCAGCTGACATTAAAAGATTTCAGATAAAAATGCAAAGCTGATTATCTTTTTAGTTATTTATTATTTTAAGTGATGAACATACTACACACGTCAGTAAAGAAAATGTTTGAGAATCATTAAAATATTGATAAGTTTTTTTTTTCTATTTGTTCTAAATTCAAATGTCTTTTATTGCTCACCCCAGGTTGTCTGATACAGTTAAATTGTGTTTATATTCATGTGATTGTAAGTCAGTCAGTTAAGTGCCATACCTGAAACACGCTTGGGCGATCATGTCTCGAAAGAGACATGACTGACTGGGCAGAAGATTATTCCGCAGTAGGTTGTCATTGCTTTCTGCGATAGACTAGTTGCCAGCCAAAGCTATAGAACCCAATCTGTCCTGTTATTTAACCCATAACTGGAAGGAAGAGACGGATTAATACCTTTCCCAAGGGTATTTGCGCGTAAGTGAATGCAATGGATTCAACTGGAATTCGAACTCGGCTTTCTGATCTCTCGTTCCGAGCCGATATCCACTGCACCACAACATGTGAGTACATTAAATTATAACCATTGCAAGTAATTCTTTCATGTATCAAATAGTTTTTTGTAATCAATTCATTCTAAGTAAGTTGATAATGCGACTATTACGCAAGAAGCCACTGTGATTAAAAGTGAATAAAGAGATTTGAAAAGGAAGCAGAAATTCAAATCTAAACAAGAAAGAAAAGATGAACCTCTATTCCTAGTGAAAAGACCGGGCGGAGTGTGAAAGGAACGATAAACAAAATTATCTATTCCTCTCGAAGAAAAAAATGTAAATGATATTTCAGAGTTTGGGTGGAGACGTTAAAAACATAGATTTGAAGTAAATTTTGCTACGATCCGGAAACCCAATCCTAAAGAAGAAAGAAGAGATAAACGCCTGTTCATCGACTGGTGAGATGTGTGCATCGAATGATTTCTGAACCTATAGACTCAAATCGCGGGATTATATATATATATATATATATTCCTGATCAAAAATTTAAGACCACCTAAAAATCTTTAAAAATAATTTTTTTCACGCATAGATTTTAAACTCCTACCACTTAAGGTTACCAATACTACAATCTAAAAGGTTATGGAAACAAAAACCTACATTCCAAACATTTTATTTAGAAATTTACATTTTTATAAAATGAGGCGATTTACGCATGAACAAAATTATAAGACCAGGGGTATAAATTGTTAGATCTATGGTAATTCCAAAGTTTTTAGTTCAGTTAGAGATTAGCAATCACTGCGTAAATGTGTTACCATGCCTAAAGCAAGCAAACTTACCGAAGTTGAGCGTTCTCGAATTCTAGAATTCCATAAGCAAGGTTTGTCACAGCGGGCGATCGCAGCTAAGGTAAATCGCAGTAAAACTGTGATTTGCAACTTTCTAAAGAACAGTGAGAATTATGTAAAGGCAAAATCCTCTGGTAGACCCAAAACAAATTCTCCTGCATTGAGTAAGAGAATATGACGGGTTGTTATGAAAGAGGCAGGTTCTGGTCAAATTAAGTCAGTCACAGATGCTGATTGCAGTCCCGTAACCATCAGACGGCATTTATGACAAAAAGGCATGGCAAATACAAAGCGTAAACAAATTCCTCAGCTGCTTCCACGCCACAAGGTGGACTACTTAAAGGGACGTTGATAAGTGGAAGAAAATCCTGTTTTATGATGAGAAAACATTCAATCTAGATGGTCCTGATGGCTTCCAACGATATTGGCACAACAAAAACATGCCTCCTGAAATTTTCTCCACACGTCATAGTGGTAGAGAGACCCTAATGGTATGGGGTGCCATTTCTTACAGAGGGACGATGGAGCTCCAGGTGGTGCAGGGTTGTCAAACAGCAGCTGGTTGTGTTAGCATGCTACAAAAAGCATCATTGATGATGGCGGGCCATCGTTTGTGTGTGGATGGATGGTTATTCCAACAGAATAATGCTGCAATCCACGCAGCAAGACGGACCTTGAACTTTCTACAAGAAAATGGGGTCCATCTCTTGGGACATCCTGCATGCTCACCAGACCTGAACCCAATTGAAAATGTTTGAGGATGGATGACAAGAGATGTTTATCGAAATGGCAAACAATATTAAAAAAAAACGAACTTCATGAAGACATCTTCAGAAGCTGGAGCAACATCCTCCGCACCTTAATGAAAACGCTTATTTCTAGCATGCCCAACAGAATTTTTGAAGTCATCAAAAGCAGTGGATGTAGAACTCATTATTAAATTTAATTGTTGAATGTTTTCATGCACTTTTTGTACAATTTCGTAGAATTTTTGTCTCTGGTGTTATAATTTTGATCATGTGTAAATCTCCTCATTTTATAAAAATGTAAATGTCTAAATAAAATGTTTGGAATATAGCCTTTTGTTTCCATAAACTTTTAGATTGTACTATTGGTAACCTTAAGTGGGAGTAGTTTAAAATCTATCCGTAAAAAATATTTGTTTTTTAAGATTTTTAAGTGGTCTTAAAATTTTGATCAGGCGTGTGTGTGTGTATATATATATATATATATATATATATATATATATATATATATATATATATACAAATAGATATGGCTTAGGGTCTGTGTGTGTCTTCATGCTAACGGACCCAACTACTCTGAAACCCTTGGTAAAAATTGAACAAAAATTTGTTTACCTGTCCTATCATGACATGAACCCTTAATGTATTCAAATATTTTCTGAATCGATTAACAGGGTACGTTAGAAATCACCGAAACGCTTACAATTCATGAGCTCTTCCCCTCTGAGACTCTTTAAGCGAATTCAATCAAAATCGGGTAACTTATAGATTAAGGTCCGAAATTTTAATTCACTCCAAATGTTTTCGAATCATTGTACAGGGTTCATAAAAAAATCAATGACAAACTTAATTCCGGGTGCGCAATATTTGCATTCATCCAAGACGCTTCGCGCAAACTCAACCAAATTCGAGTCACTGGAAAATCAATGTCCGTTGACTCGGTATGTGAACAAACTTTCAATTAGCACACAGGGTGCAGCAAAAATTAATGGAAGAGTTTGTTTTACGATCGTTTACTTCTCCGAAACCCTTCTTTATATTCCAATAAATATCGGGTCTTTTTGGTAACTTTTACCGTATCATATGCCATAACAATTTTAGATTTTCTGCAAAGTGCCAACCCTTGCGACGTTGTAGGGTCAGTGCATCCACCTCTTCTGCACCACAACGTCATCGCATCATATTGCAGGCTTCTATAACGTCCGCATTCGTTCTTCCAATTGTACATACATCGTTTCTGTTTATTAGCAAAATTGACCAGCCATGGATCCCGTTTTACAAATTCACAAAACAAATATTTACTTCGCATATTTTTTAACTTACGCATCACGGTAACAGCATAATGGAGCTTTTAAAATAAGCTCTTCACTTTACCGTTTCAACACAATCACTAAAATCCCGAGTAACACCGGTCTATACAGATAGTAGTAAATAAAATGTCAGAGTTTATAAAGATTTCTGAGTATAGAGTTGAATTATATTTTGGAAGAAAACAAGATAAACTTTAGTTACATTGAAAAACTTGGCTAGAAGCGTAAGCGACACATATACTTCCCTCCATGCTTATGAAGTCAAACGCACAGATTTTGTGGTCAAGATATTTCGTGTCTTCTATAATATCAGTTAGTCCGTTAATGAACATACGTGATACGCCCTTGTGCGATCATGTTTCGAAAGATCCATAACTAACTGGGCAGAAGATTTTACTGCGATAGGTTGCCATTATTTTCTGGGATAAACTCGTTGCTAACCAAAGTTATAGAATCCAATCTGTCCTGCTATTTAACACATAGCCAAATAAAGAAGAGCCGGATTATATTATATTATTATATTAATAATTAATGATTAATGTGTGTTCAGTTTATTAAAACATAGACATAGAAAACAGAACACCAACTTTATGCTTACTAGAAGGTTTACTTACATTTCTAACTGTTATATTCAGTCAGTTATTTATTGGAGGATAATGTCTTAAAAGAGATTGGGTAGAAGTTTTTCCCGATATTTCTTGATATTTAACCTATAGCTGGAGGGAGAAGGTACGGGTTAATACTTTCACAAGTTTATTTGAGCGTAAGTAAGTGCAACGAATTCAACTAGAATTCTAACTCGACTCTGATTTCTTTTTCATTGCCGCCTGATAGATATGTCCAAATGGAGTGCAAATGAAATCGTCGTGAATTAACTGAATTCAGCTGGACTCACTTTTCGAATTGCATCTTTATAAATTACAAACAAACGAGATCTGTTGAAAATAATATGTTGCATTTATTTCTTTTTGGGATAAACATTAAGTCAAAAAATTGTAACTCATTGGGAAAATAAATTTGTGCTAACATCTTTCTATATTCTGGCACTGCTACCCGGTTACTTTTGATAGCATAACGGCATTTACTGGTTCAAATGACATTCCAGATTTGACATCAGCAGGGTTTTTACTCGTTAGGGACTCGCTGGTTTGTATATACCGAACACATAGCTGACTCGATACACTGGGCTTGATGCCGAAATAAATTCAAAGCTGCATTCTGGTAAATGTTAACATTTGAGGCAATCTTGCCTTTTCATCTCTTTTTTCTTTCTCTCTATTCCTTCACAAACTCAATCGATTGTAACTTGACACGTCCTACATAGTGAGTTTCAGTTAAATTTATGCAAAAATATATCTGATTCGGCACGTTATGTTAATTTTTTTAAAAATTTTGTCTGGCATTCGACTAAACAATTTGTCGTGATGCGCCAATATTTGAATGCCAACACGTTTTCAAAATTGGAAAATTCCAATCAAAATACAAAATTTAAAATTTATTCGATTGTCTTTTTCTAGTTTCTTCATGTTTTTTTTAGATTAAATTTGATTTTCTTTTTGTTAATTTAGCAGTCTTGAAATATTTGTATGTCAGCATTCTTTAACTCTTTTTTCTTAAAATAATGACTTGCAAAATACATATATTCGCGTTCTTTGGTGTGTGTATTGTGTGAGTGTGTGTGCAAGTAAACTATATAGAAAGCGAATTAATATATATATATATATGTATATATATATATATATATATATCAGTTTCTCTTTCTTTCTCTCTCTCTCTCGCTCTCTCTCTCTCTCTCTCTATATATATATATATATATATATATATATATATATATATGCGTGTGTGCGTGTGTGTATAATAAAAACGGTGGTAACTGAAGAGTGCAGAGAAATTGGCCATAGAATAATTTCAATGTGTTTATACATTAAAAAATTCTCTCTCCCTAGACCATTTTAATATTAAATAAATGAATAATGATAGGTTTTTTATCTATAATATATATTCCTTTTGTATTTATATATATATATATATATATATATATATATATATATTATTATTATTATTAGTTATCAATGTAATATAATTATTATATAATTGCATTGATATGTAATATAATTACATTGATAACTAATATTATTAGTCATCAATGTAAATATATCGTTATATATATATATATATATAATTATACGCAGACAGATCTGTTTCGCTGTATCACTTCTCATCCTGATATCGAGCACTTTACATAAAAAAATCTGCTTTATCAGTAAAACTACTTTTTAAAAAATTGACGCCAAATACTATCACAACTCAATACTATATGCGCACGCGTGTGTGTGTGTGTGTGTGTGTGTGTTTGTGTGTGTGTGTTGTAAGGAGAGAAATATTTAATGCAATGAAGAAAATGTATTTGTACAATTCCATGTAACTCTTAATAAATTTATTGTTGTAGCAATCTCTACATAACCTTAATATGTCTATTCACAAAATTCTGTTTCTCTTACTTTCAATGTTATCTTAGTATCAGATGTTCTGAAATTCCCTCCTCATTATGTACTCTAGAAACATAAACTGTCTCTTCATGATAGAAAATGTGAGTGTTGTTGCCATTTTTCTTAGAACATTGTGGTTGCTTAAATGTTCAGTACTATAGAAGAATGTTATGGCCTGAAGTTTGATCTATATACAAGTATTGCTTAGAATACTCATATATTGCTTAGAATACTCATATATTGCTTAGAATACTCGCTGAATTCTTTTTTTACAATTACCCTCCTTGTTGTATTATATGATGCTTAACCTTAGGCACCGGTAGGATGATTACCTCACTTGAGACGTAGTTGAATTTTTAGGCTAATGCGACACTCTTAGTTGGCTGTCATATTAAATAACTTATTTCATCCTTTCTTTCTTCTGTCAAATTAATTAGGTTTTCTCTAGCATCCTGACTCCACCTAACCTACAAAACCAAAGAAAGTACTCATTAGGAACATATGTTTCTACACTTATTTCCTGTTTATCTTTCAAAAAATCGGCCAGACAAACCAAATTATTCCTTCTAGCGCATCCTGTTATCATTCGATATTAGTGTGTTTTTCACTTTCTAATAAACAAACACAGATGAAAACGCGCTAAAGCACACAACCCACTGTTCGTAATATATCACATCGCATAATATGCATGTCATTGCCTAAAATCTATTTTAATTTTATATTTAATTTTGTTTATATGTCGTGACCAAAAACAATGAAACTTTCCGTAGACTGTGAACACACATTTTAAACTTAGAAATGTACGATTAAATTTATTTAACCGGTTGCATTTTTCTAATTTAAAAGCCATTTTTATTCGAGTTGATTACAAATTGATTTACTTGTTTTTGCTTCAAAGAATAAACATTGTAGAATTTGGTTTTAATTTTTTTCATGAATCTTATATTTAATATAAAAATATATAAGTTGTATTAATTCACGTTTTAAGGTATATATATACGTCACAAACACATCTCCGCCTGCTAAAATATTCCGCAATGATATATTCGGACACGACAAGAAAGACTCAAAATGCCGATTAGGTTTTAGTTGAGGGAGCACGCACAAGCATACGCACTTTCTTAATTTTACTCACTAGGAAAGAACACTTAACATTAAAAAAGGTTTTGTTTGCAGAGACTTTTATATAGACAGACACACACACATACAAACACACACACATATATATATATATATATATATATATATATATATAAGTTGTTTAAAGTAATGGTTATATATTCTAAACTTAAATATTTCTGTTCTTCTATGTGCCTTGTCGTTATAGGACGCAGGGGATCATGACCTTTCCCATCTCTTTAACCCTGGTGGCTCTTAGCACGCTTTTTCCTGTTACATCCCGCAACACCCGTTCTGCTCAGGCTCGTCAAGTATGTTATCTGCTGTTTTCCCCTGTCTCTTTCCCACTCTGTCTGGCCTGTTGGTATCAAATTCTCCAAGCCCTCATTCCTCTATGCATGTCACAGGAACTTTAGCTGTCTCTTCCTGATGCTCAGTATTAATTTCTTTTTCGTTTTTCTCATCGATCAAATGCTCGATTCATGATAGCCGCAGCATCCTTGTGTAGAACCAGATTTCAGTTGCTTCAAGTCTTTTCTTTATCATCGATGAGATTATCCAGAATTGATTGCCTTATTGAAAAACTGAAATCACATACCAATTCAGTACTCACTTTTTTTCTAGTGAAATTTTTGGTGTCACTTAAAACTCTACTCAGCTTCTGGAACGCGTCCTTCGCCAGGACAATTTGACTACGAATCTTTGTGTTGCATTTTCCGCCTTTTTTAGACAATTCCCAGGTATTTTAATGTTTGTACCTGATTCAGTTTATTTTGCCCCACATGTACTTAGTATTTTGGGCTGCCCTTTTTGGTGATGATCATGAATTAGGTTTTCTTGCATTTTATTTAGAGACAATTTTTGTCACTCTCTTCAGCTAACTTCTGTAGCTGATATTGTATTTTCCCTTGCGTGTCCGCTATCAGCACTGTATAATCTGCGTATCTTATGTTGTTCAAATTGTTACCTCCGATGACGAATCCAGGTATAAGATCTAGGATTCTCTGAATAGTCTCGGCTGTGCAAGTGGAGTAGACCCTGTGGAAAGACAAGACATTGTTTTACGCCCATTTCTAACTTTGTATAACTGTTGAATTCGTTACCTGTCCGTAGGTAGGCTGTTTCGTGCTTATAGTGATTTTTGAATACTTTAATGATTTTTCCCAATTATATGAGGTTGCTGAGCATTTCTATTAATTCTTTGTGAAGTACTTTGTCGAACGCCTTCCCATAATTGATAAAACATAGGTACATTCTTTCTCATTTGAATTACACTTTCGGGTAGCATCATATTCTTAAATAAATTGTCCCTTGTTCCAGTAACTTTGACAGACCTGCATCTTTCTTGTTCTATCTCCGGCCTGATTCTGTTTCTAGCTCTATTCATCAGGATTCGCACTATCAGATTTGTAACGTTGCTTGTCTAACTGATTTTTTAATATTTAGTTTTTACAAAAAGGGTCAATACAGAAGTAGAGCATGTATAGATATATAGTTATTATTAATGTTATATTAATAGCATAATGCAACCCACTGAATCTTGTGTTGCAGTATGGTATTATTATAACAATTATATATATATATATATATATATATATATATATATATATATATTAAAAAAGGATTAATTCAATGATGTTGAATGGCCATTTCGATATGAAGATCTCCACGGGGGATAACGCATCACCTCAGCAACAGAAAAATCCTTTCAGAAACTGGAGAAAAATTAGTCTACTTTTCCTTTTTAAATAGATTTGCAAAGAAATTAAAAAAGAAAATAAAAAGGAAAAATAAAGCAAAAGAAAAAGATAAAACAATATATATATATATATATATATATATATATATATATATATATATATATATAGGCTATTCTCTGCTTTCCATCAGCAAGGCTGATAACGAATTTCAGGAAAGTGACTTGTGTCACCCTCTCATGATTACGTTCTTGGCTGTCGTAATAAAGTCTACATTGTAAGGATAACTTCTAAGTAAGTTTGTTCACTGTGTCACACTAGACTTTTTCCTGAACATTTATTGCATATTCATAAATCTACAATTTGGCAAGTTATTAGAATAATTCTGACATACATTAACCGATGCTTTTGCTATATATCTAAATTTCCTTGATATAATCGAGTTGGTTGGTCGTTTTTGTTTTTATGGCAAATCAACCTCGGCGGGTCATTTATTGCTAACTAAACTTTATTTATTATTGCTGGTAATACGTTTTTTCTTTCAACAATTTATTGTTGTTTATTTAAATTTTTCTGTCTAGTAATACATTTTTCCTTTTTCGAGTATCAAGCTTCAATGGGATTTGTTTTGTTTTTTTTAAGGGCACGGTCCCTAAGTACTACCCTTGTTATTTAACCCATAACTGTAGGGAAGGGACGGATTAATACCTTTCCCAAGTGTACCAGTGCTTAAGTGAATGCAGGCTATTCAACTGGATCTCGAAATCGGCCCACCAATTTCTCTTTCCGAGCTGATATTCACTGCACCAACACGCACATCCGTCACTATACGCTTACAGCACCTGGTATTCCCAAGCGGTCACCAATCTAAGTATTGACAAGGCTCGACGTTGCTTAACTTCGGTGATCGAGCGAGAACCGATGTATTCAACGTGATATGGCCGTAAGCCGTGATTATACTCGAAAGAAAAATCAGTAATATTATTGTTCACAATCTGACATCTCGCCTTCTGGCATAGTCATTGTGTCTTTTCTATAAATAGATACATGTATGTTCTCTTCGTATGTAAAAAATAACCTTTTGGAAACATTTACTAAATACTTTCTTTTTCGAAATGAGAAAATAATTTGTTAATTTGATTAAACTATATTACACGTCGTTTATTATTTGTTTTTCGTTTGAATCTTTTTACTTCAGCAATTTTTGTTTGCTTTCAAACGCCCATTTTATTTTTTATGAATGTAAGATTTAACAGACTAATGCTTCTGCTTTATTGTGTTTATCTCTTTTAATCTAGCTTACTTATCCTTGATTTTTTTATTATTAAAATCATTTTAAGCTATTATATATTAGTGTGTTTTTGTTAAGGGTTCTGCTTTTGATATCTGAACAGTTCTTTTGTCTTGTCAATATTTTATTTCTTTTAGATTTCCCTGCTTGGTTTTACGTCGACATTTATTTCAGTTGTTTTGTTAACATCTAGTTTTTGCAGAATTCTGGCTGTCTTTATTTCGGTTTTTAATTTAGCTTTATTTCTGAAATTTTATCTTATTTTTTTGAAAATCTTTTATAATTTTTACGTCTTTGGACAGGCTTTATTTTCTTTTGCGTTCTGTTTCCTTTACCTGTTTTTATTTTAATTCTTCCTTATTTCTTTTACATTTTAACAACGAAATGATTTTTACTTTATTCCTTTTTCAAAGTTTAATTTTAACTTAGCTTATTGAATATTTTTTCATAGTTAATGCGAATTATCCGTTTTATTCGCGGTTTAACACTTTTTACTTTTTATTGTATACTATTTTGCGTTCATATTTTATTTTCCCCCAAAATTAAATACTTCCCCGCTTTGCTTGAAAATTGTTTCTTCTTAGATAGAGAATTTTAAAAAATGTCCGAAAAACTTCTGTCTGTGAGAAAGTGTTTTTCGATAATAAAAACAACGTGGTGGAATCGCTTCCCAAAACCATACATAGAGAAAACCAGAATAAAGAAAGACTGTGCGGAAGTCAACAGACAAGATGACAGCCAGTATATTGCACCCATGTTAGAAGTCCTTTTACATAATTAAAATCAAGGAATGCTTGAAAAAGACAAAAGATTTAAGAATGTCATAAATGAAGTTCGGTTTTGGAAAATTCCAAAGATTTACAGAGATTTGAAAAAAAGGGGTTGTAGCACTTCGTGGTGAATAAGCCTTTGCACAAAAGTTGTTGCTTCACGAAAAACACAATGATCCGATCACTGATGAAACTGGGGGGATTAAAAATTTTTAAAAAATCATTAGATACTCTTTTTTCGATGTGCAGCATACTTCTGCCCACAGCCAAAAATATTACAAACCAGTTGCGAGACTCGACCCAGGACAAGTGTAACAATGTATCAGCTTTCAGATGCTACATAAATCTACATAGCCAAATTTTAGCTGCCAACACTGACAACTTGATCAGTGTATAGCTCTTCGATATCATGCTCGAAAGTTTGGATTTCATCTTCTTCCACAACGTGATCGGCGCAAAAAAAAAGTTGTCAGAAGAGCAGAGAGACTGGTAATCTCCACTTTTCCTGTCCATTGAAGAAGTCTACTGGTCTTTCGGTCCTATGGCAAGTAAATTCCCAACTAGCCAATACTGATAGTCCCGGAAAGCCTGTAATGGGCCTACCAGCACCTCGACATACGTCTTGAACTCTCCAGTATAATCTCAATAGCTTCTCACAAAAAATGCATGGCTTCTGCAAGTGAATGCAATTATAAAGAAAAAGAGGAATAGCGTGTCATTGGTAGAATTAGAGAGAAGAGTCAATCAGCAAGATCTCTATACACTGAGCTCTAAAAACACATACACCACCATTTTCTTTACCAGCTCGATGAAAGAACGCTAACCCAATCCCATCTTATAATGTATTTCTGGTTGAAAAGCGTGAATACTCGAAGGTTGAGGTCGGTTTTGCTGAGTGAGGCTCGCTCACCATCTTCAGTGTCCCGGGGTGAAGGTATGTTGTTTACAGACGACCCTGTTTTTAAATCATGATATTGAAAGCATTCCATCATTGAGGTTTGATTTTATTCAGCTTATTATTGATACCAAATGGGAGGCGTTTCTTGACATGTAAGCAGATTTTTGGATTCGGCGTGTGCAATTGCTTTTGCGTATCTGGCGGGGTGGATTTTTATACTGGATGTTACTATAAATTATGTGGCTCTTTGTCTCATTTGTTATTTATGCGCCTGATGATCATATTGAGCTGTTTGATCTATTTCGAAGGATCGAGAATTTTTTGTCGGGTAGATTTAGCACTCGACTGGAATACTGACATTGACCATGACTGAGATCGTAAAAGGACAATATGGGTTACTAACAACCGGGATGTGAATCAATTTCAAGAATTTATCGACAAGTTTATTATTTTCGATTAGTATCGTAAAACAACATCGTAAAGTAATGTCGGCTTTGAGGAATAGTAGCTGCTCGGCTCAGCTAAGGCGCCGCGTTCTAAGTGCTTTGACTGTACCCTAGTTAAATGAGACGATGTAGGACACTTAGGTTGTTAGATTTTCATTCAGTAGTTCACTCGGTAAAAATTTAGATAAGACTAAGTTTGGAATGGCTGTCTACTGGAAATTTAACGCATCATTATTTAGTTAGCAAGGTTTGCATGAACAATTGCCACTAATAAAAAAGCAGGTAATAAACGACTCGTGTGTTTTGGAATGTGTGATTTTTCTTCATTAAAATATACAAAAAATAATATTATACTTGATAATTTTTAGTGATGAAAAATAATTACGATTTTCATACTGCAGGCATTTTACAAATTCGTAATTTCCCAAAGTTCCAATTAACCTCAGTAAACGTAGGTGATGAGCGGAGAGACTGGTATCTGGAAATAAGTGATTCTAAGATAATCGCAACGTTAAAAACCAACAACGATAAAAAAACTGTACAAGAAAAAAAATAGAATCAAAATTAAGAAAAAGATGCATTGAAATTACATAGTATTCATTTACAATGGCGTTAATATTTGAACTTTACAAGTTTAAAACGCAAAGTGTATATTCATTCACAGCAATTCCTCTTTTCCTAAATCTAAGTTAAATGGTGAATGTTTTTCAAAGTATAAGGTTTAATAGAGAGATGATGGCGAGATGGTCACCGTAAAGTCACGATTTGAATCCTATCGAAAATCTATGTTAAGTTAGGAAAGTGAAATTATATGATGTTGGTAAACATAATACAACAAAAGCTGACATCTATGTGATCAATTCCAACCAAATTTAACAAAATCAATGGATAATAGATTGCTGGTTCTTATAAGAATAAATATCCCTATATAACTTCAAACACACACACACACACACACACACACACATATATATATATATATATATATATATATATATATATATATATATATAATGTGTCTTTGCTCTACTTTTGCATTTCGTTAGTACTTTGTATCGAGCACTTTTTCTTTCTTTTTTTGTGGTTGGTTCCGTTTGGGTTTTTTTTTCTTTACTGCGGAGTATCGTATGTCTTGTCCTTATTCCGCGGATTTCTTTTTTTTCTCCCCTCTTATCCAACGCCTTAGTGCACCGGATTGTAACGGAATTAGGTTCTGTTTGTTAATGGTTTTTCTTAAGGTTTATCTTAGTATAAATTTAAAACTTAAATACTTGCAGAGTCTATTTAGTTATTATTTTGAATATATATATATATATATATATATATATATATATATATATATTATATATATATATAAAAGAAAACGCAAAACGTCTTTTCAAGTGATTATAAACTATAGTTCATTTCTATGAGCTAATTGGCTAATTTCATCAGATCTTACAATATTTCTTCCATTTGGTACAAAAAATTTTGCCGGAATAACTTTGTACCAAATGGAAGAAATATTGTAAGATCTGATGAAATTAGCCAATTAGCTCATAGAAATGAACTATAGTTTATAACCACTTGAGCTCTCTATATAGATATAATACTTAATATTTTATATTAAGTTATCTTGTTGGATTATCTTCACCGTTTACGGACTGGACATATAGACCTATATATATATATATTGAAAATATGATTGGTGGTACAAAATTCAATGCCAGTATTAGGACCATCACTAGAATTATTGCATTTCTAATTTCATCTCTAACCTCTAAGCTTTACCAAACTGAATAAGAAATATCAATTAGAGGGCAATTCTGTCAATTTACTTGCTTATTTTGCCAGTTTCCGATTTCTCCTTATGCTTCACTGATTCATGAGTGCAGATGTTCAAGAAAACATAATAAAATGCAGCGCTTAATTCATAAAAAAATTGTTGTTCCACTGATCCTAGTTTTAGTCACAAACATTCCTCATCCCAGTTGTCCATGCTGAGTTTTTTATTCTCTCGCATGAATTAAATTTTTGTGTCCACCTCAAATATTAAACGAGACAAAACTTATCCAGGGCCTGAAGTTTTGTTTAACATATTAATTCAGCCAGCAAATTTAGTGACATAAACTCAATTATATTGTACATTCCTAAGCAATTACTCCTGTTTATTTAATGAGCCAAAGTGGAACAGAGAACAATATAAAATTATTAATTCCACTCGGCGTAATAAATCTTTAGTCATTATGAAACCGGATAAAGGCTGGATAGACGTCATTCTTGATTATAAAGATTATGTTAACAAGATGGTAACAGACCTTGAAGATACTTCCAAATTTGTCCGTTTATGCCTAATAGACAAATATGAATCTACAATACCTATTGAAGCCAAATTAAAAAAAAAAACGCATACTTAAGAGTTTTACCGACAAAAATTTCTAATAAAATTAGACCAACAGGTTTAATTCGTCTCAGTCTCTAGAGTGTGCTCAAAACATATAAAGATGGTTTTCCATTAAGACCTATATTATCTATGATAGGGTCTTCCCAACAAGGCCCGGCTAAATAGCTTACAACAATATTAGGACCAGTTTTGCAAGGGCAAAAATTCTGTAGTAATGATTCGTTTGAGGTTTCTGACTTTATACAGCGTTATACGTCAACAGACAAAATTATCTGTTTTGTTGATATTTATAGATTTTTTACTTGCATATCTCATATAGCTGAGATCATTGATATATCTGCTGATATTATATTGCGGTCAGTTGTCACTTCCCGTTTTTCCCGAGGAGATAGTTCTCGAATTGATGCAGTCTGCCACGATAGCTTTGCATTTAGTTTTGCTGGCGTCATGTAAAAGAAAACTGATGTTTTTTTTAATGAAATACTCATTTGGGACCCGTTTTAGCAAGCATATTTTGTTGGATTCCATGTTTCTTTCCGTTATGTTAACGATATCTTTTGTCTCTTTAAAGATGAAATTGAAGCGGACCATTTCCATTCCTCTCTTAATAATACGCACCCGTCTTTAAAATTGACACAAGAGAATGAAATTAATTCTTTCCTTCTTTCCTTGATGTTTTGGTGGGCAGATCTTCCTCCAGTTTTCCTACTTCAGTTTACCGAAAACTGACATTTAAACATTGGCATAGCAAACGGGTTTCCTTTTGTTCACAAAAACGTAAAATTAATCTAATTGGAACCTTTATCCATAGGGCGTTGAAACCTGCTCTAAAACGAATTTGGTTGATGAATTCAAGTTTATTAATACCACTCTCTGTAATAATGCCTATCTATTAAATGTTGTGCAAACAGTGATTATGAATAAGGTACTGGAGTCCAATAAAATTAAACCAGCTTCAGTACAAAGATGTACCGTGTACCTACGCATTCATTAGTTGGATTCTCACTATGAGTTTCTGTTGTAGTTCGACACTGTAACATTGCTGCCAAAACTTGTTATTTTTCTGCTAAACTTGTTTTCCTTCTATGCGGAAGTATGATTTTGCTTAGATCATATTAGTCCTTTGATTTAAATATTTGAATATAGCTATGGATCGGAGAACTACTGAAAGACTAGATGCCAGAATTTACATACAAATTACATACAAAAATCTGTAATTTGAACTATTCCTCGTCAAATAAACGGACCAATATATGAGGGTTTTCTATTGCAAACACTTTAAATAACCATAATTGTACCGCTAAAATTAGTGTGAACGCATTTCCTTCTTAATCACATCCCACTTTACTTACCACCTCAAAGAGTTGGCGGTCATCTATATCAATATTTAAAGCCTTCACTCGCTAAACAGAAGAAGCATATATTTGACTTCCATCTCATTTCCATTTAAGAATATTGTTTTTCAATCTACATCTTGTCTCTTTTCTTAAAAGGATAATTATTTCTTTATTCACATCGCTTTTACGCTGCTGAGAGAGGTGCGAACCCTAGAAGCTAGCCTTTTTTCAATTTTATTTTTAAAAATATTATCATGCTATGTGACAATAATAAATATTTTTGTTTATTGAAGCGGTAGTATATATATATATATATATATATATATATATATATATATATATATATGAGTGTGTGTGGGGATGTGGGGGTGCTTATTAAGTTGAGATCTTGTTGCATTCTGTACCGTTTTTTTTCTTTGTCTGTGATAAGTTTATCTTAAGAACCGTGGGATGGATTCAGATAACACTTTCAAAGCTGATTGAACACCATATATTTGTCGCGAATTGTTTAGGTTTTGGCTTCTTGCTGGTATGTTTAATGATTCTGGGCTATGTTTCCGTATTTTTTTTTTTATAATATTGTTTTGAAATTCTAAATACTGAAGTACCTCTGATAGATTTTTTTATGTCATTAAATTTTTCGAACGCACTATCTTTTTATGAATATATTATTATATACAGTGTAAATTACTTATTATATTTTGGAGAGAATGCAAACGAAAATAAAAGTTATCATTAGCATCGGGAAAAAGGTGCTGTGTTTTCCGGGACAGGTAATGAGGAAAAATGGCTTGGAGAAACTAATATTCACAGGACAAACAGAAGAAAAGATAGAGAGGGGAAAGCAAAACAAAGACATATATGATGGGCTTCAATAAGTGGATGTTATAGCGGGGTTTGTGAGAGATGACAGGCAGTATAGGTGTTAAAAGTGATAACGAATAGGAAATATGGGAGGTCCATGATCGCGTACAAGATATATAAAAAACAAGAAACCTCAGTAGCAGCAGAAATTCTATAAACCATACACCAGAAAATTATCTTTTTATTCCCATAAATGTCAATAATTCATCTAGGAAAGATGTCTGGAATTTTCAAATCAGTTATCAATTATATTTAATGATATTGATTTTTGTCAGACAGGAATTATCTTATTTTTTATTTCTGTTTAAAAATATCATTTGAACAGTCATATTCTTTGGCGTTGATCTTTTATTTCTTTAACACTTTATTCCTGAACAATTATTATTACTTTTATTATTATCATTATTTAATAACATGTCCCTTTAAGACGTAAACGATCATAACTTAATCATAAAATTTTCTCACTTTCGCATTTCATTTTTCAGTAAACGACAAAATTCCGACTCGATAGACTTATAATTAAGTTGCTGGTCAGCAATATAATAGTCTCAAGCCCGTCATCACTGTGCCAGGAAAGAAAGTTTCATGATTTAATGAGAGCATCAGATTTGTCTTTCAGCTTCTATGCCATTCTCTCTCTCTCTCTCTATATATATATATATATATGTGTGTGTGTGTGTGTGTGTGTGTGTGTGGGTACATTCTGAAGAATTAATGAAATTTAAAAAAATTATTCATTCCAAAGATTTTAACATTTTAGTAGATTCTCTAATTTGAATACACGCTTTGTTTATTAAATAGTGATTTTTCTACCGCTTTGAATATTCGAGAATTTGTAAGAAAGAACAAATATGCGCTATCTGGTAAGATTTAAAGTCACGACTAACTTCATTAGATACAATGTAACACATATCATCTTAGGTACAAAGAACTTAGACAATCAGAATTCTTATCGTCATAGATATATCCTCGAAATTATATATATATATATATATATATATATATAAGAAAAATTAAGGCAGACACGTTATTTTCAGGCGAACCATCATCAGCTTCCGTCTTTATTTTACAAAGAAGAATTTTTTTTACACGGTTCACCTGAAATAGGCCTATACTTACGATTTACCATGAAATGACGTGTCTGCCTTAATTTTTCTTATATTTGCTCTATATGTATTTATATGCATATATATTTACAGCTCTCTTAGACAGTTATCCTACCACTCTATGTACAGGATACTTCCATTGGATTCTTCTATACCCACACTGCATACTGACATATATATATATATATATATATATATATATATATATATATATATATATATAAATAACTCAGTTAATTGTTACACGTGACACACGCTTGTGTAACCACGTTTCGAAATAAAACGACTGAATGGGCAGTAGGTTGCTATCACTTTCTGTGGTAGATTGGTTGCCTGCCAAGGCTGTAGAACACAATTTGTCCAGTTATTTAACCCAAAACTGGAGGGACGAGGCAGATTAATACATTTCCCAAGGATGTGCGTTGTGGTGCAGTGGATATCGGCTTTGAACGAGAAATCGATGCGCTGAGTTCGAATTACAGTTTATTTCTATGCATTCACTTACGTGCAAATACCTTTGGAAAGGTATTAATCCGTCTCTTCCCTCTAGTTATGGATGAAATAACTAGACAGACTGAGTTCCTTAGCATTGGTGGGGCAACCAGTCTACCGCAGAAAGTAATGGTAACCCAGAGACCAGTCAGTCAAGTCTGTTTCCAGACATGATCGATCTATCCTGTATCACGTATGGCACTTAACACACACACACACACATATATATATATATATATATATATATATATATATATATAAATCTGTTAACTGCCATATATATATATATGTGTATATATATATATATATATATATATATATATATATGTAATTTGAAATTTATGATCGTCTGTGAGTTAAATTCGTTTCATCAGCGATCTTTAATATTATGGAAACTTTAAATTTGTTTCAGCGTGTGTGTGGGTAAAAGACTTGAAGTAGGCTGGCACACAGAAATGGAAACGTGAGGTGTCGTGATTAGAGAGAGAAAAGAAAAAAGAAAGGAAGCAAGGTAAAACGCGAAGAGAGGGAAGAGTAAAATAGGAAATAGAAAAGAAAACGTTATATTAAATTAGTAAACAAAGGAAATGCGGAGGAAAACGTAGCGAAAATTAAGGGAAAGAAAGAAAGAGAAGAGAAGAATGGGGAGAAAGAAAGAAAGAAAGAAAGAAAGAAAGAAAAAAGGGGAAAATATGGGTTAGATTGGCATACAGAAGAATACACAGACGATTGAAAATGATTAAAAAAGATAACGATCTTCACTGGGCTTATTGAATTTTCCAGTATTTTTAAAAGTTTCAAACTAAAACAGAGCCCGACTGTTGTTGAGATAAAACAATTTGTTAAAATTTACTTCAGGAATAAAAAGGAAAGATTTGAATGAGTTATTAATACAGATAAATGATATCTAATATATTTAAATAAATTACCTAAAGAGAAAAATAATAAGGATAAAATAATTAAAATAAAATAAAATAAAATATAAATAAATCAAGGCAGACATCAGCATTTAAGGATTACTTTTTGTGTAAAGAAATGTCTAATTGAAAAATAATTAAAATTAATTCGTAATATACAAATAGAAATTTATGAATACATATATAAATCTAATTCATCTTAGGTTTATTGTAAATAAAATATAATTTAAATTCTGACAAATTTAAATTTATTCTTCTTAAACTAAATTAAATTAAGAAATTCCAAATTATTTCTAAAGTAAGTGTCTACTTATGTAATATATATATATATATATATATATATATATATATATATTAGCTGTGATACAGCGAAACACATCTGTCTGCGGATGACAATAATATATATATATATATATATATATATATATATATATATAAAGATGGATTGAAAAACAGAGAGATAAAATGAAATAGTGCTATATTAACTGAAAGTTTTATTTTAACTATTCAATAGTGAATGCCTAAAAAATAAACGATTATATTAGAGCAAGTAATTATAGATTCATAAAATTAAAAGGGAAATATAAGCTCCAATTAATGTCAAACGATAAAAATCGAAATATTAGTTGTCAAATGCGGTTAAAATATATGGTATTTTAATAATTTCTAAAATATTAAAAAGCAAAAAATAGCAGTCACAACGGAAAAAATTAACTTTGGATTATATATGGTTATGTTACAACTGAAAATTAAAAATTTGATATTAAAAAAATTAGATTATTTACGACATTAGCTTCTGTATTTCATACATATATTCTAAAACAGATTTTGGTTAGTATTATTATTAGATTATATTATTTTAATTTTTTTCAGTAAAACATAGATCGCATCTATCGCAAAGTTAATTAGAGTTGCGGGCCTATTATCTCAAATTCGCTATGGGTTTTAGACAGAGGCGATTTTGGAACACTGAAAGAGAGGGTGCACCTAATGGGCCGAGATTTTTCTTAGGAGGAAGGGGCGAACGTTCATTTTCATACTACAACACTATCTTATAAACATATTAGGAATTGAGTTTGGGTATAATATTTAACTTCACTAAATTAAAAAGAATATCTTTTCATGCATAATACTGGAGTGATAATCTATTATTTCCCAGTGGCGATTGTAAATCTCTTAAATTGTGGGGCACTTAAGGGGTGAGATTCTTCTGAGGAGTGGCAAACTCAAGCAGTATCTTCCTTTTCACCCTTCACCACTATTGTATCTTCTTCTTCTTCTTCTTCTTCTATGTGACCTGTCCCTTCAGGACGTAGGCGATCATGTTTCTCCACGTCTCTCTATCACTTGTGGCTCTTAGTATGTTTGTTCCTGTTACACCTAGCAACTCCATTTCCGTCATCCACCTGATCAGGCCCTGCAAATATGTTATCCGCTACCTTCCTTTCTCTATTTTTCCTTCTATCTGGCCTGTCAGTATCAGGTTCTCCAAGCTCGTTATTGAATGTATCAGGAACTTCAGTTGTCTCTTGCTGATGCCCAGTATTAATTCCCTTTTTGTTGTCATTCTTTCCAACACCTCACCGTTGCTTGCATGCTCAGTACACGATATTCGCAGCATCCTATTTTCTGCTGCTTCAAGGTTTGTCCTCATTTTCTATGATATTGTCCAGCATTCACTGCCGTATTGAAGAACTGACATCACATCACAATCCAGCAGTCTTTTCTTTGTTTCTAGTGAAATTTTTCTGTGTTAGTACTTTACTCATCTTCGGGAACGTGTCATTCGCCATGCCAATTCGTCTTCGGATCTCTGTGTCGCACTTTCAATCTTCTGTTAGAACACTTCCTAGGTATTTAAATTTTTGTGCTTGCTTGATTCTGGCATCCCCCACCTTATTTGGCATTTTGGCTTTCAACTTTTGCTGATGACCATCCATTCATTTTTCTTAAAGTTTATTTGTAGTGCTTTTTTGTCACTCTCAACCTCTACCTTATGTAGGAGGTCTTGTAATTTCCTGTCCGTGTCTGCAATCAGCACTGTATCATCTGCATACCTTATGTTGTTCAAGTTGTGGCCTCCAATAACAAATCCTGGAGTGCCATCTAGGTTCCTTAAAATATTCTCGCTGTACAAGTTGAACAGATCCCCTGAAAAGACACACATTTGTCTTACGCCTCGTTTTCTCTTTGTAAATCTGCTGAAATCTTTACCATTTTGTATAATATGTTACTTCAGTAAACTAAATGAAATAAATTTTCATTCATAGTAGTGGTATTCTAATCTATTCTTTCAATATTTTCCACTCTCAAGCTGTTGGAACACAAGAGAGATTAATTTCAAAACAAAAACAAAGGATGAAAGCTAACGTCAATAATAGCAGAACAGTGTGATGTGTATGCTCTGATTTTTCCCTAGAAAACACTTTTTGAATCACAAGAAAATTAATGCTAAAAAAAAACAAATGAGTAAATAACATAATGCCACAAAATCAATCAAAATGAAGCGAGCACAACAGCCGTACGAAAATCAGGTAAAAATGTAATTTATATTTTCAGAAATGTTCGACTATACAATCAAGAAGCTACTTTGAAATATGGAAATAATTTAAATAATATCATTTCTCCATCACCCTGAATCAGAATATCCAATAGGGCATTTGGATTGACACAAACCCAAGATTACATACTTGTTATATTGCTTCGATTTTAATTATTTTTCTAGGTTTTAACAAAAGTTAAAATAAAATATTTTACATCAGTATTCATAGAAATATACTTTATAAAAAGCAGAGCCAATTTACGCTAATACTTGCTCAAAAAAATAAGTTTGATCAAAAAGAAGGTGTCAGGGTATAATCGGTAACCACATAAATCACTGACGGGTAATTTATTCACTAAGCAGACTGTGAATGCCCGTTTGCAGATTAACGAAATTACTATAAAATGTAGGTCACCCCACTCATTTATTTGAATTTTTAATAGTTTTAAAAAGTTTTCTTGAAACTGATCTTTACTTTTAATTACAAGCTAAATAATTAAATTTATGATTTTTAGTAAACAAAATATTCTGTTGTATTTCAAACAGAACTTATATTGAGTGCAATCTAACATTTTGAGATTTTTAACATTTAAAAAAATAATTTGCTATCATTTTTAGGCGATCAACAGATTCGTAATCAAAAGTTAATTCTCGGTTTTAAAAATATTTCAAAAATAAAATATATGTGAGACGATGTTTTTTAAGAAAATTAGCAAATATAATGTTAAAGTCATTTGATTTACAAAAGTATAATTTACTTATAGCCTGAAATTTTGGAAGAAAACTATTTCTTATTCACAGAATGTTGACCTCTGACCTTTCCCGGATGAGTTGATTTGTGATAAAAGACAGATGCGAGATAAGTTAAGTCTCTATGAAGATCAAAAATAACATATCTGTTCAAAATTTTCCCTGTAAGTTTAAAACCGTTAAACACATAACTATTTAATGTAATCATAGATTACCGTACAATGAAAAAAAAATTAAGTTCACAAAAAACTTAAAAATTATTTAATAAATACAATGGTTTGATAACTTATGTTAAGCTTTTAATTCTTGATGATAAATATAATTTTCCCTTTATAACATAACTTAATGTCTACAAGTTTTTGAAATATTTTAAAAACATTTTTAAGCTTTGTAAATTGTTATAATTAAAAAAATGAAAACAATTCTTTTAATATTTCATTATTAATCGAACATTTTTCTTAATTATATACTGTCCTTAATTTTTTATATTATTAAAGCAATTAAAAGATCTAATAAAATAATATCATCGTTTTATTGCATTTCTGATTATAATGCTGAGAGTAGATTTTCAAAATAACCTTGAAACGTTTTAAAAAAATTAGTGATTTATATTCTCCAATAAGTTCTGTGTTCAAGGAATAAAACCAATAATGACTACAAAATGTAATTTCTTCAAATTTTATGAAATTATGTTGAGTGGAGTAAAGATGTAAAAAATAGTATTTTGCACAGAAGTTTTAGGATAAATAATTTCAAAAATAATTTCATTCAGTTGTGAAGAATACCTGAGAGTTTGATTAAATTCCGACAATTTGAATCTTTGCAAAAAGTTTCAATTAATGTTTTGTCGCCTGAAAACAAAACTGAGTTACGAAATGTTCCGTTTATCATTGTAAAATCTCGTAACAATTTGGTTATCTGCTAATAAAAATTAAAACATGATATTTTATCAAAATGTCGAACGTTTTAGAAAAGATTAAGAATTTTAAAAAAATAATAATATATATTTTGATCTTTGCTCTAACTAATAACAGAAACATTTTGATAGAATAAATTTCGTTTTTAAAATGTTTCGGACATTTTTTCTCCGTACTATGTTGTTTTTTAAGCAATTTAGTGGAGGTACCTAAAAGAGATATGTAAAAATAGAAGACGTAAGTTCATTTATTTTTTTATGTTAACAAATATCTTAACTGCTATAATTTTGCTTTTAAATTGATGACTAAAATGACATTTTCCTTACCCTTACTGCTTGTATTCAAATATTAGCTGATACTTGTGAATGATGACTGGATTATGACTTTTGGGAGTGGCATTTTATTGTTCTCTTCTGACTGACCAATTCACTGAAATGTTGGGAAATGTTTTTTTATTTTTTCTAAAATTACAGACCAATTCTTTACTTCTTTTTCTTGGCCATAAATCTATGTGTCTACATATCAAGACGGGGACATTATTTTTAATTACCTTCTTTTTCAGATATGAAAATGTGACTGTTACGTCTCTTTCCCTATTTAGCAACATGTCTGTTTCTGTCTATCTGGTTGTTTTATTTTTTCTTTCAAACTGGTCGCTGTATGTGTCCTTAAAAAGGTAACTGAAAAGGAAAATGCAGAGAGAAAAGTGCTGAAAATCAAACCTTATAAAGATCAGAGACTGATTATTTTCATAAATATTTGTAGCTTATAAAACTGAGGGGCAACCGAGGTGGCCAACCAAAATTCTTTGGAAGCTATGGCCTTTTCTGCTCTCGATAGAATCGCCACTGGGTTGAGTACCTCTTCTTTCATTTCCCAAAATCTTCGAGAAAAAAACATCTGAAATTTTATATTCGGGTTGGAAAAACGGTGGTTATGATAGTAAAAAGTTGCTTAAGCACACACTCCGATATCTCAATGTAAACTTCATAATTATTTTTGTTATCCCTTGGGAAGATATGAGATTAATAAATAACTACATTTGCCATTCACCGGAAAGTTGTTTATGGACCTACAATTGCAAGATGGTTCAGTAACAGTTTTAGTATCAACTCAATATAAATTCTTAAAAATATGTCTATTGTGGGAATTTATAATATTGTCCATTTTGGGTGTGCAGAAATAACTAATTTAAAGAGTATTTCTGAAAAAGGTTATGTGTAAGTGGTCATTGGTATAAAAATATTTGCTTACTAATTTCATATAATATTTCTCTATATTTATTTTATATAGCCTACAGAAATTGTCGTTAAACCATTTTACTTTCCTACTTTTACGTCTGTTTCTTGCATTAGATTGCTTGGAATTTTAAAAAAAAACTAGTTTATCATAAGTTAAACTTTTCTGTAGAAATTTATTATATATATTTTTTATTTACTTTGAAAATTTTGATAATGGATGATAAATGATTGATTGTAGTTTTAACAAAGTTGGATATTTGCTTTATAATAGTTTTAGGAAATGATCATACGATCATAAATTTCGAAATTTTTATATGTAAAAAAAGAATATTGGTCCTACAAATAAATTAATTAATTAACATTGAGCCCTTTGGATGGATCAATATTAATATTTAAGTTTTAATAATTAATAGTAATAGGATTCGTGTTGGGATTTTATCATCAAGCCACCTATTTTGAATATATATATATATATATATATATATATTGTTGTGATCTGTTAAGGTCAGAAATGAAGACATAAAAAGAAGGTAGGTTGAACCAGTGCATAAGAATGACAGAATAGATATACAAAATAAGAGTGTTATTAGTCAGCAGATTTTGTGACCGTCCGAAATGTCTAGAGTAACTGCGTTTCGATTGCTTCTTCTAGGAAGTATCGCAGTTTATTATTTATGAATGAGGAAGCGTTCATTCCGATAGAGATAGAGCACCATAACAATTACAAAAATATGGGCACATTATGTCTATTTATTCTTAAAATAATCTTAATTCTCTAATTATATCTTGATGGTAAGTTGAAATTATTCAATAAATATTTCATGATTCTTGTTAAAGTAGGTACTTTCAATGTCTTCCGACATCCTACTCAGTGATAGTAATTTTTGAAAACTCGCCACATGCCAGATTCAAGTTCTATCACATACAATTTAAATACAAATTCTTGTTCACTTTTGCAAACAGAAAAATAATTTTCAACAACTCCAGTATAATACTTAACGAAAATATTAAACACAAACATCAAATTCTCGAGCCACTCTTTATGAAAGCAACTAGCTAACACTTAAAAAATTGTTACAAAAATTGTAGCCATGCATTTAATTTGAATAATATTTAACAGTTGCAATTTGCTGTCTCTTGTTAATCATCTTGCATTAAAAACGTTTTTTAACAAAACATCATAACCACAAGGATTAATTTTAAAATAAATAAAACAGGGTCTGTTTACAAGAAGATACTATCACAACGATTATAATTACATTAAGTTTGTCTTTGCATTTTTCTTGTGGTGATGATCTAAGAAGAGAACGAAATTACTTGGAATTCATTATTATTGCTTTCGTATAACGATCACATGATTAAGCAACATCAAGAATAGTAACTACACTACGGGCTACAAATTACAGGAAGCTTGTATTTGCGGACGGTGTAATGGATATTTACGAGGAATTGATAATCGCAGAAACGCGTTCTAATTCTCGTTGAGCTATTTATATTTACTTATGCGAAAATACACTTGGGAAAAGGATAAGTCTTCCACCTCTCCCCACATAATTACATCATGATGAAACAACCCTCGAAAACATAACGTATAAATTTTATACCAATAAATAATAATAATCAAATTAAGCTCATAAAATAATATCAGAAATTTCAAACAATTGACCTCATAGTCACTAACAATCCTACATACAAACAACGAAATCCTCTACAGAAAGCCAATGTAGTGTATCAATTTACATGCCCGTTCAGAGATTGTATCTATGGTAGTAATAATAAACCCAATACAACCACACTCTCTCGTAGACTTACCTGTCACATTTCTAATCAGAGTGCAATTAAATAACATTTCTTAGAAATGCATAGCCATTCAGGTTAATATTAGACACCTTTTAGTCGATAACACAATAATACGCACACATATACACAGTAAAAAGAACCTTCAAATATTGGAAGCCATCTACATCAAATAAAAACAACCCACCCTTAATAAAAACACATTACAATCTAGTTATTACACATTACTTTGCATGTAGTTATATGGTTCTCTTAACATTTCGGTCTCTCATGCGGATTGACGTCTGTCTGCTATTCGGTGACTCTCATAAGGCATAGCAATTTTTTTATGTCAAAACAATATAATATCATTTTTGATGGTAGATGTCTTTATGTCAAGGTCCCTGTAACCTCTCTGAAGATGGCTCATGTGAGACGAAAGCTTAGACCCAACATAATAAAAAATAACCAAATATTGGACAATTTTTGTCTTCATTTTCAAATCAAAATATGATGTTTAGAACGGCTCACGATTAAACGTGATAGATATTCATTTTTTGGTATATTTAACAACATATACTCTTTCCAGATTTATAGGTGAATTGGTTAGACGTATCACAAAAAATTATTATAATCTAAAACTATTTTATGATTTTAAACAGCTAGAAAAAACTTATTAACCATAAAAAACGAATCCATAAATCAATCCCTTGTATTTGTACAACTATTTTATTTTCTTAATCTAATAAAATACTTAAACAAATGCAATACTACTACTACTACTACTACTAATAATAATAATAATAATACTAATAACGAATTAATTCCAGTATCTTCTCAGTTATTTTAGTTAAACATAACTGTGTGAATGGTTACGGCCTATATTTTTTGCTAATACCACAACATTTGCTTTTTGTGATCCCTAAAGCGATGCTTGAAGTAACTGGATTTGACCTCTAATTTTTCTTTTAATTTCTAATCGCGAAGTATAAGCTAGAATTGCACACAGCCTGACACTACGTAAGTAAGCACAGCTAGCCTCTCTTTGCGAAGTGTGGCAGTCCGTTTTTCAAGTGCAGAAATATTGATGTAGGATTTATGGAATTCAGTAGATGTCAATGCCAACAGGAATTTTTCTTCCAAGCTGATGAATACGAGATGACTGTTAGACACGAAAGATGCGTGCGTTCATCAACATCCAGATTAAAAAGAAATGAGAAATAGCTAAGATCTTAATATTCTACTGTAGTTCTATCATTACACTGTTCAAAATAAAATGTTTTACTAAACATAATCAATAATTAGCAACGTTAATAAAAATTTAAAATAGGAAGTTTCTTTTCACACACTCTATTTATATAAGCCAGTTAAGTGCCATGAGTGATAAAAGCTTGGGAGATCATGTGTGACTCCCGAAGAATATTTTCCCGCAGTAGGTTCCCATTAATTTCCATGGGATAATGGTTGACAAACAAGGCTATAGACCCTAATTTGTTCTGCTAATTAATCCATAGTTGAAGGAAGAGCGACTTTTCTCAATGGTATTTCACTGAACTACATACTGAATGTGACCACTCACCCCCGCGTCCCAAGTCTCAGGCTTGCGTATATGTGTATTGTATGCGTTAAATTGCCGGAAGTTAGCCGTAACTAAGGTTGCAGCCGCTCGCCTGCCGTTCCGTTCCCTTCGGATTGAAGGTTTTGATGACCTATAGAAATCCCTCACTCGCCATGCTACGTTATGATTACTGATATCAAGGTGAGATGCAGACTCGGAGGACGGTTTTCTTGTGTTGCACTCAGCGAAAACTGCAAATGATGAAGTGGGGTAGGTTCAAAATTCAGGAATATGGGTAAACAAACAATAACAAAAAATTAAAGAAACAGCACTAAAAGCCAGTCTATGTGAACTAATGATTATATTCGTAATTCTTTGTACAGCAAAAATGAGAGAGAAAATTAATAAAAATAAAAAAGATACAAATCAACAAACAACTGCGATTACTATGTATAGTGGTCGTTAGACGTAAGACAGTCACTGTCTCTTTATGCTATACCTTTCTCTTTTCTCTTCTTAGCAGCGGTGGATGTGCATTTTAGCGTTGGGAAAGAGTTTTTCGTTTGAACGGTCTGAGCTAAAAATCTCTCGTGTCTCTCGCGTGTTTTCTTCTGTTTTTCAAATCCATTCTGCCCTTTTTTAAAGATGATTCGATATGGTACAGGGTTGGTGTTTTCCCTATAATCTAATGTGAATTGTGATTTTGCACTCATGTCTGCCGACCTGAAGCCTTAGAGACAAAGGTTGTTGATATACTACATTCACATGCCTGAGTTAATTACAATTCATCTAATCTTTTTCGAAGTCCGATAATTTAAAATCGGTGGGTTTTTATCGGTTCTCTAAGGAGAATGGGAGAGAAAAGAAACAACAAAGATTGAAAGAGAAAGAGTTCTCTATTCTTGGGAAGGTGAATTGTTTTATCTGGTTTGTGTTCGATCGCTATCATATAAATCAATATCATATTGTAAGTGACTCTCCCTCACCTGTCTCTCTCTCTCTCTCGCTATCTATCTATCTATTCATCTGCCAGCCTCCTCCCAGTGCTTATTCCTCTCTTTTTCTCTTTCTTATCTCTTCCCAAGAAGAAGAAGAAGAGATAAACACACACCGAGATAGTACCCAACTATCTATTCCTCGGTTCGAATCCATCGATCGTCAACATTATTTTAACGTGGGTGCATAAGGATCAATTATCTTGTTACATTTGTACATATTTTAATAGATCCATCTCTTTAATGAGGTGGAAGTCATCATGAACTTTTTGAAATATGTTGTTGAAGCAAATGTGTTACTACATCTACCATTGAACAAAAAACCTCTTAATTCAATGAGGCTAAGATATAATAGCCATCTAAATATCCTGTATATATCAGGTGCGGCTAACCTACGGCAAGTTAACGCATGCAAGCCTGAGAATTGGGTGCGCGGTGGTGAGAGGTCACATCAGCATGTAGTGCAGTGGATTCCACGTATCTCGGAAATAGATTGGATCCGTTGGTCAGACATTCGACAATAAAATATCTATTTCCATTAAGCCGTGTTTCAGTGCCGTTATGGTCCGAAGCATATTTACAACTAGAAAAGATTAAGCTCCATGGTGGAAGGATATTATGTTTGCCCATCACATCAATTTCATTGTATATTAATATAAGTGTCGTTGCAAGCAGTATGTGGGCAAGACTATCCAGAGATTGGAGGTTATTATTGCTACACATGTCCGGGTCCTGTGCGTAGACATGAGCTGGTGACATTTGGATCTTCGCACACTCATGGCTCTACAATTGAGGAGCTTTTATTAGATTTTCCTGCTTGAAGGACAAGTTTTTCTGAATTTTCCTAACTATTTAACAGGACACAGAACAGAGTCCGCTTGTATATATTAGAGTCTGTTATTATTAACATGCAAAGACCTCCTCAGTGCATGCAAACAGAAACAAAACACAAATTGATCCTTTTCGGAGAAGACATTACCTAACAGAGGATATTTTTTCTTCCCTCTATCCTTAGTTTACGTTTTAACATCGGTCGCTAATAAAAAAAAAATGATTCGTAGATCCTTAGTGTTAAATTATAGTGATATTTTGCTAAATCATGGTCGGTTGAAATGAGTCTTAAATCTCAAACGTTGTGACACTTTTGCATCCTGTTTTATTAATAAAATATGATACATTTTTAAGTGGTAATGCCAACTTGTCTATATATATATATATATATATATATATATATATATATATAAGAAGATTTACAATGCCACTAAGTCGCAAGGGGTTACTGGAAGGAAAGGAGAAAGAAACGAACCGGTAATGTAAAGGGAATACAAAAAAGAAAATAAAAAAACCTCTTCTCCAATTAAAAAAACAAGGAAGAGGGTGATCTGGGCGATAGTTGAACTTCTTTACTTTTATTGATAAGAAATAAAAAGAATGGCTATTCTTGTGTGAATTTCGAAAACATTAATAACAATTGGTACACCTAGGGGCCAAAATAATCCTTATGTTTTGGCTGGAATTTTAATTATACCAATATTAGCCCATGCACAAGGTTCCCTTTCTCAATGCCTGGAGTTCCTAAAATAGAGAAAATTCTAAGAGACATTGAGATCTTTCTGCGCCGCCGGCACTCTGCTAATAATGCTAAGCTTCATGATGAAACTATTACAGAAATAATAGTGGATACTTTTAAAACTTATAATTTATGACAAACAGTAAGTTAGCATTTGAGTAACACTTTCTGTTTGTTTTGTTTTTTAAAAGTTTTTTCCTGTATGTGAAATACGCTTTATCTGAACACAATGTTGTTTTTTTCTCTCGTTTTTTAACGATAAGGACTTTCAATATGTTGTCATTCTTTCCCAACTGATGGCCTTCCCAGACCTATGTGCGTGTAGTTTTAGATGGTAATGGATCTACATGTAATACTTTAAGCAAGGTTGAAATTCCGTATGTCATTATGATGAAGTGTAAAACAAATTGACTTATGAATGTCAAATTTCGTGCTTAAGAAAGTTTATTTGGAGGATTTTTCTGCATTTCTTTATTCAATAGAAATCTGCATATGAAGCACGAAGAATTCGTGATGAGATTTACAGCGATCATGCTTTATCGGAAGCAATATGCAGAGATTGGTTTAACTCACTGGTGTACCAAAGGAGACTGAAGACATCGAATTGGAAACATTACTTCATGAACACTCATATCAGGTACAAACTAAACTGACAGAATCATTAGGAGTTGATGACACAACAATTTCAAAATGTTTTAAAGTATCAGGATTCAAAAGCAAGGGCATCATGTACCGTACGATTTAAAGCTGAAAGGCTTCGAATGTTGTATTGTCTTGTGGAACAGCAGATTCAACGCAGAAAAGAAAGGTTTTTTGCATTGTAACTTGATGGCGGTGAAAAGTAGCTACGCTACGATAATCCGAAAAGTATTGGATAGTGTGGTAATCCTGTTCATGCATCAACATCATTCGAATTTTCGTCTCTGCATTTGGTGCGATCGGCTAGGTATAGTTCATTATGAACTGCTCAAACCGACCGAAAACCCTCAGGGGATATCGATTTCGAATACAAGTGATGCGTTTGAACCGAGCATTGAAGAAAAACAGCTGCAATACGAGCAGAGACACGATAAAATGATTTTACAACATGACAACGCAAGACGGTATTTTGCAAAATGGGAGTAAACCTACATAAAACATATTAATAAGGAATCCTACCCTACCCATCGCATTCACAAGATATTGCTTTGTCTGATTATCACTTGTTCCGATCGATGGTACATGGCTGGTCTGAGTAAAACTTTTACTTTTATACTAAATAATGGGCCTGCTCAAGGTTAGCCTCAAGTGACGTGTCGTTTTTCAAACGTGAAATTAAAATACTGCCAAATAGATTGAAAATGTAGTAACTAACGGTGGATACTACTTTCGGCGACATGTTTGTTCGTATCATTTTTATATAATAATCATTATTTTTCATGATAAATCAGCGAGACCTTGTTCATGGTCCTAATCAACTAAACAATCATTTCTATTCACTCAAAATCTTTTACAATGATAAATCTATATTCATTTCTGCAATTGTTTAAAACACAACATATCAATATCAACTTTTATTATATGCCTATCCAGATCCTTTGATTTTCTTCTTAATTCAGTACATGATTCAAGCGTCATGTCTTGTAATGGACACATATTCATATAGTAAGTGTGGAATTTTCATCTAGAGATGAGATTTAAATTTATTCTTTGTCCGCCTTACATATTGAGATCTCCTTCATTACAGTGTCCATAATTGACTATGCTTCAAGAATACTTATGTATGTGTATCCATTATCAGAATCAATCTCATTTATCCTTTCACAACAAAGAAAATCGATATGTTTACTGTGAACCATCTTCCTTTGCTTTATGAATAAAACTCGGCACTTACTTCTATCAAACTTTCTAGTTACATTGCCACTCATGTATTCTCTTCAATATTCTGTCCAGTTTATTTTCTTAATAATTTCAGATGAATCCATGAATAAAATATTATTTATTCTTGGCCCAGTTTTACAAATTTTTATTTACTCGGCCAGTGAATAACATTGAAACGAGATGATATTAAACAAATGAGGAGATATACCTTACTAAAATTATCAGTTTTTACCTCTGTATCTATGCTGATGACATAAATATTTATTCCTGTTTTAATAGTGAATCAAATTGGCAGCTGATCTAAAATTGTTTACCATTATGTTGTTAAATGGAGTAAGAAATGACATGTTAATTTAAACCTCTACAAAACGAAACTCTTCTCTATTAACACTCTGAGAGAAGCCATTCTGTTTTCCGTCACCCTGGCTGATGCTAACCTCCAAGGGAGAAACTTATTGTGCCATCCTGATGTAAATATTCTTGCCGACATAAAACGGTAGGATTATATTCATTAAAATGCAATGTCAGCTGCTAGAAGGATTGGTTCACTGAGGCGTGCTATTCAATTTTCAGGCCCGATATAGCTTACATATTTATGTATAACATTCGATCATGCCTTGAATATTGTTGCCACATATAATTTGGTGCATTTGTCATAAATTTAGAGATACTTGATGTTGTAAATTACGGGTGAGGAACCGCACAAAATAATGAACGACAAAAAGCAGATACTGAGATAGAAAGTAGGATATATTGAACCTAATATACAAACTTGAACGCAGGTTAATAAATCCAGAAATTCTATTAGTAAGAAATAAATATATACGAGTCTTGAAATGAAGTCGTTTGAAATAATATATCCGTGTATATTATTCTAGCTGAGTAGAGCCCAGAGCTTGTGTGACTTCTGATGCGGTAGTCTTTGGGTAACTTCGGTATCTCTCGGTAACTTAAGTATCAGTTCCGGTACTCTCCGATAACTCATACGGATCTCTACGATTCCTCTCAACTCTCATCTGCTGTTATATCTATGGCAGGAGTATATGTGTACTCATTCGAGTCCATTATCATATACAAAGGGGGAGATGCCACAACATTGATAAAAGAAGAATATACAATATTATTCATCCTGATATGTTATCTCGGTTTTAATCCCTTTCCAACCACCGTAATTTAATTTCCCTTTCACTTTTATATACAGACTTTCATGGGAATTAATCAGATACAATTTTTTCTATAGTAACGTAAGTCTGTGCATATAATTTCACTTCAAAGACGCCCTGGTTTCCAATATTGTCTCCTTTTTTACAATATTGTCTCCCAATTTTTGGTAGCAGTATGATATTTTGCTGGTCTTGTTTTCTTGGGTAGAGTTAGTGCGGATTGAGATGTTGACGGAGACTACGGCGTGGTCAGAGTTTCCGAGGGGGCAGAGTTGCTTGGTAGTGCAGGATTCTGGGATGGAGGTAAAGCAAAGGTCGAGTAAAGAGTCCATTCCGTTAGGGTTTTTAGAGGGGAAGTCCACCACTTGCGTTAGAGCTTGGGTTATTGAAAAATGCATGGTACGGATCCCAGCAAGGTTGGTGGCTGAGTTTTCAAGCCACTTGGTGTGGTGGGTCTTAAAATCGCCAAACACAAATATATGGGCAGATGGGTGAGAAGAAATTGCCCTGTCGATATGAGTAGAGATGCAATCAAGTACCGTACAGTCAGAGGAGGATGGGGAGCGGTAGAGGAAGAAGAGATAGCTAACCGAGCTTAGAAGTGAGAGGCGGAAGCACATGAAGGAATGATCAAGGGATTCAAGAGATGTGACCCTGGCTAGGGGGAGTTGTTTGCTGACATATGCACCAAGCCCATGCATATGGACATTGGAGTCCTTCCTGAAGAGGGGAAGGTAACCAGGAACGAACAGCTCCGAAGAGGGGATAGAAGGGTCAAGGTTAGTCTCACATATAGCTAAGATATCGGGTGAGTTAGTTAGAAGGAATGGTTCTATACTATTAAAGTTACTGCGAATACCTCGTATGTTTGTGAAGGAAACGCAGATAGGTTTGGGCGATTTATGACTAGCTGGTTTAGGCTTGATTGCTGCCATATCTGGCCTGGTGCCCCTGCTGCTCTCCTTGGTCTTCTTGACAAAATACAAAAGAGGATCTGTAACGTGGTTGATACTGACTTGGCAGACCGGCTGCAACAACTCTCTCACCGGCGTGATGTAGCTTCCCTGTGCCTCTTCTACAAGTACTTTCATGGCTTCTGCTCCGATGAGCTTAGATCACTGGTGCCGCCTAAGCACGAATTTACACGAGATACGAGATTAGCAACTAGGTGCCACCCTTTTACAGTTAAACAAATAAGATGTAACTGCACATTCTACTCCAACAGCTTCTTTTCTCGCGCTTCTCGCCTGTGGAACTCCCTTCCACAAGTCTGCTTTTCCGACAGTTACAATCTCCAGGTATTTAAATGTAGGGTCAATAGACACCTCCTATCACACTAACTCCCAATTATTCTCAGAACACTCTCATCTACCGAACCCTCATTCTAGGTCTCCTTACCCGACTATCACCCACCCTCTGACATTTCATATATTTAATCATCCTTTCTCCACTCTATGTATCCCCCTGCGCAGTAGTGGCAGTGACATGCCTTGCTCGGGGTGAAACGCTTATAAAAAATATATATATATATACACTGAAAAACAACAACACATACACACACATATTATATGTATCGGAAAACCACATTTGAGCAAAGTAATGACTCTCAGTCATGCTTGACAAGGAAAATTTGGAATTATCCTATGTGTGACTGACTATCTCGTAGATATAGTTTCGCAGAATTCTCAACGATAAAATTTGCTTGCCTTTAATACTGACGTTATTTTTCTGGCCTGAACATACCCTTAATTTTGAGAGACAACGTCACCAAATTGTGCATTTTTATATTAATATATCCACTATAGCTGATATTTATTGGCCACTTTTACCGTTACACCGTTACATATAGCATACTTTAAGTATAGGTATAAAATTATATATATATATATATATATATATTCGTCATCCACATACAAGTCCGTTTAACTCATGTGGCTCTTCAACTTGCTTCTGGCCGGGATGGAAACTCGAACGATTTGGTGTCAGTCGGAGTTGCTAACCCCTAAATCTAAGCGTATAGAATCAGAGAAGGGAAATTTTTGCGAGTTGTATATGAGAGGGCTATACACACGAAAGTCTCCGAAAAAATCAGTTCATAGCTGAAGAGTGGTGTGTGTGTGTGTGTGTGTGTGTGTGTGTGTGTGTGTATAAGTCTAGACGAAGTAGTTTGCTTTTGTTTTTAAATGTTTTGTCTTTCATTTGAGATTTCTTATTGGGTTGTTTTGTTTTTCTATCAACTGTCTCAATCACCTTCATTGTATTTGATCTTATTTTCACATATAATTTTCCAAAAGCTTTCAGATAATTATGGTATCTCTTCTTTGTCATTTTTATGCTGTCAAGATGCTCAAAAGTCGCGGCTTGTTCTTTTCACAGTCTGTTGTTTATATTGACCATTATTATCCTTGTATGTTTCTGTTTGTCTGTTATTTCTTATCAACCTTTGTTTAAGCTCTTCAATTATGATCATGCATCTGTTTTGTTTAATGTTATACTTGGACACTAATCTGTCTGTTAGAGCTTCGTTTCTTAGGATACTTTTTTTCGTAAAAGAAGACAGTTTCTGTTTTCTTAGTTCATTTATTAGTTTAGAGAATCGTATTTCTCTCCAATGATCTGCTTTACTGTTTGTTCTTTTCTTATTTTTGCTCGTTTTTTTTTTTCAATCATTTCACAGGAAGCAGGACGAAAATGGTACGAAGAAGTAAAAAGATTTTTTGGAGTGGAACTGAATGAATTAATATTGGTGATGAGCCAGAACAATAAAAATCAGCATTTAGTTAGACAAAAGATGCCTATTGACGTTGAATTTAAACTTTTGAAGACAGTAGGTTTTTTACAACAAGAAGACGGAATGCAGCTTTATCAGCAAAAAGAGGAGCCTAAAATGACAAATACCGGTTAGGTATAGCAAAATCAAGCAGATAAAGAAATGTTAATATCTTGGAAGTGTTCTAAGAAAAATGGAAAGTGCGACACTGAGATCCGAAATCATATTGGGATAGACAAGTACTCATTTCAAAAGTTCAGTAGTTTATTTAGAGACAGGAAAATTTCGTTGGAAAAGAAATTGGAATCTTATGTGTTATCTGCCCTCTTATATGGCTGTGAATGCTAGTAAATCTTCTCAAAGATGAAAAAAGACTTGAAACAATAAAACAATAGTTATACAGAAGAATGTTGAGGATAAAATGGACCGACTATGTGATCAACAATGAGATTTTGAAGACTATGTAAACCGAAAGGAAAATCATGCTTAACATCGGGAGAAAAGAGCTAAAATTACGGAAATACGTAATGAGGAAGGACGGATTGAAAATTATGATACACATGGGGCGGATAGAAAGAAAGAGAGACATAAGTAAAGCGTGTGACTTTCTTGCTTGATTTGAGTAAATACATGGCTTAAAAACTTTGAGAGAAATACCAAAATAAAAGGTATTAAATCATTACAAGGGACAGAAAGATGTGGGGTGGGGAGCATGATCGTTTACTCCTAAATGAAAAAGCGCATAGATGAAGAAAGAAGATATCATTGAATCAAGAGACCAGAAAAATATTTCAGAGATGAGAAGTGATAAAAAAGCATCTAATATTATAGTCAGTCAGTTAAGTGCCATACGTGATACACGCTTTGAGCGATCATGTCTTGAAAGAGACATGACTGATTAGGCAGTAGGTTGCCATTGCTTTCTGTAATAAGTTGGTTGCCGGCCAATGCTAAAGAACTCAATCTGTTCTATTATTTATTCTTTTCCCAAGGGAATTTGTGCGTAAGTGAATGCAAGAAATTCAACTGGATTTGAACTCGGCTTCCACATTTTCGTTCCGAGTCGATATCTACTGCACCATAACGCACATAATAATAGTACTTATGCTTATATTTAGCTATTTCAACAGTAAAACTGTGAGGCATAATACCCAATCAAGTCCTACACCATGCAATCGAGATACCAAGGTGGAGACACCCTCAGAACAATAGCTGAGGGAATGTTTATAGAAATGACAGTGATGCCGCGTCAATAAGATAGCAATGTGACAGAATTCGAGAACCTTTGTCAGTAGCGGTAACATTACAGACACTTTTAGAATTTGTCGAGAATCTTGAAATATATCCCCGGGGCACCAGACCAGATATGCCATTAATATTCAATGAATGGACGGATGATAGATTCTAACGAAACCTGTTAGTTTCTTATGTACGCATTCAACATCTTTCAAGAACCTGTTTAGATCTGTATACGTTATTAAATACCAGATAAGGAAAGACATTATCAACCTGCCATATTTATTTGCTTCAGTTACAAATATTTTTCTAACTTTCGCTCTCCCCTCTTTCATAAGTTCATAAAGTTTATTTCAGCTTCAATAATCCCGGATGCATTTATCATCTGCTGATATTTTACAAATTATAATACCAAGCAGATTCCGCCCAAATCCATTTGCCTCTTCTCACTGTTATTTCAATTTTACAGTCATATATCTATTAGAGGTTCGTTAATTTATATATTCTTCTGCTCACATCTGATCTTCTTCCGACTCAATTACGCATCTTAATGTATTTTTCTCATTTAGCTCTCAAAAATTGTCATTATTATTAGTCATGTTCTTCCAACTTCTGCTCAATACACAAATATTTATTAACCCTGGAACACTAACTATCAATTAAAGTTACACCACTACTAACCATGGGCATATCGTATTCGATTTTAAAAATATCAAAAATTATTAAATATAAATATTTATTTGAAATTTTATAGATGCAGGCACTTAAAAATTTGTACTTTAAGTTAACATTAATAAGAATAGAAAAACATATTACTTAAGAATAGCAAGTACTTAAAATTGAACAAAATTGTAATTAAAATGGCGTCATTTGCTATATACCCATGGTTAGTGTTCTCGGGTTAAATATCATTTTGTGATCATCTTTTTCTAATTTATATTTTCTGTACATCACTTGGAATGCAACATTAAGTAACAATTTATTCATTATTTTTAACTCAGTTAATTTTTCATATTACTGTTACAATAATATTTTATACTGATGACCAGACGAAATCCTTGCATTCACCCAACTAGTTCCTTTTCTTCTTCTTCTTCTTCTATGTGCCCTGTCCCTTCAGGACGTAGGCGATCATGGATCTCCACGTCTCCCTATCCCTTGTGGCTCTTAGTATGTTTGCTCCTGTTGCTCCTGGCATCCCCCGTTCCGTCATCCACCTGATCAGACTCTGCAGATATGTTATCCGCTGCCTTCCTCTGTCTCTCCTTCCTTCTATCTGACCAGTCAGTATCAGATTCTCCAGGCTCTCCTTCCTCATTGCATGTCCCAGGAACTTCAGTTGTCTCTTCCTGATGCTCAGCATCAATTTCCTTTTTGTTGCCATTCTTTCTAACACTTCGTCGTTGCTTGTATGCTCAGTCCACGATATCCGTAGCATCCTTCTGTAGAACCACATTTCGGCCGCTTCCAGTTTTTTCCTCATTTTCGATGATATTGTCCAGCATTCACAGCCGTACTGAAGAACTGACATCACGTAGCAGTCTAGCACTCTTTTCTTCGTTTCTATTGAGATCTTCCTGTGTGTTAGTATTTTGCTCATCTTCGGATCTCCGTGTCGCACTTTCCATCTCCTGTTAGAACACTTCCTAGGTACTTAAATTCTTGGACGTGTTTGATTCTGTTATCCCCCACCTGTATTTGGCATTTTGGGTTGTATCTTTTGCTGATGACCATGCACTCAGTTTTCTTAAAGTTTATTTGTAGTCCCTTCTTGTCACTCTCCACTGCTACTTTCTGTATGAGGTCTTGCAGTTTCCTTTCCGTGTCCGCAATCAGTACTGTATCGTCCGCGTATTTTATGTTGTTCAGGTTGTGGCCTCCAATAATAAATCCTGGTGTGTCATCTAGGGTCCTCAAAATATTCTCGCTGTATAGGTTGAACAAATCCGGTGAAAAGACACATCCTTGTCTTACGCCTTTTTCTATCTTTGTGTATCTACTGAGGTCGTTACCTGTCCGTATGCAGGCCGTTTGCTGCCAGTAGAGATTCTTGATTATTCTTATATCTTTGCCGAAAATGTCGAGGTTGCCTATCATTTCCATCAATTCTTTGTGTCGTATTTTGTCGAATGCTTTCGCGTAATCAATGTAGCATAGGTACAAGTCTCTCTTCATTTGTAATGCCCTTTCAGAGAGCATCCTAATCATGAATATGGCGTTCCTTGTTCTAGTCTCTTTGACGAACCCGCACTGTTCCTGCCCTATCTCTGGCCTGATTCTGCTTCTCGCTCTATTCATCAGGATTCTGACAATCAGTTTTGTGATGTGACTCATTAAGCTGATAGTTCTGTGTAGTTCACACTCGTTTGCACCTGGTTTCTTCGGCAGTGCTATAAATATCGACTTGCATAGGTCGTCTGGTATTATTCCGCTGCTATAAATTTCGTTTATTATGTCGGTAATCTTTTCTATGCCATATTCTTCTAAGGCTGTCAGCAGCTCTATCACTATGCCATCTGGGCCAGATGCTTTATTTCTGTTCATTTTGGCCATTGCAGCTTCCACTTCGGATTTTAGTATTTCCGGTCCATCCATCTCCTTGTGTATTCTCGGTTGCTCTCTCTTGTCGCCAAAGAGATCCTTTATGTATTCTTCCCATCGCTGGAGTATTTCCTCTTTCTCTACTATGATTGTCCCTTCCTTGGATTTTATGCATCCTGTTGAGGAACAGGTTTTTTGTCCTGTCAGTTCTCTTATCTCTTTATGCATTTCTGCTTTGTTGTTCCTGCTCAGTCTCTCTACTTCTGCACATTTGTTGTTGAGCCATTCCTCTTTGGCTTGTCTGCATTTGTTCCTTATCTCCCTTTGAAGTTTTTTGTACTCTGCTCCGTGTCTTGGCGTTATTTTTGGTCTCCTTTGCATCATGTGGAGGATCTCTTCGGTCATCCACTCATTTTTTCTTCTGCGTCTGATTTCCTTTGGGGCAATGTTGTTCGCTGAGGTCACCATCGTTGCTTTAAAAATTATATCACTGAAAGTTTTATCAGCATAAATAACGTGTATATTTAACTTTTAGCAATACTTCTCACATACTGGTAAGACGTTAGTTGAATCAGAAAGCTATTGCAACGAACATATCTAAACTTATTTATAAATGCAACTTTGTGTGTGTGTGTGTGTTTGTGTCTGTGTATGTGTGTATCTGTTGCCTATAGACTCCGAAACGGCTGAACAGATTTTCTTGAAAATTTAGACAGTTGTACTATAAGCCCCTGCGAGTGTTCTTAGCTAGGTTTTGTGTCGTGGTACCCCCGATAAATATCGAAAATCGATAATCAAAAAATCGGGTTATAGAAGGAGTGGTCCGATTTTAATCAAATCTGATACACTCATAGACAAAGACACTCATAGACAAAGACATAAGAAACGATATTCAGTAGTTTCAAGGTTGCAGTTCTTACAATAGTGCAGAAAATTGATAATATATATTGATAATATATATATATATAAAAGGCAAGATGTTTGTCCTTTATACAAATCCACAACTTTTATCTGATTCTCACCAAACTTCACAAATATTCATTACGTCTGAGCCCATGACCGTGGATTAGTTTTAAAGCTTTCATTACACCCGAGCAACGCCGGGGTATACTGCTAGTTACAATTATGTGGGACGCATTTCTGGATGAATATATGGGGTATATTTCTGTGGAGCTCTGTGTAAAGATTGATGATTTTGTTTCATTAGTTGGTATAATTGTTATTTTTATTATTCCGTTTGAAGAATTCTCGTAACATCTGTTTCTGCTGAAAAAAGAAAACTTCCTCAGTTGTTGTCATTTACTTTATATATTTCAAGAGGGTTTCTCGCTTTTATTTCAGGCCTACCAGTATTCAATACTTCCACGCTAACATTTTTTTTTTTTTTGCTAGAGATTCGATCTATTGCCTTTTTCTTCACTCTTACCTGATATTCTTCCATTTCAATCTCAGAATTCATTTGAATTGAAAGGAGATTGATGAGACCCGCCAGGTCTACTTGACCGAAACACACTTCGCATTAAAAAATAAGCCGCCAGTTTTCAACCCATATATATGGAGGGAATATTTCAGGCTTTTAACGGTGCAAAGATCCTATGAATAGAGATTGGCAGGGGTCTACTCATGATGACTCTGATAAATACACGCTTAAAACGTTTTCCTGAATACGGCCTACAAAAACGTTTGACCTTCTAAAATATCAATGCTTCTGTTATGTAAATACATACATTAATTAAAATAAATATATTGTTCTAATTTTATATACCGTCTTCCTGAAAAAGTGGCTCTCATCAACTTCCTATCTTTTTTATGATCTATCAGTTATATTGTAAAACCGTTTATAATTATCTATATTGATAGTACAATGATATATGGATAGACATCTGTAGTTCGAAATGACCAGAGTTTGTAAATTGGTCCCTACATTAATGGATAGGAAATTGTCTTTTCAAATCCAATGCTTCGAAAACAAAACTATTGACACTTTATTTTAAGCTGACACACCCTCTCTTGGCTTATCGTGATTAACAAATATTCTTGTAGCACTTAATTTTATCTCGTAAATACGACCAATTGCTACTAATCTGTTAACAATTGTTCTTTCTTGGTACTGTGCCCCTACCTACCTGACTACACTTGCGAACATCTACATTTGCAAGATACAGATCAAGTCCAAAAATAGAGCCTTGCTATAGGCAAGAGCCATCTTTCAGCCCTAATATATTCCAAAAGCGTTTCCTTGTCTTTGTTGGTGTTTAATTATTTTCCACCCAACAACCTGTTTCCTGAAAACAATACTCTGTCCCTTGCAGCTCTATGTCCATGGAAAGTGTTCAGATGAACTATATTCTTTAGCACCACATTCTCTAAACTTGATGGCTAAGAACCTATAATCATTGTAGCAAACCGGTTCCATTCGAATTTCATTAGTGAAATGTAAGCTCACCTCGAGCAGTTTATTCCCACTAGTAAATTTTTCCTGGAACCGACACTGAAAATGATACTTCCTTGATTACTACAATATTTATCTGTTTAAATTTGGGGGTATTATTTATCCTCTACAGGTATTTTCATAATCCGTAACTCCTAATCTGTAACACTCTACCGGTAGTAGTAGTGGCTTTTTGGCTTTTTGAACGATGAACATTAGTTTAAAAAATATTTGATATGTCTTGCTAAAAATGTTGTGCATCTAATTTGCATGAGTTTTTTTTATCCAGATAAATAGTCTTTGGAAAAAAGAAAATAATATGCAATATCTTCTTGTATAGTTCGAGGTGTTCAAACTTGGTTTCTACAAACACCTATCCTTGCTAACCTATAATCATTTTTTAGAATTTCTTCTATTTCCTCTTCTGCTAACAATTTTCACAAGCTTAATAGGTAGGTGAGACGCTGTAATCCTCAGAATCCTCTTGCTTTCAATATGTGTTGAGACGGTCAATTTCTCCAAGTCAGCTTTGCTCACTGTGTGCCCTTAAAATGTCAACTGTTTCTTTCTGATTTAAAAGACAAGATTCTTAAAAACACAATTTTCTGGCATTCAGTTATATAAGAGCACTGATAATTCATCACAATGTAGGCACATTTTCTTTGTTTCCAACTAAATTTTTGTGGTACTTAATACACCGCTTATGTTTCGAAAAACATATTTCGCTATCTCTATGCCTCATTATGTGTGCGTGTGTGATTTACTAAACAAGATTCACAAAACTACAGTTTGCTTATCGTTCTCCTAATATGAATTTATAATCAGTAGGCATTTTTTTTCTGAAATCATAAATATATATCTATTTTCTCATCCTCATGGTAGCTTAATTACATCTAACCTACCATCCGGGTGTTGGATAAAATTATTTTTTTATTTACATTAACAGCTTTACTTCCTATTAGTAATTTTTATGTTGGAATAGCTTCCTTTAAAAATTCTTCTGCTTACTCTTCTTCTTATAATCTTTCTTCTTCTTTTTTATATTATTCTTCTTCTTCTTCTAATCCTTATACCCCCTTCATTACGTGAATGTTGATGTCTCCCACAACATTCTATCCTTTGTAACCCTATGAATATTCGTTTATTACTAACTTTTCTGATATCATCCATTGACAGAAACTTGTCAGGTAGAAGACACGCTACCATCCACTGCCTCATTTGCCTTTGTTATGCCTCGCGTGTATTACATTTTCTAATATATTTTCCTCATTATTTATCCTAAAATCCTTAACCATACATCTCTAATTATAATTATAATTGATATTTTTGTTTCGGTTTTCCATAAGACTTCCTGATTAATTTTGTTTTGTTATTTTCCTATTGACGTCCTCATCTATGATCTTCTGTGTAGCCTGCAGTAGGAAAAGCATCCTTGCTTTTTCCTACTGCAGGCTACACAGTTCATCTGTAAAAACAAATGACCTCCATACACCGCCATGTTGGAGAATTCATATTCTTGTAAAGTTTAATGCTTCTAAAACTAAGGTGTTTTCTGGCAACCACGAGAGGCAGACCCTCCTAACTCTACATCAGTATGGAACAAGCAAGAATCCCTGAAAGCAATACAATGCGCCTCCTTGGTCTCATCCTTTCTTCTGATCTCATGTAGAATGATTACATTGAATCGATAACTTAATCGACTGTTAGGAAGTTTGGGTCAATGAGTCGGACTGAGAAGTTTTTCCCACTTGAGTCTATCTTGCACACATACAAATCAACCATCCTACCTTGCATTGAATATTGTTGTTATATCTGGTCGGGTGCCCCTGTCATTCATCGCAATGTTATCGACATATCAAAAGAAAATCTGTAACAATCCTGACCTGTGATCGGTCCTGACCTGGCAACTCGACTCCAGCCATTTCGTCACTGGGGATATATGGATTCTATTTGTCTCTTCTACATATATTTTCATGGCTTCTGCTCCGAAGACCTTAGCTCACTGAAGCCCCCTCCATCATAATTTACTCGAGCAAACAGACTGGCAAGAAAGTCCCAACCTTTTACATTTAAATCAACTAAAAGCAGCCGCCACTTCTATTGCAGCATCTTCCTTTATCGCACTTCCCACCTGTGGAACTTCCTTCCATATAGTTGCTTTCCTAACGCCTACAATCTCCAAGAATTTAAACGCAATGTCAATTCCAATCTCTTGTCTACTTGACTCCAGTACTTCTCTCATCCTTTCCCAATTACCCCGTTTTCTCACCCTACCCTCGTAATTCTCTTCACAATTGTATTACCATCCTTCTCTTGCCCTTTCTCTGAAACTTGTTCATCTTTCTGTTCCGTTCATCCTGCGTAAACTTTTTTTCTCTTATGTAGCCCTCTGCTCGCGAGGGGTGTTATCGCATCGCTTGGGGTAAAATTGAAAAAAAGAAATTCAAGGTTTTATGTATTGGAAGGCGTCTTGTTATTACAATGCGCTTTTGGATATCTCGATTACATTTGAAATCCCGTCACAGATATTTAAAACCATCCCTTAGTCTTATGTTGACTTCTCCACTTCATAATTCATATATTTGACTTTAATTATTGCCAATAAACATAATTCTATGGAACTTCCTCCTTAAATAATCGTGGCGGTGTACCTTTTTTGCTGTTACTTACTTTATATATAACAAATAAGATACCTATTTAACCCTCTAGGGCCATTCGTATCATATTTGATACAGTATTTCCCTATAAGGAAACATTTGGTATTTCCCTATAAGGAAACATTTGGTATTCATTGACTGAGCAGTCAGTACTGCTTTCATTTGAAATTTATAAAATATTTCTCTTAAAAAATTTTTCAGGAAAATATTTCTTTCAAGGCTTGTTTTCATACTGTATCAAATATGATACGAATGGACCTAGAGGGTTAAGGACAGCAAAATAAAATATTGCTTTTGCATTTGTTACATTTCATTCAGCCCTTGCTAGGTTAAGGTTAGTGCAAGGGAGTCTTGTGAGTGAAATTTTCGCATTAAACAAAGAAATATTGGGAAGTTTATCAAGACCACAACCATGTTGATGCTAATTTATTTCATAATTTTATGAATAAGTATATCTTCATCTAGTTTTTCAATGTTCACCAACATGTGATAATGTAAAATTTAACAACAAACTAAACATAAAAATAATTGATAAAACTACAACGATCTTGAAGACTAAAATCAGTAACTTACTGGGACGAAAGGCCGTGATCTTCTTGGTAATTGTAATAGTAACATGAGCCGTTTTTGAAGAAATATACTGAATTCGTTACAAAGGTTATTCAAGATACAAATTTCTCCACTGCTAAGGCAATTGAACTGAGATCGAAGTATAATATATATTTTCCCCAGCTTTAATTATAATGGTAATATTATCCGTTTCGTTATGAGCAGGCACTTAGCAAACATTGACAGAACAGTTAGCGTTACTCACGATTGAAATGGATAGCGGCCTGGAATGAGCAGTTGGAACCATACACTAATGGGCAAATATACTTTGAAAATATATGAAACTATCTTTTAACTCTTGCTATAGATTAAATAGTAGAACACCAAATCCGATAATAAAATCATTGCTATTTTTCTTAAATTGTTAATGCAATATTTACTAGAAAATCATTAAATACTTTGTTAATATTCAAAAGGGTTAATTCGACTTTAGAAAGATTCTTAATAAATACACAACCTCAGTCACGATTGAAATGGATAGCGGCCTGGAATGAGCAGTTGGAACCATACACTAATGGGCAAATATACTTTGAAAATATATGAAACTATCTTTTAACTCTTGCTATAGATTAAATAGTAGAACACCAAATCCGATAATAAAATCATTGCTATTTTTCTTAAATTGTTAATGCAATATTCACTAGAAAATCATTAAATACTTTGTTAATATTAAAAAGGGTTAATTCGACTTTAGAAAGATTCTTAATAAATGCACAACCTCAGTCAATCAATTAGTACTACAGTCGAGCAAATTTATTAAAATTTTCTCCTAAGCTTTTTTCAGGTTAATTAATTTTTCATATCCGGAAGGTTTATCGATTTTTCGAGTACTCGTGAGGGCATCCGTTCTCTTTTTTTTTGTTTTGATAATATAAAACGTCGACCGTATTTTATGTCATTATTTTAACTCGAGGTAATGTGGTACAGAATAACGGGATTTCTTAAGCCAAGTTTAAATGTAGCACAAGGCTGAAAGTATGAGATACCCAGTGTGGATTGAACTCACTACTAAATTGTAATATCTCTAGCAAGACAGCTTTGTAACACTTGGTCACCTCGAGGACCATAAGTGTTACAGAATAAGAGTCACCGCCCCAATTAATTTGGTAAGACGAAAGGGGCCATCTAAATCTTACAAAAAGCAAGCATAAAAAGTATCTACTTTGGTATAACCCTATAGGCTCGATCGTAATAAACAAATACAAAACTGGCCATAACCTAATTAAAAACAAAACAAAATATATTTACGACTAAATATTTCAAGGGAGTACTTAGAAATATTTTACCAACTATAAACACTCTTCAAAAACTCCATATTACTTTAATCAAACTTTAGTAAATCCATACCTAAAGAATCTAACGTTTATCAAAAACAATAAGCATAAAAAGCGTTCCGATATCAACATGCAGACAAACACCAAACATAAATAATTTCAGTATTTTTCTATATTTCTGAGATGAGGTAGTATATCCCTTATTTATATTATTTGGAGCATTGTCATTATCTTTGATGCGATTTTTACGACGTTTTGGCCGAATAATATAAATAGGATAAATAATATTTATTCCATAATACACTTATAAATATACATTATCATCTGAATCCCACATAAAAAAGTCGAATTATAATATTCTTGCATACATAAAAGATTATCTACTTTCTATCATTGGAATCCGTTAATTGTTCAGAACTTCTAAAAGACGCGTCGTCTCTCCTTGAATTCGGAAGTCTATTAATTAAAATACAGGTGTTGAACGTGTCAAATAATGCTCGTGATGTCTGATTTACGAAGGAAAATAAAACGACTTCAATACCATAACTTATTTCTTGTTGTATCCACATCTCCTTCATTTTATTAAAGGTAAAACATTTTATATTGATAAACGCTTCCGATTTTAGATATGTATTCATGCTTATGTGTGTGGGTGAATACGTGTATAAGATCCACTGTCAGGTGTTATTTTTATTTAATTTTTGTTTTATCATATTGCCACAAGCAAGGCAGATTACTGCCGCTGATGTGCAGTGAGTTACATAGGAGGAAGGTTATGAGAAAGAGTGACAGGTTATAAGGGGTGTCAGGAAGTGGGTAAGCGAAAGATGAGAATACTGATGAGAGAGGAGTGGATGGAGAAAGGAGCATGAGAGAGAGAGAGGATGTAAGTTACTGAGATAGAAGATGACTATTGACTTTACACTTAAATTCCTGGATACTGTAGCTGTTGAGAAAGCAAGTAAACGGAAGTGAATTCCACAGACAGGACGTGCTAGAAAAGAAGCTACTAGAGTAAATTTACGTTTATATTTTATTGGTTTTCTAGTAAAACATTGCGCCGGTGAGTAAGTGATTGTATCTGAGCTGCCAAGTCGGGGTTGATCAAATTACCGATTTTCCGTTGGATTATGTCAACGACCTCTAGGTGAATAGCAGGAGCAGCCGACCTATATATATATATATATATATATATGCAGGATTGTTTCAGAAAAGAAAAACTTCCTCTCCTTACACAGAAAACCGACCTTCATAGCAGCGGGTTTAGCTATGGATTCTATACAGACATTCCCGTTGATGCCTGTTGTGAGAGTCAACCGGAGGAGTCGCAGTGCTTTCTGGGAGACTAGCCTAATCCATACTAATGGTGTGTAGGAGCGATTGTCTGTGGTGGCTAATACTATTTTATACAAAGAATTGCTAGAAAAAAAAACATTTAATTATAATGGAATAAATACATTCGCATTTTAACTACAGATTACCGAGATTGACACATTAAATAATAATATCTGCAAAAAACAAGCATTTAGAATAATTTTATGATACCTCATTTACTACTTCTGTAGTAAAAGATTGATTTGGCACAAAATATACAAAATGCTTTGAGAAGCAAACATTAAATAATATCCAAATAAACAATTTGAATTAGTTTCTGCATTTTGAGAATTATTTAACAGAAAGCAAAATCCTTTTCTTTCAAATGATATAACTTAGAAGAGTCGTTCTTTTAATAGGTGCCAACAAAATGTCACGGCTCATTTCACTACATTGTCTCTGAAGCATTAAGCACTGTGATAAACTTTTAAAAATAATCCTGTCCTTCATAGATTCGATTTCACTATTGATTAAATAATATTTCACATTAAATGTTTGCTCTCGGTACAAGAAATGTCGATAGAAAAATAATGCTAGAGTCTGACTTCTCGTCGCATCCTCGGTGGGTAGCCAGCGTATGACAGGTGGATCGATGGGAGACTTAATTAGGACTGACAGGACAAAGAAGAAAAGCGATTTATTTGGGGTAGACTGGCCCAGAAGGGAGGCACAATACACTTAGGAACAGAGATGCATCCATCAATGACTAAGCTTGCAATACACGTGTCTTGTTTGTTTTGTTCTCGTATCCTATTCGCGTTGTAAAATTAAGAGGCCTCTTTTGCACAACATGCTCAACACAAACAATAAACGAAATACATACTTATTTACAATGGGTTTGCCTTATTTGGAATCTGCTGTTTTCCATGCTATTTGAATTTGAGAATGGTGTAAGTTATAGCAGCTTTGAATAAGTAGTTGGAAAGCTGTTGATGTTCCTTCATGCAGTTACACTTAAATACTCTTAGAATAGGTATGAATCTATTGTCTAACTCCATCCATGAGTAAAACAGTAGTATCACCATCTGAAAGAATCTTTTTTTTATTTTTAAATTATTAATCAATGGAAATCTAAGAGAAATTTATATTCATATTAATTATATGCAGAAAGAAATAGCTTTTAGAATACACAACCCTATTCGACCACCACAATAAGATTAAATAATTTATATTAAAAATAAAACGGCGAACCACATCGTTAACAAAAAGAATCACCTGCAGAAAGATCTAAAATAGATAGTCAACGTTGTTTATGAATTCACACGACCCTTATGTAAATTAAATAAAACAAATATTGGATGGGAATTACTTCGGACATACAACTGCATGTCTATCAAAATTTTGTTTAGCATTTCTCGGAAATTGGACCCATAAAAATATAAACGAACCTACGTACCTCAATCAGCAACATACTTGTTGAAAGAACCAATAGGATACAATTACGTAACTGAAGAAAACCCTTAAAAATAACGTAATCATTAATAATAAAGTAAACGACAACTTCATAGTATCTATTATGAATACATTTACAGTGTGATGAAATGTTTTTGGAATTAAAAAATGTTTGCTATATTAAAAAAAAATTACATATTTCTATAAACAAAAATACCACCGTGTGTAGCCAAAAAAGTATTGCGTGTATTCACTTCAGTGAAGACTGTTCCAATTGACATACCAAACTCACACCTGTCTTTACGTTCATTTTTTAAGATAAAGCTACGTCTTCAATATTTTCATGATTAAATTTAAAATGGAATTTTTTCGTAGGTTTCTGATGGAGATGTTGATGTCTAGCACGATATCACTACATCTAACAATTTTCCCAGCTTTAGACGTTGTCTTGCTACACTATTTCATCACTGAAATCTCCTTAATATCTCCATTAGAGATTTAGGACTGTTGTCAATTGCCGCATGATGAATGAGCTCATTCATGTAGAAAATGGGGAATAATGGTAGATATTTAGATTTTCTAGGCCATGTTTGAATTGTTGAACAATTTGGACAGAATGGAAAAGAACAAAACAGAAAAAAGTATAGAACACAAATCCTATCTCATCCAACTATTAAATCAAAAAGTAAAATTGCACACCCGCAAAATCGGATCAGAATGACTTAAAATATTTTGGAAAAACCAGACCAAGCCAAATTTTACAAGCCGGTGTGTAAATTAAGATTCTGGATTCTGATTGGATAGGGAATTGCAAATTGAACTATGACAGCTGTCAAATATTTTTAACACTTAAAAATGAGTATGCGGTTTTATCCAATCACGTGACGTCATTTAAGTAATTATCCCCGTTTCCTGACCGGCCAAAGACAGTCCAATGGGAGCAGGGTTCTGCTAAAGACTTCGTCACAATATAAAAGAATAATTTCAAGACGATAAACCTGTCATTCCTCGTGGACATTCACCTGTCCTTCCTCTCCTTCCATTTTTTTTCGTCTTCACTCCTTCGCTGTTAAAGAAACAAGAACTGCAACAATGAGACATCTTCAACAGACTCTTGAAAAATAAGGTCTGATAAGTACAAATTTCCTTTATTGCTTCCCCTTATTTTTACTTTCTCGCCGGCCGTCAAAAGGGAAAGGAACACAGGCGTTATTCGTAACGTGTTAATCTTTCTACATACATAAATTCTGCCCTTTGCTACTATTTCTCTGGAAGATTTAAATAAGTACATTTTCTCTTTGAACATTTAACTTCTTACAAATTTGTTATTCTTTTCAATTAATATAATTTCATTTATTTTACAAATGAACACTTTTATTCTTCCAAACTTCAATGAACCTGATGATATTTTAAATTGTAGGGATATTGTGTTCGACACAAAGCCAATTTAAAATAAATCACCGAGGTCCCTACATGGGTGATGAAAGTGAAGCTACTTTGCATATCCAGTGATTGAAGCTTATGTTGTTTATTTTATTATCACCAATTTTACAATAAATTATGAACGATGCTTTGTACTTAGTACTATGTAGGGCTTCAATTATCCAGTAAAGAGGATACTATCAAAAGCTTTTCTGTAATATATCCAAGACGTACTCCTCTTTATATATGTATTTCTACAGGTTACCAAAATTATATTATTATTAAGCATACTTGCATCCATGTGACTCTTTTTTGCCTACATTTTGTTCTTCAAGACTAATTTCTTCCAGCAGTAGTTATCTACTGTTTGTAATTACACATGTCTAGATTTAGTTAGTGTTAAGCCTGCGTTAAGCCTGTAATTTGGGAGAATATCTGCCTCTATACTTTTGGCAATCAGGTAAGTTTAATCTTCAACTTAACCACAAGAATGATGTCTCAGGATTATTCATGATTTCAAAGTAGATATCTATCAGTGCATTATGGCTACTTGGTAGAGAGTGAAGACAACAATTGGTAACATTGTCTCTCACAGGGGAATTCGCCTTATGGGAAAAGAGCTGATATAACTTCATCTGCCGTTGTCTATTATATATATTCACATTCGTATATGTTGCGTTCTCCGTTGCGTCAATGCTATAAGACAAAAGTATGTATCCATCTGTTGACCATTCCACTAGCAATGTGTTAACTAGAAAGGTGAACTGGGGATAGAGGTTTTTGGTGTCTTACATGACAATGTGTTAAAAGATGGTTATTTTTTTCAGAAAGTCAGAGCAATTCACGTTTAATAAAGAGAAATCATCTGTGGAAAGTCATAATAGCCTATGTGCTGTTTGTGAATGCCATTACGTATTTGGTATCAAGATGAAATGAGAGATTAGACAATTACTCTTCTGTTGGAGAAAACAAAGACACTGCGTGATGTTCTTTCAAGGGGGAGGCATTCAAATGAAGCTGATTGCACACCTGAAATCATATATATCTGGTTAATAAATTTATCACACTTTCGACCTTGAATATTCAACACAGTATTGGAAGAATTGAGAATTTGTTTTAATATCATAAACAGCATTTTATACACATTTGGTCTAGAATATATATTATTGTTCTTAAAATTGCTTACTTTCTATTTTATGATGGTTTTAAAATTTGATTTAATTTATTTTCCACCTAAACACACACATACAAACACGCACACACAAGCAAACAGAAACACACATGCATACACACAAGCACACACACACACACACATGTATATATATATAACTTTAGTTCCATATGTGATGCACACCAACCAACGCTAGAAAACCTAATCTGCCCTAGAGAGAGAGGAGAAAGTTTAATAATGTCCTTATCATGTTTGGTAGTAAATGAATGATTTCTATTTTCGAGACATATACACTGCACCCCAACGCAAATCTATTTTGTTCTATTGAACTTCTCGCTTGAGTAACATTCTTCCCGGCTTTATAAATGCCAATCAACTTTGAACTTCAAAATTTAAATACAATTTCTTTCGTTGTTTTCTGTTTTCTTAATTCCACTTCTTTTATCGTTTAAAGTTCAATAAAAATGAAGTACTTATACCTGTGATTTATTGATTATGCGAAGGCGTTTAACAAAATACGCCACATAGAATTGATGAATGATGATCGGCAGCCTTGACATATTTGGGAAAGACTTAAGAGTAATCAAGAATCTTTACTGGCAGCAAACCACTTGATAATGACAGGTCACGAATTCAGCAGATATACTAAGATAGAAAGGAGCGTAAGACAAAGATGTGTCTTTTCGCCGGGTCTGTTCAAATTGTACAGCGAGAATATTTTAGGACCCTAGAACTTATGCCTGGATTCGTAATCGGAGGCCACAATTTAAACAACCAAAAGTACGCAGATGATACAGTGCTGATAGCAGACACAGAAAGGAAACTACAAGACCTCCTACAGAAGGTAGCTGAAGTGAGTCACAAGAAAGAACTACAAAGAAAACATAATGTTTTATCATAAGTAAAATGGTCAGCCTAATATGCCAAATACAGGTCGGAGATACTAGAAAATGCAGGTACAAATGTTTAAATACATGGAAATTGTTGCAACAGAAGACGGACTGTGCGACACAGATCAGAAAGCGAATTGGCATGGCGAATGATGCATTCCAGAAGTTGAGTAAATTTTTAAGAAACAGAGCAATTTCGCTAAATACAAAGAGAATAATGAATTGCTATGTGCTGTCATTTCTTCAATATAGCTTTGAATGCTGGACAATATCATCAAAGATGAAGGAAAAACTTGAAGTAACTGAAATGTGGTTCTGGAGAAGGATGCTGCGAATATCATTGATCGAGCATGTGAGCAATGAGGTTTTGGAAATGATGGAAACGAAAAGGAAATTAATGTTCAGCATCAAAAGAGACAACTGAAATTCCTGGTACATGCAATGAGGAAGGAGGGCTTGGAGAACCTGATACTAACAGGCCAGATAAAGGGAAAAAGAAACAGGGGAAAATCAACGGATAACATTTTTGAAGGATCTACTCAGGTGGATGATGGAACGAGGGTTGTATGTTGCAACATGAGAAGGCGTGGTAAGAGTCACCAGGGATGGGGACGTGGAAAACCATGATCACCTACGTCCTAAATGGACAGGGTACATAGAAGAAGATCTTTTTATAGTCTTTCTCTTCAATTCTTTAACAGACAGTAACGTCTTGTATCTTACTGGCTTTATTTTATGATTTTAGGTGAAACGATTAAACAAATTGTTTAAAATTTCTGACTCAATTTTCCGAAATTCTAAAGTGAAATTATATTACTTTTAGGGCTTTTAAAACAATCCTGAGATTGGTAATGTTTTTTTTTTATTATTTATTTTCACGAGAATGCAGCTTTTAATTCGCAAAACGCATTTAACTTGCATTGGATTTTGCAAATAATAAAACGTCGAAACACTTTTAAAATTAAACTCATAATGCATACAACGAATTCTCAAGAAATGCCTCATATGAAAATGAATGTGAACTTGATACTGCTTATAAATCATTCAAGTAGAATTAAAAATCACAATTACTAATCTAACTGGCTTCAACCACGGCCTACGGAGGACTTCGAACTCACCTGCATTTTCTCTGAACGGTCGCCTTCTTTAAATTGGTGAATTCCACCAGAATACTTATCTTCAGTTCATATCTTGTATTAGAAAAAGTTTGTTGGTATCTACCTCACGTCACACCTAATTATCAAGAGAATTTCAGTCTAGAGAGTTAGATGGCCAGTTAGATGTGGTGATGTGGTCGCCGAAATTTTTTGGCGTCTATAACTGGAATCTCCTTCGTGTGTAACTTAGTGCAAAGACCTTTTCCTAGACATGGGTTCTTCTCTCAGATATCTTTTTGACACAGGACAGCATTATCTTCTAAAGACGTCTGATATAGGCCTCCGTTCTAAGTTTGAGGCTCTCACCAAAAAAATCAGGAAGTATCTTTAAAAATAAAAAACAGAGTAAGTTTACCAAGATTTGGTACCTTCGAGATCACCATTGCACTCCTTAAACTCATTCTGAATCATCGGAACTGTTCTCAGATTGTCACCCAAATACTCTGATATTTTTGTATAAGAGAATTAGTCATGAATGTCATACAGTACTGAATGGATTTTGAATATTTCTGGCGTAGTGAATGGAACATTCCGCACTTTTTCTGACAGACAGTGCTCAACTGAGACTACTATACTGTGCACTCGGTAAAATCTAAGACAAACATCACGCAGGTGTGAAATTATATATATATATATATATATATATATATATATATATATATTATAAGCGGCATTTTAACCATCGCACACCGCGTAAATATAAATAGACACGCACACACATCTCTCTCCCTCTCTCTCCCACTCTCCCTGTATATATATATATGTGTGTGTGAAAGTTTGTCACGAAAGTTTGTCACGCGGAAGAATGATGTTTTAGAAAAGTATATTAAAAACAAATGTCTTAAGATAAAATATATATATATAGTAGTCATCTACATATAAGCTTGTTTCGCTGTATCACAGCTCATCAGTGTGGATAGACACATCCACTTGCTTCTGGCCGGTATCGAAACTCGACGGATTTAGTATCAGTCGGAATCGCTACTCTTTTAGCCATACGATATATATATATATATATATATATATATATATATATATATATATATATATATATATATAACTCAAGACATTTGTTTTTTTAATATACTTTACTAAAACATCTTTCTTACTGGCAACAAACATATACACAGTTTATACTTTTCTTTTGAATCTTTATAGAAAAAAGATATTAAATAATTCAACATAACATTAATATTATACAAAAATGCTTGAAACTTAATTTTCTTATGTCAGCGGTAATTAACTCCCTTAATCGTAAAATACCAGGTAACAAATCCATAAACTTAAGATGCGCCATCTGCATAAGTAGTCTTGTCAAGCAAAGACTCACGCATGGCGAAACCCGTTCAGAAATGTTTAAACTGTCAGTTGTATGCTGAATCATTACTTGTGATTCCACAGCGCCAAACACACATCCATCTATTAAGGACTACCAACGGCAGCAACAACTAAAATAAAATTATATGTTCGAAAGAATACACCCAAAAATACTGGAAATAGTGATTAAAGCTGCTGGAATTGAAAGAAATGAATAAGTTTTTAGAGAAAGAATTAAGAAAATTAAAGAAAGATTTTGTAAATTTCCTCTGCAACGTGTACTTGAGTCTCGGCCATTGAATGTCTGGTGTTTCTTTTAATGGAAACAGCTAACCCATATATATATATACACACATATATATATACATATATATATATATACATGTGTGTGTGTGTGTGTGTATTTGTTTATGTGCGTGTGTGTGTACCTATGCGTGGCTATGTTTTGGGGTTGTGCTATCGTATTTGATATGATTACGACAGGCTTTCTGAATGAAATAAATATTCTTTAATCTTTATGTTTTTTTCTCTGAATATATTGACAGAAATGACTCTAACGAGCCGATGATACATTAAAAAGAATGCTTCATATATATCAAGAGATCAGACGTTTCTCTGAGGATATCAAAATTTTCATTTTTCTTACTATTATTATTTTCATTATTATTAGTATTATCTTTATTATTTATTTGTTTATTGCAATATATACTGTTTTATCCTCTGAAAACTTTCGGGAAAATAGAGAACAATATTTAAAGAGTATTTTCCTAGTTCCCAACTTTTCATAGCTTATGCGTGCATATAATACATGTTTACATATGAACCACGCATAAATATCGATATAATCATGAGTATATAAATAAATAGCTAAAAAAAAGAAATATCAAGTTTTAGATAATTGTGAAGAAAATTAAAAAAATATTTTGCAGTTAAATCTGAAGTCAGTTGAAAATTAATACTAAATATGATCGTACTTTTTAAAAAAATCTAATTTCATTCCAGTCAAATAAAAGACACACTAATAATCAAGTGGTTACTGATACATTCGTTTTCTACGGCTTATCTACTATTTGGAAGTTACAGAAGTCAGAAACTTTTTTCGCTTGTAAGAATTTGGGGTTTGCTGATACAAGTCTTTAATAACACAGGGCCCAGTGGATATAGGCAAAGGTCGGTTCCAGTGAAATGACTTAAAAAGTTGAGAGTTCAAACCAGGCTATAGCAGTGCTGAACAACTAATTTTGAGAGCTGTGTTAAAAGGAGGTAACACATGACTACCTGAAGCAACTTTGCCCAAGAAAAGAGAAAAAGGTCATATTGCAATTTTTGATGTTAATGGTTTTGACAACTCTTTTTACCTTAACTTATATTGCAATTTTGAAACTTCTAATTTTATTCTGGCATTCTCTTTTAGTGGTTCCCATATTGTATTCATCTTTATGATTCGTCGACTTTGATATATTTGAGATATTTGTAAAAAATACTAGAGGAAACCATTAACATAAAAATAATAGAAAAAGACATTAACATCAAAAAATAATAAAGAAAGACATTAACATCAAAAAATAATAAAGAAAGACATTAACATCAAAAAATAATAAAGAAAGACATTAACATCAAAAAATAATAAAGAAAGACATTAACATCAAAAAATAATAAAGAAAGACATTAACATCAAAAAATAATAAAGAAAGACATTGCAATAAGATATTGCAATATGAACTCTGGTAAAAAATGATACTGAACATTTGGTTTATAAGTCCCACAAATTCAGTCGTTCTTGTTCTTACATGGCCCTGTAGAAATAGATATGGGATAGTAACTTTGAACAACAAAGAGTTGTGAGTTGAATACCAGGCTAGAACAGTGGTGAACAAGTAATCTTTTACATGTTTGACGGAGATAGCTCATGACTAGCAAATGAAATGAGAATCCCATACCCCAGTAATCCTAATAAAGGGTTCGTTTGCGTACAACAGCGGAAATGTCGTACAACTGGTAACAAATTTTAAAAGTCTAAATACACATCATACTATAATATAAATAGGGTAAACACTATCTCATCTCAGAAATATAAACAAAAGTTAAATGTCCGTAAGCCAGAAAAATACAATCATAATTAAGAAAATGGAATAGTCAAGAGATGACTTTTGACATTTCATTCAAATTTTGAAAATCAAAATTGACAGAAATGCAGGAAAGCGGAAGAGGGCTCGACAAGACCTGTTTGGAAGGGGAAACAGTCAGCGTAGAACATTTGGTCACATCTAGCCTTTTCACATATTAAATATTGAGACCAATCTGCCATTATATATATAAGTTTACCACGGAAGTGTAGAAGGATTGGTCTCTTCTCTTTTTGGTTGTCTTAGTTCAACGTAGAAACGGGATTTTTGATACAGAGAAGTATCACAAACCTACTTTCATTGGATTATATACCAACTGGAATTCTTTTGGTCGCAAATCCCGTAAGATTGGTCTAATTCAGTCTCTTGTTCACCATGCTTCACTGTTATGTTCTCTTAGTTTATGAGATGGTGAACTTGAAAAGCTACACTATATTTTTGAGGCGAATAGGTATCTCTCAAATATTGTTAAAAAGTCATTACTAAGAAGATTATATGGTTTAAGGAACCAGCAGTTTTTGGACCTAGTCGTTGTCCCAGTTACCTTAATTTGCCTTGGATTGGGAGGAGATGTCAAGTTTTTACTGATAAAGTTTCGGCTTGCATTACTTCTTGTTTCTTTTCCGTAAAATTGTGGACTATCTTTCAATTCAGATCCGCGTTCCCGTCTTTTTCGAAATTAAGAGTATCGATTAGAAATGTCATTTAAAAAAATAAATTAAAAATGTTTTGTGTTAATTCTTTTCGTTAATTTCCGGAACTTCCCGTAAGATTGTTCCTTTGCATTTGATTATATTAGGATACATTACAGAGATGATGATTATTTACGAAAAAATGAAAATTATGTATATAAGGCTTGATTTATCTTGGATTAGATTGTGGAATGATTCGTGGTCGACATATTTCTTATGGAATTGCCCTATGAATCCTGCCGAATGACACACATGGTTACCATCAAAATTTCTCATATAAAATCAGGCCATTAGACATATGTATATATAAATATGGTGTTTAATTAGAAACACATATCTACTCAATTACGATTATCGACAAAAAATGTTTAAAAAATATAAATTTATATCGTAGGTTGTGGTGAAGAGTTTATCAGCTCAGCAGGTTTAGGGTTTTATATATATATATATATATATATATATATATATATATATATATATATATATATATACAACTGAGTCTAAAATCGTAAATACGACTTATCATTCATGAAAAGCCCACCAGAACAAGCACCGTGAATGTATTCATAATAAAATCACCGAACAATATTAAATATATATGAGATTATTTATTAAGATATACAACTAATATTACTTTTATTATTACAATTTATTTATATATTGTTATTATTATTATTATGATTATAGAGAACATATTTTTCTTGATTTTGCATGCATTTGCAATTCGTCACTTTTCTTTTCAATTCCATTCAGGCAGTTGTCATTTACGCATTTATATTCTTTTTAATATACTCATTTCTAGACTAATTTCCGTGTATATCTTGGGTCGTTGACATGGATAAATTCGCAGCCATATTTTAGACCATGTTTTCTGTCATCCTTTTTCTAGTTTGTGTCTAGTGCTCCGTATTGATTCCCGTGATACCGTTCTTTTTTTGTAAACAAAGATCCAACATAACATTCTGTTGTCTATGTTTTATTGAAAGAACAGTGAAGCTTTGCTTGACGGCTTCAAATTCATGACATGAAAAAATCTCTTGTAGTTTTGTCCCGTAACTGCTTCGAAAATATAATATGTTATCAAACAGTGATAAAGCGTTGCTTTTTTCATCTACAAATTTGAAGGTTATTTCTCACGACTATAATAAAAACGCCCGCTACAATGTCACCGAGACTTGATAGCTACTCTGTACAAATCTCTAGTAATCGTGTTTCCGGATATCTTTCCAGTAGCTACTTAAAATTTATTTTTATAAGTATAGTTGTAATAAATGTATTTTTAGCTGTAAGTGCTTAGTGTTAAAATAAAAAGTTGATTTATCCACGACTGGAAGAGTGATGAAAGATGATGATCATGGGAGACACCCGGGTCATTTTAACAAAACAGCATAAAGAATTATTCACGAATATAAACGCTTGAAGTAGTGTCAGTAGCTCGTTTCAGGAAAATAAATCATATTACATAATGGGCAGAACGTGATAAATTTGAAAGCAGTTTCATATTGGGTTTTTTAAAAAAGAAAAAGAAGAATTTTAGCAACACTGAAGATGTGTAATCGCTGATCATCTCGTTACCAAACAACAGAAGTTATTCTATGAAAAGGCTTTTAAAGACAACTACTCAGTGATAAAGTTCAGCGCGGCAGGCAACGGCTAGCCTGGCTTTTCTGTCATAATATTTGTAGTATCCAGGTAGGTATAGAGCATTAATATAATTAATGTTCAGAAATATTTCTCTTAGCTGAGCGTTGTTATTTCAGTCATGCCAACTTTGAAATTATATCATTGTATTATTGTATTTTCACTCTTCAATGTTATTTGTTTATTCCCTTTTTTCTAACGGGAGAAACCAAATGACCCTGAATAGTGAAGACATTATAATAATACACTCATGAAATTTTGAATCGACATGACTGAAATAACATTGCTCATTTAAGTGACAAGTTTTTCCTACATTGATTATATAACACATACACAGTGAAAAGAACCTTCAGATATTAGAGGCCATCGACATTAAAACAAAGCAACATAAATCAACACAATCACATTTCAATCTGATCACACTACATTGCATTTAGCCATATGGTTCTATTAGGACTTCGGTCTCTCTGCGGTGTGACGTCATATAACCCCATTACAAATTTACGAACTGCGTCTGCTATTCGGTGACTGTTATCTACGCATAACAATATTTTATGTCAACACAAGTAAATATCATATTTGATGGTGGATGTGTTTATCTTAACGTCCCTTTAACCTGATGCTGATGCTATCAGTAAATCAGTTTTGTATGGAAAACTATTTCCTGACAAATCTGTTTAATTATTTTCATCATTTTATTTTAAAACTAAACTATAATTTAAAAAATATTAGCTTCGGTCATATGTTGAAATTTTGTAATAATTTTTATAATCTTAGCGTTTTTGTCTTCGGCAAAATAAGCATTTTAAAATAATAATTCAATGTTATAAAATTTCTTATTTAAAAGAAATATCGAAATTATCTAAATACCAAGAATGATCTAAAATATAAAATTTAATATATTGGTTTATTCTTCTATTAATTCCTAAAAACTATTACGTTGAAAATAATTTAATTCATAAATGTTGGAGATTATATTTCCCAGTGTATTCATTAAGTGAGATGAAGTTATTGCGAACAAAATCTAAAACAATTAAGAATAAATTAAAAAAAAATTAAATATGGCAAAACGTTAAATTCATATAATGGATAACAAAACAAATTATCTAAACAAAATGTCAAGCAATTTTGGAACTGCTGTTTAAAGATAATACCCATGGAATACAAAATAAAAAAAATATTTACAAAGAGCAATAATTTATTTGTATTTCATAAACATTTCAGAATAATGCTTTGTCTTCCACTTTCTTCTTTTTAATTATTTTTCAATAATTTCAAAAAGTTTAAAATGTCAATGTGATTGGCTTTGATAGACAACTGAATTGCAAAAAATGAAATGTTAAAAATAGGTGTGAATTTGAATAAAAAACATTTTCTCTAATATCTTCACGAATTTACACGAGATACTAGATTAGCAACTAGGTCCCACCCTTTTACAGTTAAACAAATAAGATGTAACCGTAAATTCTACTCCAACAGCTTCTTTTCTCGCGCTTCCCGCCTGTGGAACTCCCTTCCACAAGTCTGCTTTCCCGACAGTTACAATCTCCAGGTGTTTAAATGTAGGGTCAATAGACACCTCCTATCACACTAACTCCCAACTATTCTCACAACACTCTCATCTACCCAACACTCATTCTCGGTATCCTCACCCGCCTATCACCCACCCTCTGTTATTTCCTATATTTAATCAGCCTTTCTCCACTCTACGTAGCCCCCTGCACAGTAGTGGCAGTGACATGCCTTGCTCGGGGTGAAACGCTTATGAAAAAAAAAATCTTACCGAGAAACTGGTTGAAAATTTGTGTATTTTCTCTTTTAAATAAATACTAAATGAAATCCTAATAATTAGATGAATTTTGAGAATCTATCATGTGGGTTTTTATACAAAGTAAAGAAGATGATTAAATGCAAAAATTTCCAGTTCTGATTTTCTAACCTTTTATTAAATTTTATTCTGTTTAATTCACCTTGGATGAAAATGAATTACAATAGAATTAACTTTTAACAAATTTTCGTAGAAAAATTTTTGTCAGGTTTAAATTTTCAGCCATGAATATTAAATATACCTAGAAATAAACTATAAATAATAATTCTAATGCTTACTTAAGCATGACTTTGAATATTCTGTTTGATGTTCTTGGTATCTTGAGGAGCAATACACTGCGAGTCCTCGTACTTACCATATCTTTCGACCACAAATAGAATCATTACATTGAATCAATATCTAAAACCACTGTTAGGAAGGTTGGGTTACTGTGCGGGACCAGGAAGTTTTCCCGCCTGAATCCACGTTGCCCATATACAAATCAACCATCCAACCGTGCATGAAATACTGTTGTCATATCTGGTCGAGTGCCCCTGCTGGTCGTCTCAGTGTACAAAGGAGAATCTGTAATCTGATTGATCCAGACCTGACAGCTCAACTCCAGCCACTTTCTTATTGGAGGGATGTGACTTTCCTCTGTATCTATAAATCTAAATATTATCTATATAAATATTTTCATGCCTTCTGCTCTGAAGAAATCAGGTCACTGGTGGACAGTGAACAAGATTTTACTAGAGAAACCAGACTGGCAAGAAGGGTCCACACTTTTACAGTTAGATCAATCAAATGCAGGAGACAATTATACCCCCAAAATTTATATTCTGGCGCATCCCGCCTGTGGAGCTTCCTCGTATATACTTGCTTTCATGACGGCTACAACCTCCAGGAATTTAAATGCAAAGTAAATTCCCATCTCTTATCCACTTATCTTCAGTCACTTCTACATCACCCCGTATATCTTGTTCTTTTCTCTTCTCTCTGTGTGTATATGCGTGTGTAAGGAGTTGGGTGCATATTTGTTTGGATGATTAATTTAGATATATAATGCCCATCAATTATATTTTAAGCATCTTATAATCACTAATTAATTTCTACACGTTAAAATTAAATATCTTAAGGAAGTTTTTCTATTTATTTCTTATATATTTTCAATATCCTCGTAGATCTTGTTCCGGTGCAAATTGCTAAGACAAAAATTAATTTTTATGGTATACATATTTTACAATATTTCGATATTTTTTATTATTTAAATATATACAATTTAGTTATTTTAAATCTTGCTGTTTTACATTGTTGCCATGCTCACAAAACTTAGTTGCTATACTCATGATTAATTCTAATCAGTTTTAGTTAGCATTTTTAGAGAGAAGGCTTCACGAATTTCATTTCTTTTATTTTTGTGGTAGAATATACTTGAATTGTCGAGTAATGTCTCGACAAATAATGAATTTGGATGAGAAAGTTCCATTAATTGTTGTGCCGTTGAACATAAATCTGACATATGTAACGTATGATTCTTCGATATGTTTGTCGTAGTGTTACCAAAATGTATATTTATTTCTCCTTAAAATTTTAACTGTGAAGGGAGAAAATTAAGTCATGAATATGAGAGAATAATAATACAAATGAAAAGAAAGAATATGTCTAAACTAATCAATGAAACTTGCTGGAATGAAACACGCAGCTTATATATTGTTATAATGGAACATCCTGTCATCCCCCGAGAATAGAATGCTGTATTTTATAAAAGACGGAAACGAGCGGTACGAAAGAACAAAAGCTCTCAGGCATTCGCCTGACTGCTCTATGACACTGTCAGCTCTCTGCTTCCGAGCAGAGAGCACAAACCCAGTCGTGGTTCCGCCGAAGGGTAGAATCACGACTGGGGCAAAATAGACAGAGATTTTTTGGCCCGGCTATATGGCCGGGAATACTCACGATAAAATGACCAAGTGTCACATCTGGCCTGGCGTGGGAAGGCTAGTAAATACAAAAGCTCTCAGGCATTCGACTGACTGCTCTATGACACTGTCAGCTCTCTGCTTCCGAGCAGAGAGCACAAACCCAGTCGTGGTTCCGCCGAAGGGTAGAACCACGACTCGGTAAAAATAGACAGACATATTTTTGGCCCGGCTATATGGCCGGGAATACCCACATTAAAATGACCATGTGTCACATCCGGCCTTGCGTGGGAAGGCTAGTAAATACAAAAGCTCTCAGGCATTCGCCTGACTGCTCTATGACACTGTCAGCTCTCTGCTTCCGAGCAGAGAGCACAAACCCAGTCGTGGTTCCGCCGAAGGGTAGAATCACGACTGGGGAAAAATAGACAGAGATTTTTTGGCCCGGCTATATGGCCGGGAATGCCCACTATAAAATGACCATGTGTCACATCCGGCCTTGCGTGGGAAGGCTAGTAAATACAAAAAGCTCTCAGGCATTCGCCTGACTGCTCTATGACACTGTCGGCTCTCTGCTACCGAGCAGAGAGCGCAAACCCAGTCGTGGTTCCGCCGAAGGGTAGAACCACGACTGGGAAAAAAATAGACAGACATTTTCAGGCCCGGCTATATGGCCGGGAATACCCACTATAAAATGACCATGTGTCACATCTGGCCTTGGGTGGGAATGCTAGTAAATACAAAAAGCTCTCAGGCATTCGCCTGACTGCTCTATGACACTGTCAGCTCTCTGTTTCCGAGCAGAGAACAAAATCCTAGTCGGGGTTCCGCCGAAGGGTAGAACCACGACTGGGGAAAAATAGCCAGAGATTTTTTGGCCCGGCTATATGGCCGGGAATACCGACTATAAAATGACCATGTGTCACAGCTAGCCTTGCGTGGGAATGCTAGTAAAAACAAAAAGCTCTTAGGCATTCGCCTGACCGCTCTATGACACTCTCAGCACTCTGATTCCGGGCAGAGGGTGCACTTTGCTTCCGAGCAGAGAACACAAACACAGTCGTGGTTCCGCCGAAGGGTAGAATCACGACTGGGGAAAAATATACGGAGATTTTTGGGCCCGGTTATATGGCCGGGAATACCCACTATAAAATGACCATGTGTCACATCTGGCCTTGCCTGGGAAGGCTAGTAAATACGAAAAAGCTCTTAGGCATTCGCCTGACTGCTCTATGACACCATCAGCTCTCTGCTTCCGAGCAGATAGCACAAAGACCGTCGTGGTTCCGTCGAAGGGTAGATCCACGACTGGGGAAAAATAGACAGACATTTTTTGGCCCGGCTGTATGGCCGGGGATACCCACTATAAAATGACCATATGTCACATCTGGCCTTGCGTGGGAAGGCTGGTAAATGCAAAAAAAGGTTTTAGGCCTAGGAATTCACTATTCGATAGTTGTTCCGCTCAAACCCGTGGTTTTCCTATATATGTATTATTGCTAATTGTACAATAAATCTCTATTTCATATTCTTGGTGTGGTGTTCCATTCTTCGACTGATCATTTTATACTGTATTCTTTTTTGGGATATATCAAATGTGTGTGTGTGTGTATATATATATATATATATATATATATATATATATATATATATTGTAAACGAATTATTGTTTACCTTGAGCGGTGTCTTCTGCCAATGTGTGTGTGTGTGTCTGTGTGTGCGCGAGCGCGTGTGTGTTTGCTCACGCGTGCAATAAACATGTTTCAATAATTACACGGGGATGGTCAGTAAACAAGCACGTCAAGTTATATCCTTTTCCAAGCCCCTGAGACCAGATGTTTTGCTGGTGACACTTAACAGAAGACAACAGATTGCTAAATCTTATGTGAACACTTAGCATCAGACACTCTCGATCTAATGAAAAGAAATTGTGAAGGTAATTGGTTATTGCCTAAGCAGTATACGATACGAATATTGTGATATTATGACAGTCGATTTCTAATAATATTCTTACAGAGAACTAAGCATGGTCAAATTAATTTATATGAGGAAAAGACGAAATCATTATGTCCTGACGACAATAAATGAACAACAATAAACAAGGAAAATAACTGTGGAAATTAAATTTTGAAGTTGAAATTTGACTGAAATGCAAAATCAGAAAATTGTTCCATCAGCAAAGAATTCCTGATTGCAAACGATGGAATTATTCTAAACTGTTTTATTTGTTCCTTGTAAATATATAGATAGCCAGATAAAGATACTACATTAGTCACAAACATATATATTTTAAACACTAAATATTGATATTACTCGTGCTACTGAAACAGGGATAGCTTGCTTAAAGGTAGAATAATTATATTTTAACACGATGGAGAAGGGTTTAGGAAGTTTAAATGGATTATTTTGTTTTTAAACAGCTTGATAAACGTTTTGTAACTTATAGTTTGGAAACTAACTTGAACGAAATGTATTTTCTGTTTCGTTTTCAAATAAAGTGAATATCTATAGAAAAAAAACAAAAAATACAAAACAAAAATAGCATTTCGTTTATTATAGTATTTATTCGTGAAAACCATCATTCATCGATTCAAGAACACCAAAACCAAAATTTAGGTATTTATGAAAAGCAGGTAACGTATTCTACTGCTTACATAAAGCGTTTTTCTCTATGAGGTATCTGAAATAACTACCGTGCGTCTTATAAATTTTTGATCAAGAACAGGTGTCCATTTCTCTAATAATGATTTCATTTTAAGTAGCTACCATATCACTGTTAGTTCTCCTTCTGTGATGTCTTAGTTATAAAATGTGATTTCATGTTGAAATGTACACTTCTGATACTTAAATTGGAGATTGTACTGTGGACGACGAAGTACAAGAAAGAAACTTTTTTTCGATTTCTTCCTTCGAAGATGGGGTTGGACGTCTGATGCATTAAAACGTCTTATCAGCAACGAAATACGGCATTTATACTAATAGAAATAGTATTAAAAACTATTCTCGTTAGAAAAATGTCGAAAGATATTTTCTGACTTTATAGAAAGTTAACAAAATAATATAGAAAATTAGAATATATATATTTATTATGTTGGTTATTGAATTTCTGTTTTGCAATCATCACGAAAACTATATCATCAATATTACATAGAATAATGCAATAATAGATGGTGAAACTTATGCAAAAATAAGTTCAACTAATAAGCTATTTACTTTTAATGACGTTGTTAGTCAAATATTATTCATATTTCTATATTAATAAAATAAATATGCGTAGCGCGATCCACTATATTAACATCAATAATTCACACTGATCTCTTTTAAATTTCAGCAAATTTCTGTTAGAAAATTAGCAAATTTAACGAAAATGACCTATCTTTTCCAAACAATTCAGCCTGATAATAATTAAATTAACGAAAGTATATTCCCACAAAATCAAAACCAGTGACCAAACCGTGCCTCCAATTTGGAGGAAATCTGCGTTAGTTTCACTTCGTGTTAGATGCTAAAAGATACTAAAAAGAAATAAGTACTTCACCATGCTAGCTTTTAGTTCAAGCGGATCGGTTAGAATGTTCATAAGTAGACCCACGAGTTAATAGGCTAAGAATCACGCCAAAATACTAGATACACTTGTTAGCTGATAAGCAGTTGCAGTCCTGTCTACTTTTCAGTTTTTATAATCCTTTCACCCCATACAAGAGTAGATCACCTCTAGTACACAGGGTTTTACATTGAGAAGAAAAATAAAAGAACCAATGGTCATCGAATAAAAGTTAAGAGATGGATAGAAATTAAGGAGCTAAAAAGTGGCAATTGACGTTTCATTTAAATTTTGGGTATTGTAGCTTTCATGGAAGCAAGCAAACGAAAGGTAGTTCCATAAAATGGCAGTCTGTGAAAAGAAACTCTTAGTGTAGAATAGACGGTTACCTTTAGCTGTTTCGCGAGTAAAAGGGTGAAACAACATGCCAGTCTTGTAGCACGTTTAAATAAATTTGTTCGGGGAACTAGCGAAAATAAGCTCGTCAAAATAGTTGTGGAAAGGACACTTGTATCTTTTTATGTCTACCGACTGGAGTGTCTACTTGAATTGTTATCTTACTAAGATTATGAACATTCCAGCCGACCGACATTTTGTGGAGGAAACTGGTCAGACGCACAAGGACCATACGGCCCTAGAAGGCCATATGAATATAGATGATGATAATGATTTCCGATAATTATATATATTGTTGTCTATTGTGTTATTTTAAGGTACATTTTCAAGACACGAATGTCGAATCCTCAAATAAGAAAAGTAATGTTTGAATGTGCGTTGTGGGGGAGGATGTGCGTTGTGATGCAGTGGATATCGACTCAGAACGAGAAATCAATCTCGAGTTCGAATTCCAGTTGGATTCCGTGCCTTCACTTACGCACAAATACCCTTGGGAAAGGTATTAATCCGGTAGTTATGGGTTAAATATTAGACAGATTGGGTTCTATAGCCTTGGTCGGCAACCAGTCTACCGCAGAAAGCAATGGCAACCTACTGCAAGATAATTTTCGAGACATGATCGCTCAAACGTGTAGCACGTATGGCACTTGACTAACTGAATGTTTGAAACTAATTTACTCCTGAGGAAACAGTAGATAGATTTGTTCACTCTTGAATATTAGAGTACAAGTAAATAATATTTTGAAACATAGATTAAAAAAACATTAATTCCATGCTTAAGAAACATAAATAAATGGCTTTTCGCGTTTTAAACAAAACTTAGGAGACTGCTAAATAAGGTAACACGGGATAGAGGGCATGAAAACGAAAAAAAAGAATGAGAACAAGGAAGACTGAGGAAGAGATAAATTATAAAAAAGGATTTAAGACTGCAGTCGACCTTATATTTAAGATTTTGAAAATTATATTTATCATGAAACCAAGTAAACGAAACGCAAATGCAAGCAAACAAAATGGTGAAGGAGAAATGGTGATTGAGATTAGCTGTTTCAATGGGCGATCATGTATTGAGAATGTCAAACTGACTGGCAGTGGATTTTCCCACAATAGGTTGCCATCACTTTTTTGCTGTGGGCTCATTGCAAACCAATAATATGGAATCCAAACTTACCTCTTATGTGACTCATAGCTGGAGCGAAGAAAAGGATTGATACCTATGCCAAGCGTATTTGCACATAAGTGAATGCAACTATTTCAACTTTTTTTTAACATCATGACACACCCAAGCAAGGTATTCCACTGCCACTATAGCGCTGGGGATTACATAGGGCGATAGACGAGTTAGGATGTACATAGTATATTAGGTAGTGTCTATTGACCTTACATTTAAACACTTGTAAGGTTATAGCTGTCGGGGAAGCAAGCATGCGGAACGGAATTCCACAGGCGGGAAGTGCGAGGAAAGAAGCTTGTTGGAGTAGAACTTGCGGTTACATTCACATCTAGGGGGCAGCAGTGATTTAACTTCGTCAGAGCAGAAGCAATGAAAGTATTTATAGAAGAGGCACAGATAAGCCACGTCACGCCGGTGAGAGAGTGACTGCAGTCGGTCAGCTAAGTCGGTATCAAATACATTACAGATTCTTCGCTGTATTTTGTCAAGAAGACGGAGGAGAATAGCAGGGGCACCCGACCAGATGTGGCAACAGTATTTAAAACACGGGCGGATGGTAGATTTGTATAAGTGCAGGATAGATTCAGACGGAAAGAATTTCCGGGCCCTACCACAGAAAGCTGACTTTCATAGCAGCGGATTTAGCAACGGAATTCGACCTAGTCATTCCACTTGAGGTCCCCTGAGAGTGAAAGGCCAAGTAAGCATAGTGTTTTACTCTATGGGAAGCAAGCCTGTTGCATGCTAATGGGAGGGAGGTACGGTTGTCTGTGGTGGTTAATTGACAGCAGCTTTGTTTTGGAAGAAGTGAATTATACGAGCCATTTCTTACCCCAATCCACCACGGATTGGAGGTTCTTTTCAAGCTCAGCCGCGAGGTTAGCCTTGTCATCAACACCAGATTTTTGATCGAGACGAGCATAAACTGTGGTATCGTCGGCGTACATGCCTACTTGTGATCTTATGTCATCGGGGAGATCATTGATGTACATTAGAAAGAGCGTAGGACCTAGGATAGAGCATTGGGAGACATCCGCATTTATAGGGTAGTTCTGGGAGGCATGTCCGTTTAAAACAACCTTCAGTGTGCGGTTGGAGAGGAATGACTGGATTAAGTCCAACAAAAGTCCAGTAATGCCGTAGCTTTGCAGTTTCCGTAGAAGGCCGGCATGCCATACTCTGTCGAATGCTTTGGAGATATCCAGGGCGACAGTTCGGGCTTCGCCATCCTTGTCGAGAGCCTGGTATATATAATCGGTGATGGTCGTTAGCATATCAGCAGTAGACCTGGTGAAGCGGAAGCCATACTGTTTATCCGAGAGGAGCCCGTAGGCCGTGAGATGCTGAACGACCTCGGCATTGATAATGGCTTCGAACACTTTGCCACAGGTCCGAAGAAGGCTGACAGGGTGGTAATTTGCGGTGTCCGAGGGTTCACTAATGTTCTTGAATACTGAAACCACAGAAGAAGACTTCCAACAGGCAGGAAAGCAGGAGGAAGATAGGCAGACGTTGTAGAGCTTAGAAAGGACAGAGGAAAGTTCAGGGGCACATTTACTCAAGACTATGATTAGGATTCCGTCCCCACCACTCGGCTTGTGGGGGTCAATTTTTGTGATTATGCTAGAAATCAGCAAAGGCGTGATGTGGACGTCATTCAATTGGGCTTCAGTTCTAGATGGGGAATCGGGTGTCTGGACTCCAGACGAATCCAGACAGGAATTGATCGAGAATCTACGGGCAAAGCATTCAGCCTTGTCCGCTGAAGAGGTGAGGAATTCAAATTCGTTGATTAGTGGGGGTATTGAGGACTTACTCTTGCTGAGCACGCTTTTACAAAGGCGCCAGTAGTCTTTGGCTCCGAACTTAGAGGATGCTATGCGCTGCTTCATTCTGGCAGCAAACAGCATTTTGGCTTCGTTAAGTATCTTTTTGCACTTATTACGAGCTGAGTTGAAAAGGCGCCTGTTTTGATCCGACGCGTGGCTACGATAAAGCCGGAAGAAGTGATTCCGGTGGGTAATGGCGGCCGAGCAAGCGGGCGAAAACCAGGGAAACGAATGGGATTTAAGCTGAAATTTCCTGGCAGGGATGAAAGCATCGTTGCCAGCCTTCACCCAGGAGAAGACCTCTGATGCACAGTCTTCGATGGGAAGGCTAAAAACATTGTTCCAAGGGACGTCGCAGAGGAAGTCACGGAACGCATCCCAGTCTGCTCTTTGATAGCAGTAGGATGTTCTGCTGGTCTTGGTTTCTTGGGTAGGGTTGGACTGGAATGAGATGTTGACAGAAACTACGGCGTGGACAGAATTTCAGAGAGGGCAGAGCTGTCTGGTGGTGCAAGAATTTGGGGTAGAAGTGAATCAGAGGTCTAGTAGCGAGTCCCTTCCGTTAGGGCTATTGGAGAAACGCGTGGGGAAGTCCACCACTTACGATTGGGATTGGGAAATTGAAAAATTACTGGTGTGGACACCAGCAGGGTCAGTTACAGAGTTTTTCAGTGGAATTTGAATTCCGATTTCTCGTTCCAAGCCGATGTCCAAAGTAGCACAACGTCAATCCAGTAACACGCTTGAATTGATGGAGTCGGATCATCAGAGAATAAATCGCTAGAGCATTTGCCGTGTATATATTTGTACAAAACCATGGTGAAGCCACGCCATGTCGTTGAGAAAGTGATTGAAGTCTATATGACAAGGCAGGGTCGATTAAATTACAAATCCTTCTTTCCAAATTTGAAAATGTAGAGCCTGTGCCCAAGACCAGATATGAATGTGGTATTCCATGCACGGGTGAAATGATGTATAATATTGATGATAAATCTTGACGACGATTACAAAATTCACATTTCGTTACCAACATAATAGTTTAAAACTGCATCTTTTAGCCTTATCGATTATTTTTCCCTTCCACAATATCAGAAGATGTTTTAAGAAAATTTTCCAAATTTATTAAATTAGAATTTGAAGACATTTGGTATCTTTTTATCAATACAATAATTAAAAATTCATGTGTTCTTTCAAATATCTACGCAATGTAAAGGGTGGCATACATTGACATTTCACTAAAGCAAACACTAGTAAACTTGAGTTCATTGTAAGGTAAAACCAGATAATTAACAGAATTTGTGATTCTGTTGCACCCATTAGTTACATACCGAAAGAAGTTTGTAGAGACAGACTCTCGGTTTTAGAAGCAAATAGTTGTCTAAAGTTTAGGAGTCAACGTTCATTGACAGTTACGACAGGAGAACAAATAATTTATGCGATGTAATGAAATGAATAACGCAGTTATGAAAGCGTAAATTTAAAATTCGTAAGATTGTCATATTCAGGTAACATTGGAGAAAGATATCTGAGATGGCAATGGAAATAAAAATGGGTTCGATAAATGTCAGAATTAATGATTGTTTGTTATAAATTATGTCCACCTGTTAACGCAGCCTTAACAACAGGAATGGATCTGTTTAATTTCCTGTGTCTTTAAAGCTAAGTTGAAGTGTTTTATTGGTTAATTCTAATCCTCAACGCCGTTGACATATAGTACATTTCTCAAGACATAATAGTGTAGTTTTAAATAGCAACAGTGTGCGTATTGCGAATTAATATTCTTCTTTTTCTTCTATGTGCCATGACCCTTCAGAACGTAGGCGATCATGGATCTCTACGTCTCCCTATCCCTTGCAGCTCTTAGTATGTTTGCTCCTGTTACTCCTGGCAACCCCCTTTCCGTCATCCACCTGATCAGGCCCTGCAGATATGTTATCCGCTGCCTTCCTCTGTCTCTCTTTCCTTCTATCTGGCCAGTCGATATCAGGTTCTCCAGGCTCTCCTTCCTCATTGCGTGTCCCAGGAAATTCAGTTGTCTCTTCCTGATGCTCAGTATTATTTTCCTTTTTGTTGCCATTCTTTCCAACATCTCATTGTTGATTGCATGCTTGGTCCACGATATTCGCAGCATCCTTCTGTAGAGCCACATTTCCGCTGCTTCCAGTTTTGTCTTCATTTTCTATGATATTGTCCAGCATTCACTGTCGTATTGAAGAACTGACATCACGTCGCAATCCAGCACTCTTTTCTTTGTTTCTAGTAAAATTTTCCTGTGTGTTAGTACTTTACTCAGTTTCTGGAATGCATTCTTTGCCATGCCAATTCGCCTCCGGATCTCTGTGTCACACTTTCCATCTCCTGTTAGAACACTTCCTAGGTATTTAAATTTTTGTATTTGCTTGATTCTGGTATCCCTCACCTGTATTTGGCATTTTGGGTTGCAACTTTTGCTGATGACCATGCATTCATTTTTCTTGAAGTTTATTTGTTGTCCTTTTTTTGTCACTCTCCACCGCTACATTCTGTAGGAGGTCTTGTATTTTCTTTTCCCTCTCTGTAATCAGCACTGTATCATCTGCATACATTATGTTGTTCAAGCTGTAGCCTCCAATAACAAATCCTGGCGTGTCATCTAGGGTCCTGTACAAGTTGAACAAATCCGGTGAAAAGACACGTCCTTGTCTTACGCTTCTTTCTATCTTTGTAAATCTACTGAAATCGGTACCAGTCCGTATGCAGGCCGTTTGCTGCCAGTAGAGAGTATTGATTACTTTATGTCTTTCTCAAAGATGTCGAGGCTGCCGAGCATCTCCATCAATTCTTTGTGTCGCATATTCAATGAAACATAGGTACAAGTCTTTCTTCATTTGTATTGCCCTTTCGGAGAGTATCCTAATCATGAATATGGCGTTCCTTGTTCCAGTGTCTTTGACGAATCCACACTGTTCCTGCCCTATCTCTGGCCTGATTCTGTTTCTCGCTCTATTCATCAGGATTCTGACAATCAGTTTTGTAATGTGACTCATTTAGCTGATAGTTCTGTGTAGTTCACACTAGTTTGCAACTGATTTCTTCGGCAGTGCTATAAATATCGACTTGTATAGGTCGTCTGGTATTATTCCACTAACACTATTGTAAATAAAAACAAAACAGTTATTGCTAGGAATAAAATCTTAAAAATGAAATGTTAGAATGGAATAGGAAATCAATATAACTTACACATTCTAGAAAGAATTCTCATCATTAAACACATAAATAATCCTAATTCATTAAAAGACAGTTTAATCAGAATTAACTTAGATTCCTTGATGTATGTATATATTTAATTCCTTATTTTTCAAAAATGTTACTATTATTATTTTTATTATCATATTTATTATTTTTAATATATTTAATTTATATTTTATGTCATTATTACATTTTTTTACTCATTTCACCCCAAGCAAGGCATTCCACTGTCACTATTGCGCATGGGGCTACATAGGGGAAGATAATGAGGAGGAGTGGTTAGATGTAGGAAATGTCAAAAGGAAGGTGATAGATGGATAAGGATACCGAGGATGAGGGTTGGTCAGATGGGAAGAGTGTTTGAAAGAATGGGAGAAAGTTAGTGTGTTAGGAGGTGTCTATTGACCTTACATTTAAACTCCTGGAGATTGTAGCCGTCCGGGAAGCAATCATGTGGAAGGAAATTCCACAGTCGGGAAGTGCGAGAAAAGAAACCGTTGGAGTAGAAGTTGCGGTTGCATTTTATCGGTTTCACTGTAAAAGGGTGGGATCTAATTGCTAATCTAGTTTCTCTTGCAAATTCGTATCTGGTCTTTGGTTTTTCTCGGAAATAAAAACTACAAGTAACACCCAGATGCACAAAACTTACAACCTTTGCCTTAAAAATATTCAACTATTAATATTAACTTTTAAAAATTTACTTTCCTCTATCATTTTTAAGCTCTACTAAAAATTAAATTAAATTATGTAATTATTTTAAAAGCATCATATCATTATACGATATAACTACCATGAACAACATACAGTTCATGAAACTCTGAGTCGAGCTATTGACGTAGGATTATATTTATAAATGTTGTGTTCAGTTGAGATAATGTTTAACGCAAAATATTTTTGTTTTTTCAGTAGATTTTATGATAAAGATTTTTTGGTCAAGGTGTCGTTTTATTGAAAAAGCTCGATATCGTTATTAAGATAGAACGGTGATAGTTTTAATGCAAATATTTTGTCCTTTTAACTGAGCAGATTCAATCTGACTTCCAAGTTGCATGAGTACACTGTTGTGTTGTCCCTAATCAGGTGTCGCTGTCCAGATCCGAATCAAACAGGTCTAACCTGCAAAGAGACTATATCATATATGTGTCCTGAAGAAAAGCCGAAGTCGGCAGGAACCTGCTTAAGGAATGGAATAAATTCGGCGCATTAATCTTATATATATATATATATATATATATATATATATATATATATATTCTAAAAATATACTATTAAATATAAGAGACAATGAATGTCTATTATGTTTAATCATGAGCCGTTCTAAACGTCGTATTTTTGCTTTAATAACAGTTAAAAATAAAGACAAAAATTCTCCAACATTTGGATAATTATTTATTGGTTTTCTTCTAAGCTTTCGGCTCACATGAGCCATTTTCAAAGAGCTAGTTTAAACTGTAATATTATAAAATCCACCATCACCGACGATTTTATTTTGTGTTGAAAGCTTAGAAGAAAACCAATAAATAATTATCCGAATGTTGGAGAATTTTTGTCTTTATTTTCAACTGAAATTAAAGCAAAAATACGACGTTTAGAACGGCTCATGATTAAACATAATATACATTCATTGTCTCTTATATTTAATAGCATATGTTTAGAAAATTACTTGCTGCCTCGATATAATATATATACATATATATATATATATATATATATATATATATATATATGCGTGTATTTATAAATTGGAAATATTATATTATAAAATTTCAATATATATATATATATATATATATATATATATACACTAATCATTAGTATTAAGATTTATAAGATTAAAACTATATTAATAATTGCTAAAGTTCAGTATGATTGAATATTCTTAATCATCCAAGCTAAGAGAAAATGCATATGAATAGCATGAGAAAACTTTAGTGAAAGAGAAATTGCAATGACAGAATATTTTTAAAAACAATGAAGAGTGCGGTTGATGCTACATTTAAACTATTGAAGAACGTAGGTGTTAAGAAATTTAGGTGTTTAGAACAGAACATACATTTTCATCTAGGTATTTCAACAGTAAAATGAAGATAAATCATTTTAATTGTATGCTGAAATTCATGCGGTCAGGTTACTAAGGGATCAAGATCATTGTCAGTATAGATAAGAAATATTCAAATTGTGAAGGTCTTTGATAAAGTCAATTGATAGTGGTCAAACATGTGACGGCGGTGAGAAAGAGACTGAAGTTGAGATATCAGTGCTGATAAGATTACAAAATCTGTGGAATTTTAAAGAATATTCAAATATATAGCTTGCGCCTTAGATCAGATAGAACAGCAGTATTCAATACGCCGATGAATAAATATGACACAGCTTTTCTAGACAAATTAAAATGTCTCGAACAAAACATTACAAAATTCCAAGAAACCGTCCCAGAAATGTATTTATGCAACGAACTTCATAATCGCGAAAAATTATGAGACCAAGCAATGGGTTAATTTCATGGAAGTTCTCATCAGCCATGACGATAGTATATTAAAAAATGGTTTCCTTTGGTGATTAATAGACAGCTATTGAACTGGGGTTCCAGGGATTCTTTCAATGTGTTTTTTGTTCCATTTTTATCATTTCAAGTGCACCTGCTATCACTGGCACGATACATGTATTCAATGTCAGTTTTTCGAATTTATTGGTTGCAAGGTTACAATCCGCTGAACAAGTCATATATATTAATAAAGCAAGTTTTTTTCTTTTTGGTTTTTAACAATAATGTCCAGCCTATTTGCTTCAAATTTTCTGTCTGTGTAGATGGTTTAATCCCATAGAACGATGACATCTTCTATTTCTATAAACGGTGCTGGGTGATGTTCATACCAGTGTTTGTTTACAGACTTTCCATAGTGTTTGCACATCGCCCAGTGTATATATTGCACCACTCTTTCGAGACGATTTTTATATTCATTTAGAGCAAGTACAGAACATCCTGCGATTTTATGGTCTATTCTTTCCTGGTACTTATCACAGAACCTGCATTTTGGATCTAGCTTATTATGCATAATACTTGCCTGAACGTTCCTATGGAGAAACTTTGGTCTTTAACAGCATTAATAAAGCCTTCAGTTACAGATTTTAATTTAGATTGAATTACATTCTAATATCTTCACAGAAGCATTTTACAGTTTGCCGAATACCTTCCAGCTCATTGTCATTCCTTGCATACAAGTTTAAATCATATATTTGAAATACATGGCTTATTTTCTTTTGAGCTATTATATAACCACATTCTGTCTTGTTAAGTTGACTGGTTAATGTAAAAACTGATATGCAAAATAGTAAGGGAGACAAAGAGTCTCCTTGAAATATAACTCTGTTGATGTTTATTTGACCAGTCATATAGTTTCAATTTATATGATTGAGGTAAAGGTTAGTTTTCCATATCGACATACATTATTTGATGAAATTTATATAGACGGGTGATACCTTGTACATATTTAAATTCTTTAAGATCCAGGAATATGGTACACTATCGAATGCTTTACGATAATCTATCCAGGCAGTACTAAGATCTTTCTTTGCATTGAAGCAGTTTTCCAAGATTATCCTATTAATTAGTAATTGGTAACAACCACCTTTGCATCCTTTTTGTTCAAGCGGAAAAATATCATTTCTTTTAAATTAGAAATATGTCTGTTTTGTTAAAATAGATGTTACTAGTTTGTATATTTTTGGAGGCAAAATTGGTCTGTACTTTTTTTGATTATTTGTGTCACTATTCGTTTGTAGAAGAAAGATAATTCCTTAGGTCATCCATTCAAGAAATTTATTGGGATCGTTAACCATTTCTTCAAGTTTATTGGCTAACTTTTTTATCTGCTGTATTTAAATAATATATCCAAAAGTTAAGAATTTTGTCTAGTCCTCAATTTCTAATTGTGTGATTTTTCTGTGCATATTTAGCATCCACTTCTGTGATTCGAGTCCATGTCTGTTCTGGTTTAATTTTAATTCGTTCTATCTCTTGCGCAATCCAGTCTGCTTTTTTGTAATCTTCTTTAGGGCAAGCCTATATTTTTTCCCAGAACTGTATAATCTCTTTCGTTTTTTTTTAAGGGTGGGAATGTCAGTTCGGTTCTTTTTTTACCTATAACACTGTAAAATTTCTTTGCATCGGTTTGAAAAACTTTTTGTCTGTCTGTAGAATTTTTATATTTTTCCCAGAACTGTATAACCACTTGCATATTTTATTTTTTGTTTTTGTTCGGTGGGGACTGTCACTTCATTTTTTTTGTCTATTTCGTAGTAATAGTTTTTGCATCTGTTTGAAAAACTTGTTTTGTCTGTAGAATCTTGGTCTTTTCTCATAACGTCTTATTCTTCGAGCCTTCAGTTGTATTGTTTGCTTCATTTTTTCCTCAGTTGATAGGACTCGATTTACATTTGTAATATTTTATTTTCTTTCGTTTTTTTCTGCCTTTTCTAGTTCTTATATTTATTCCTCTTGTCAGGTCATTGAGTACTGATAACTTTACTTGTAAGTTATTACTTTTTGTCATTTTTCATCATATTTCGATTTCTTTTAAGGTCGCACCACCAACCAAGTCCACAGGAAGACCTAAGGCAGATCTTGGTGTGTTGTTATGGCTCCATTTCATGTTTTTCATATCTCCCCTATCATAACTAGCGTTACATAGAGAAAGTTCTTTTTAGTTTATGGGCTGTACTTAACAAGACAATTTTTTGTATGTCTCTTAAGTTGGGCTTTCAAAAGATTCTTTCAATGTGTTTTTTTGTTCCATTTTTTATCATTTCAAATGCACCTACTATCACTGGCACGATACTTGTTTTCAGTTTCCACATTTTTTTCTATTTCAATTTCCAGGTCTTTATATTTTGACAGTTTTTCGAATTCCTTGGTTGATATGTTACACTCCGCTAGACAAGCCATATCAATTCATAGGCAAGTTTTTTTCTTTCTGGATTTTAACAATAATGCCCGGCCAATTTGCATCAACTTTTCTGTCTGTGTAGATGGTGTAATCCCATAGAATAGTGACATCTTCTATTTCTGTAACCGGTGCTAGGTGATGTTCATACCGGTGTTTTTTTTACATATTTTCCATGGTGTTTGCACATCGCCCAGTGTATATATTGCCCCACTCTTTCGTGACGATTTTTATATTAATTTCAGGCAAGTACAGAATATCCTGAGATTTTATGGTCTATACTCTCCTGGTATTTATCACAGAACCTGCATTTTGGATCTAGCTTATTATGTATAATACTTGCCGGAAAGTTCCTAGTGAAAAACTTCGGTCTTGCGCTGCAAGAACAAAGCCTTCAGCCACAGATTTTAATCCAGATGCACGTATTCATCGATGAATATTAAATTTATCAACATTGGATTTATTGGCACCTTTGGATATTGGCCATGCAGAGGTTTGTCTTGCCATCGTTGTTTCATCTGTTCAAGAAATTTGTCTTTGGCTTTCATTTTTATATTTTTTGCCGCAATATTTGGTTCTTGGCTTCCGTTTTGCTTTTCTACAGAATCTACTAAATGTAAATCTTGTTTGTGTTTACAGCCTTCATTTATTATTATTATTATTATTATTTATTATTATTATCAACAGGAAACTGAAGGACTTGTTTCAATGGTAAGTTCATAAAAATAGTATGTGAGAGCAGTTTACTTTCTTCTCCATTAAACATAGTAATCATACCATATAATAATGAACCTGATGAGAAAATAGTGAAGATGAAGATGTATGTTCCACATTTTCCGAAACCATTAATAGTAACAAAAATAAATTCTGACGAACATACATGGAATTTTACTTACAAATGAATATGTTAAAGTAAAAAAAAATATGAGTGTAAGTTTTTAAACACCAGAGACTAAATAAAGATTGAATATTGATTTTCCGGTACAAACATTTAAATACAACGTATATTAATGAACTATAGAAATTCTGCCAGTATCTGAATCTTGAATGCGGCCTGTTTGATATTTCGTGTTTTTTGGCATCCTGATTTTGAGTAATTGAAATAATCAAATACCAACCTTGATTGTTTTATGATCCGATAGAGAAACCGAACAATTTTTAGAATTCTGTCGCAGATTTTATCTTCTTAATTCTAAAAATCTTATTTACATTGTGAGCCGTAAAACACAAACCCTGGAGATGACAAGCACGAGAATTCTGAAAGGAAAAAAACAAAAAAAAAACAACCGGTGTGGATTGTGTATGAAGTAAATTAAAACGACGCCTGCGGTGATCATTTGGAAAATATCAATCAAGTTAAAGGTTTACCTGTTATTTCACGGAAATGCATAACCACTTTGAACATTAATGTTTAACACGGTTAGATGGTGCCTAAAGTAATGATGAGATTAAAAGCACTCGAAGCGAATCTGTGATGATATTCTTTTTCTTTATTTTCGGTGAGAATGAGAAGACAGGCCCTTGTAGTTGATACAGGAAAGCCGTCTTAAAAGCTTTATCTTTGAATTAATATATAGTACTTGGATTTGAAGCGAAGGAAGTAGCTAAATGCATACTTCCTCACATACAGACAACCACATACACACGTATACATCCATACATAAATACATACATACATACATATAAAAGAATAAGTGAAATGCACGTATGTATATATATTTTTCTTACATGTTTCATTTTATTGAACTTCTACAGAATGTTGCTTAAAAGACACGACCTTTAAAAAGAAACAGACTACTGGAATGTTGATAGAGCCTTGATTCCATTGGTAAACTGCGTGTAATGAAGCAATAGACGTTCATTTTAAATGAAAATGTATGTATGTAGAGGAACGCTTGCTTGTTTCCCCTATGTAACCCCCTAGCAACCTTTTCTCATCACTTTCCTCTATGTAACCCCCTAGCCACTCTTTCTTATCACTTTCCCCTATGTAACCCCCTAGCAACTCTTTCTCATCACTTTCCCCAATGAAACCCCCTGCGCAACAGTGGCAGTGAAATGCCTTGCTTGGGGTGAAATGATTTTAAAAAATGTGTGCCAAGTGAAATAAAAGAATAGAATTTATTTTAAATGCCAATGTATTTATGTACAGGTGCGCTTCCTTGTTTATATGTATGTGTGTCTGTGGTAATACACGTGTCAATTATATTAAAACGATGGACGATTTAAAAGAAAATGTGTATGGGAATATCCTGCCTGCCTAAATATATGAAATAGTGTTTATAGTTACAGTATGCATAAATATACTTGAATATATACATATTCTTTCAGATAATTGTATTTTTTAAAATTTATTTCTTGTGGATAATTCAGAAATAATTTAGTACATTTTTCAAGTATATTCTTCTTCACGACAATCTTGGTAACATTATTCTTTTGCATATCATACCCCTACTTATTTAATTTTATGAATTTTTAAGAATTTAATTTTGGAGCGTGTAATAATTATATTATCTATAAAGAAAAGTCCTCAAAGAAATTAAATCATGTAATATGATTTACAAAACAGGACAACTGTCAGTGAAATATGCACTTAATCCTAAACGAAAAATGCTTTACAATTATGACATAAGTAAATTAGAAAAGCTTTCAGTTAGTATATACATTATGGACACTATTATTGTATTAAAATAATTGAAGAATAATAAACTTTTGCAACAATTGTATTCATTTTAAAAAGTTACCGGATATAGTCTCTTCCAGACGAGATCTTCTTGACCCAAAGTAGCACTAACTCATCAACGCACTTGACATAAGCATTTGTGTTGAATCTGAAGCCCTGTTACAAGGCAAATGGTAGCATAACCTCGTCACTACTAGTGGTTAGTCTAAACAGCATTGTAATAACCATTAAACTCAGGCAACATCTTTTGAATCCCTAGTACTGCCCACATTCTGATATTCAAACACTGTGAAATGTGAAATTGGGGTTTCCAGTACAAATGCCCTAATATAGAGTAGGCTGTTTCTAAATTTCTGGCGGGATGAATTGTGTCATGGAGATTATTTTTCTCAATGGCAGTGCCCTACTGAATCTACTCTACTGTGTATTGGACTAATTAAAATGCAAACAACGAGTATGTGCAAAATAAAAAAAAATAAATGGCGAATATTTATTAATCGCGCCCATTCAGTCAGTTAAGTGCCATACGTGATACACGCTTGGGCGATCATGTCTCGAAAGAGACATGAATGACTGGGCAGAAGATTACCCTGCAGTAGGTTGCCATTGCTTTCTGCGGTAGACTGGTTGCCGACCAAGGCTATAGAACCCAATCTGTCCTGCTATTTAACCCATAACTGGAAGTAAAAGACGGATTAATACCTTTCCCAAGGGTATTTGCGCGTAAGTGAATACATTGGATTCAACTGGAATTCGAACTAGGCTCCCCGGTTTCTCGTTCCGAGCCACTGTACCACAACGCAGATCCTTAAGTTTTTAAGAAATTTGACAAATGATAAACATTTCTCTCAAACTAGTTGCGTTTACGCTTTTCGTCTTTATTTAAGCCTATAAGCGAATACACACGACACATGCACACATTTATTTCTTTTTTGGGGGGGAACTGATGAAGCCTTCAGTATCAAACTCGTTTTCAAATCTTGTTTGCATGAAAAATTTTTCATTTGTCAATGTTAAAAATGCTTTTGGGGGGATTTGATATCCTATTTGAAACACATTCTTGACACGAAAAAACATATTCACAGACCTAAAAACATACAGATTTTTACTTTCAATACATTCTGAAAAATTAGATGAAGATTTGCCTTTGTCTCATTTTTGAAAAAATCTTTAAGATTTTTCTTTACTTTCGAGGCATTCTGTAAACGAGATGAGGATTTACCCTTAATTCGACAGAAAAAGTTAGAAAAATACATTAAAACTTTCGACATGTACTAAGAATTATAAAGAAAAACACAATAAAAATTAATGCATTTTTTTAAAAATCACTCATTTTCTTTCATAACTCACGAAAAACGCCAGTTTAAGAAAAATGTACAAGATTCATTATTTAATCTCTCTCTCTCTCTCTCTCTCTCTCTCTCTCTCTCTCACACACACACACATTTCTTACTTTGGTTTTGGATCTGAGAATGACTACGAAAGCGACATACATAATCAAATCAAATATTAAACGTTTTTCATTTGTAAAATTTCTTAAAATCTTTGTCGTTTTCGGAATACTATGTCATATTTTAAACTAACACAGAAAGACATGTACACACACTTATAAGTAAATCTCTCTCTCTCTTTATATATATATATATATATATATATATATATATATATATATATAATCACAAGCACATCCAAGAAAACAAAAATGAAAAGCCAACAGAGAAATAAGCAATATAAGCATAAATGCAAAAAATATAAAAAGTAATTTAACAAAAAATATTAATTAAACTAAGAATCAAACACCTCCCACTATCATGTAATCGCAACATGATATTTAACAAAACAACGTAAACACCAGCTACAGTTCGACCGAAAAGATACGATAAATAATAGAATAATTACAACAGAAAAACTATCAACAAACTACCAGCACAATACAACACCACATGTAATTTCAGAAAAAAACAAAAAACAATATCACATAAACGGTAATTGCTTGCTTACAATTTCATATATAGAGCTTCTTTGCAATCTTCAGTTAACAAAGAAATACATACATAAGAGTAACTGAATTATCCTGTAAACAAAGAAACTAGGCACGCAAATCATCCTTTACAAAAAGTACATAAAGGAAATATCAAAATGAGAAATATAGATCAAAACAAAAATATCATTCAAAATAAATCCGAAACTCTAAACTCTGTCTAGGGAAAAGATAGTTATAATTACCTTCTAGAAAAGCACAAATTTCAGCATGAAGGATCTGAACACAACATAAATTTATAAAACAAACTTTTACTTCTTTACTTAAAAATAGAAAAGTAAAAACGAATGAAAAACAAGCAAAATAAAATAATTCAATTTATTTGCTTAAGTAACTAAATGAAGTAGATGATAAACAAATTAACAAACGGCGAATGTACGCATAATACACATGTAAACATAATAAAAACAACCAACATAATATGATATTGCAATCAATAATAGTTAAGGAGAAAAGGTTAACAAACAACACTATGAACTAGCTGCAAAACTGCATTCGGTTTCACACATATTTTTGCTCAATGTCCACTAGAATACTTTGAAAGATATTGTTACCGCCTACCCAATAATAATTAAGGTAATGCAATATACCTACACATGAAAATTTTGTTTACCCGGGAAACAGACTCACGGCTGGATATTGACCTTAATATTCACTTATATTTTTACATAAGCTTTTTACATGATGCTGAGCAATTTAACTTTAAACTATGGCCTACATTAGAATTATATTTTCTTTTATTTCTAAAGGCGTAATATAGTTATATTTACATTTATTACCCCATCATATTTCATCACTTTAAAATTTATTGTTCCAGGATACACATATTTGCAAAGACGCTAGTTTAATGTATTAAAATGTGTATTTCTTATTTCCGTTTGTCGATGGGAATTGTCAAGAAATATTAAAACACTTAAAACAATTATAACATACACGGCATATTTTTCTTACTCTTTTTTAGTTAGAATTTTTACTTTTTTGCTTTTGGTGGCATTGATTTTTTTTTTTATTCGATAATAATTTAATACGTTCGTCAGTATTCGGGGTTCAAACGATTTATGCTTTTCCAGTGGAATTCATTACAGTTTCAGCTGGTCCTTGTATCTTTGAAGATGGCAAATCTGTGATATCTTCCTGATAGGAGATCACTGAATAGATCTTGGAGTAAAATCCTTGACTCTTTCCTTCTTAATGCATGAACTAATCACTAAAGAGAGTGTTGGTGTACATTGATTGCTACTAAAAATATGCCTGGTGTAGAATAACAAAGCTATAATTTATATATCATGAATTAAAATATACGTTCTTCAACGTTTAATGCAAACTCGATTTTCAGATGCTGACTGAAACTGTAACTGAAGATTGCCTTGTGCATGACACTCAGATTTGTGCTAACCGTGAGGATTACTTATATATATATATATATATATATATATATATATAATTTGAAAACACTTTTGTAAGTAGAGAATCTAATTAAAGAAATAAAAGTGTGTAGATGGATATCACACATTGTAAATGATATTAAAAAGCGAATCAACCGGTTTCGCTTCCGTTCTTCAGGCCTCTACGGGAGATTTTAATCAGAATTAAAATACAAAAAGCGTGTCATGAAAATGAGGAGGATGAAAAAATCGTGAATGCAACGAGCTAGAGGATAATAATATCGAGCCCCAACAACTCACGCTGTTTGCACAGTGTAGGCTTTCGGGGGCCGATATATAAAGCCTCCAGAACCTTGATATCGAATGAAGAGTGAGATCGGGACATAACAGTGAACCGATCTACACTAAAATTAGTGGCACACTTTTTATTCTTTATAAGATGCTCGCAAATGGCGGAACCGTACGTACTTGGAACGAGTTCATTTCGAGGCAAGGTGTGATTCTTATTTTAGTTGGGACATGTTTTATTCTCATGTCGAGACGCTGAGTTGTTCTTCCTATGTAGTCAACTCCCCAACTACATTTATATTGATAAATTATGGAATTAATTTGGTGGGGATGAGGAACATCCTTGCGTGCAGAACATAACATGGGCCGCATTTGAAATACAATACGTACCTCCGCCGAGAAAAAAAACAATGAATATTTGATGAAATTTGACTAGCCATACTTTCATACAATCCAGGGAAGTCTAAGATGAACTGGACATTTTTAGTTTTAATAAGTTTATCTTTTTTGAATTCAAAAATTTTGTTACAGATAACCGAATGAACAGTGTAGTCCATGATAAATTAAAAAATAAAACATCAGTCAACCTGTTTCATCCCCTCTCGTCAGAACTGTAAACGAGGAAACAAATAATGTGAACAAAGTCTGTCGCGGATGATGTTTACAGTACTGGCGAGAGGATATGAAACCAGTCAACTGATAAGTTTTGTTTTGGCTCACAGTAAACGTTTTTTGTCTTTAACCCCGTAATACGTTTTTGTACCGTCAAAAATTTAAATATATATATAGTCATCCTCAGAGAGAGCTGTTTCACAGTATTACAGCTCATCGGTTCAATTAGACTCCGATTACTTTTTACCCAGAATTGAAACTCGATGGAATTGGCGTCAGTCTGCTATTCTACGTCTGAGCTCTGGGTGCTCGGTAGAAAGAGGCAGATCTTTAGCTTATGATGTATCATACGCCAGTGGCTAGACTGCTCCAATTCATTACTGAATGAGCGATGCGTAGATGTTAGAGCAGCTACTGTTTTTTCAAAGTCTACCATTTTTTCCAGAATGCTCAATCAGGGTGTGAAAGCGTAAAAATATATATATGTGTGTGTGTGGGGGGGTTCTGTTTGTGTATGTGTGACTGTGCTTGTGATAAAATAGTTTTCACGTCGGATATATTTATATGTAAAAGTACTCAATATCCAGGACAGAATGGATGTAATTATAAAAAATCTGTTTCATGCTAAACACAATCTTCAGGTTTTGTGATTTGTGTTTTTTATATAAGTAAATAAAATAAAATAATGCAACAAATACAAGTAAAATAATAATATATAATTAAAAATTGGTTTATCCAAACAGATAAACAAGTATATAAAAAATACTAAACCAATTAACCAACATCGTCTGCCAAAATAACCGCTAGAATAATACAATGGACTACAGACAATTCAATAGGCTACCCATAATGAATTACTTAAATGCATATATGAAATATCGAGCCCAAACACAACGCACCTAGCTTGATGACTGCGTTTAGCATGAAACAGATTGTCGGATTTAGTGTTGCGTTTAATGTTCACGCCCATACACGCAGATATATATATACATATATAGCTACAATCTCCGGGTATTTAAATGTCGGGTCAGAGACACATCCTATCACACAAACTCCTAATTATTCTCAGAAAACTCTCATCTACCCAACCCGCATTCTCTGTATCCTTACCTGCCTCATCACCCACCATCTGACATTTCCTATATTTAACCATCCTTTCTCCACTCTATGTAGCCCCCTGCACAGTAGTGGCTGTGACATGCCTTGCTCGGGGTGAAACGCTTATAAAAGAATATATATATATATATATATATATATATATATATATGTGTGTGTATGTGTGTGTGTGTGTGTGTGTGAATTATATATATATATATATATATATATATATATATATATATATATATATAAAATTCACATGTTTATACGAAATAATGCTGAAAGGTTTACAATCGCCCGATGATATATTCCGGAATAATCTGATTTGTGAAATTATTTCGTGCTTGGAAACTTTCATCAAACTGATAGACATAAATATGTATGTTTTTACGTTCACAAGTGTCTGCGTGTAAAGTTATTTTCAGAATGTTTTTTTCCATTACCATGGCTACATATATGCATATTTACATACGTGTATGTGTTTATGATGCTTAACAGAATTTAGAATCACGGAAACAACCCTCACTATTAATTATCAACATTAATTCTATTAACGACTTCACAAAGAAAAAAAAAACAACATTCACCTGATTTGCGATGCTCATAATAAAATGAGCAAATTTCTGTTTTTCACTGTTCTTTTATTATATGTAATCACGTTTACTGATCAGAATGTTTTTTGATTTGATTTTAACTGATGGTGATTCACTTTTGTGGATAAATAAATACTCATTCCACAGAAAGTCACTGCCGGTAGAGAATTTCTTCAATCTCTCGTGGCCACACATGTGATTTTACAATATTGTATCTTTTGAATTACCGAGTAATGATTACACTTTTACTGTCCTTTGCATTCCTAGTTCTCCCATTTATTCACAAATTCATGTTAGGACGTTTCGTTGTGCCCCTTTTGTTTTTAATATGTATTTTGAGTGTCGAATTTTCCCAGCGCTTCTGCCTCAGTATATGATCAATAAACTTTATCAGTCTCTTTCTTGTTTTGAATGTAAGTATGCATTTTTTTCTCATGTCTTCGTCGCTTTCAAGATCTGTTCGTCGTGTTTTCAGTTCCATACTATAGAATTCAATTTCTGTTGATTCTTCATCTGGGAAGAGACTGTTTATAATTCGCTTGTATATTCGGTCAGTTAAGTGCCTTAAGTGATACTAGCTATGGGCAATCATGTCTCGAAAAAACATAACTGACTGAGGAGAAGAATATCTCGCAGTAGCCATTGCTTTCTGCGGTAGACTGGTTGCCAACAAGGATATAGAACCAAAACTGCTCTATTATTTAACCCATAACTGGAAGGACGAGATGGATTATTACCTTTCTCAAGGCTATTTGTACGTAAGTGAATGCAAGTAATTCAACTGGAATTCGAACTCGGCTCATCGATTTGTCGTTCTGTGATCGATAATCACTGCTCAACAAGGCACATCCGGCATATTAAACTATCAATATTATATAGCAGTTTATCGCTTTTTGTTTTCAAGACATGTTCCTGTTTCTTCAATTTTGCAAGCCATCTTTTTCTAATTCAATACACTTTAAGTTTAAAATGTCATTATTTTCATATCCTTGTTAAAAGTCTTCATATATATTTACATTTTTCTAGTTCTTTCATTAATGACATCTCTATTTCATAGATTGCATGCTAGGATTTTCATTCTGTATTCTTTGAATTGATGATTATTCCTTTTCTTTTTGTTTCACCCCTTGCTCAGTTATCCTGTAGTTATCTTTCTTAACTGCCATCACCACGTACAAAATGTCGTTTCATATATTGTCCACTGATAATAAATATTGGTAGGGTCTCAAGCTCTTATAGGATAGCTTTACTTCAATGGTTTAAAAATGACGGCCAGATCACATATCGATGTCTTTGCTCCATTTACTCTGTTGAGTGTCTATACAGGTTTTATTGCTTCGAGTATGGGTTCTGGAACATTCTAACAACACCAAAATATATCTAATTTTCAAAGCAGATAAAATAGTTCATAGTTTTCAAAGCAGATAAAATAGTACCTTATCAATGTTCTAAAAAGCTTTTCCTTTTATAATTCACGCTTACGTCGTCATTACATTGAAAGACTGGTTCCCGTACAATCAGCAAAGTTAAGCAACATCGAACATGAATAAGTGACAGCTTAGGTATACTAGGTGCTGTAATATTGGATGTGAGTTTGGTGTAAAGAATATGGCTCGGAATTCTTTTAAGAGAGCCGAATTCTAATTACCGTTGTGTTCGTGTTATACATGAACAATATCATTGGGAAGGGGATGATCCTAACATTTATCACCCAATCTATGGTTTAAATAGTAAGAATAAACGATTATTATCTAAAACTTTACAAGTTAAAAATACTTTCGGGCTATAATTATCCTGCAAAGGATTGCTAAGCAATAGAAAACAGTCAAACAATTTAGTCGAACAAGATGTATTGTAGAACTCGGATTTAAGGAGATGTAGCGAATTGCTGTTATATTTGGGTTAACTCAGACAAGAGTCAATGTTCTTTAAATGTTCTTACAAGAGAATATTAATGGCGCTTGATTGATTCGAATAGGAACTTATAACGGGTATGTGCGAATAGGAACGGGAATTCTTTATTTACATCTGTATTTATGTTCGGAACGACTCATACACAGAAGATTGTCCCTTAAAATAAATACTTTAAGTGTAACGTGGACGTAATGTCTATGTAAGACGATAACGACTCACGCATTTACAGTATATTTTTTATACGATAAGATGCTGAACTTGATTTTTGTTTATTTTAAGATATATAATTTCTTGTCTTGGGTATGACGATGAATTAGATCCTATAGCAACAGCTCTGATTGGTAGATCGGACGTTTTGAGGAGCGTGGAACCAATACGCATTTGCTGTTTTATACAGGTTCACCCTAGGCCGGGGTGGTAGCTCATGTTAGGATTGTAACTATGGGCAAACAACGATCCCACAAGCAAAAATTAACAGTACTCTTTTAAAATAAATGACCAACAATAAATTTCATAACAACATGACAGTCAATGAAAAATTAAAAAAATATAAAAATAGAATTTATAATATTTTTTTTTAATCATATCACCACAAGCAAGGCGGTAACGCCACTGATTTACAGGGGGCTACATAAGAGTGAGAAGATTAGAAAAGAGAAAACCGGAAACCGCATCCTAAACAGGAAACAAGGGATGAGACTCTTCACCTGTTCAATAGGTATGGGTGGAGTGTGAACCGGGCGATGAGTATATTTTATGGTATATATAAAAACTATATATATAAAAAACACATTTACCTTAAAAGTATGAAAATTATTTATAATATATTTGTGGTTGAAATCATGAAATTAACTTAAAAAACATTTCGATACTAAAAAAAAAATATTGTAGATGATATTGTAGATGTAATCTGCTAAACACAATCTACCAACCAACATGCAAAATTTCAGGATATATCATTTTAGAAACACAACCATCTATTATTGTTTTAATGTCGCATTTTATGTTACTTTCTAAGTTGTGTAATAGTTTCATTTGAGCTAATTTAAAATATTACATTACACAAATTCTAGTTAGCGTATTTATTTTTGAAAAATAACCAGTCATTGTTCTACACAAGAAAATGACTTCTGTTTTGTTTGTATCTGTTTATTCGTCTTTGTACTAATCGTCGCATTCTTTAGCGACAGATATGTGTTGCGATAATTGATGCAATATATATTCAGTGTTGTCTTTTAATTAGATGAAATTTCACGTATGAACATTTTGAAATATAGACAGTGTAGATAAAATATGATTTATTCATTTTCTTGAAACAATCACTGTTTACTTAGCCTCATCTACGTAATATATATTCTATCTCAGTTGTGAACAGGTTGTGAGCAAGTGCCAAATCTTAAATGAAAACATTTTAGCTGATATGAGCATGGTCTGAAGCCGCGTTAAATCTAATGAATGAATGAGATTGATTATTATTTATTTAAATAAACTAGTATTGATCGAAATATATTTTCTATGATCATTTCATAGCAAGCAAGGCATGACACTGTGGATGTCAAAGAAAAGATGAAAGAAGGATAGGAATAGAAGAATAGAAGATAGACAGAAGATCGTAATTGGCGTTGCATTTAATGTTTTGAAAATTGTTGTTATAAGGGAAATAAGCAAACGTAAGAGAGTTCCACAAACGGGAAGTAAGAGAAAAGAAACCGATATAGTAAAATAGGCGGTTATTTTGAAATATTTCGACAGTATATGGGTAAAACTTTGATACCATTCCAGAAGCACGCGTAAAAATATGTGATCGGAGCATTAGAGAATAGAAACTCGTTGTAAGATTAGTGATGAAAATACTTGTAGAAAGGACAGATGTAAAACATCATCACATCGTGAGTAAATGAACGGAAGTGTTCAACGAATCAGGATCGATTACATTGCAGATCCTTCTTCGGGTTTCGTCGAGAGGCTCAAGGTAAATAGCAGAACATGACAAGATATATATATATATATATATATATATATATATATATATATATTTAATCGTGTCACCCTAAGCAAGTCATTCCACAGCCACTATAGCGCAGGGGGTTACATAGAGAGATTGGGTATGGGAAATGTCAGAAGGAGGGTGGTAGACGATTTAGGATGTACATAGGGAGAGAGTTGGTGAGAGTGGGTGTGAGTTCGTGTGTTAGGAGGAGTCTATTGACCTTACATTTAAACTCCTGGAGGTTGTAGTCGTCGGGGAAGCAAGAATACGGTAGGGAATTCCACAGGCGGGAAGTGCGAGGAAAGAAGCCGTTAGAGTAGAAATTGCGGTTACATTTCATTCGGTTTCACTGTAAAAGGGTGGGACCTAGTTGCCAATCTAGTATCTCGTGCACATTCACATCTAGGGGGAACCAGTGATTTAAGTTCGTCAGAGCAGAAGCCATGAAATTATTTATAGAAGAGGCACAGGCAAGCCACGTCACGCAAGTGAGAGAGATACTGCAGGCGGTCAGCCAAGTCGGTATCAATCACATTACAGAATCTTCGTGGTATTTTGTCAAGAACCCCGAGGAGAATAGAAGGGGCAACCAACCAGATGTGGAAGCAGTACTCAATATACGGGCGGATGGTGGGTTTATATAATTGCAGGATAGACTCTGGCGGAAAGAATTTCCTGGCTCTGCACAGAGAGCCGACTTTCATAGCTACGGATTTAGCAATGGATTCGACGTAGTCATTCAACTTGAGGTCCGCTGAGAGTGTGAGGCCAAGCAGGCGTAGTACTTTACTGTCTGGGAGGCAAGCCTGTTCCATGCTAATGGGAGGGAGGTGCGGTTGTCTGTGGTGGTTAATTGACAGCAGCTTTGTTTTGGAAGAATTAAATTATACGAGCCATTTCTTACCCCAATCCACCACGGATTGGAGGTCCTTCTCAAGCTCGGCTGCGAGGTTCACCTTGTCACCAACACCAGATTTTTGATCGAGGCGAGAGTAAACTAAATTATTCAGGATGACAACTTGTGAATATAAAATCGGTTCAATGTGGTAGAAATAAAACCAATGAAAAGAAAAATAATAAAACTTCTACTTTTTTGTTCTTTGCGTCAATGCTTATCAAAAAGGATTCTGATATTGTGCAGTCTAAAGAACATCACAATATTGAAAATCAGCGCAAACTTTTGATAATATATCTGATGAGTAAACAGTAATATAGAGGTGAATTATTTTATCTAGTGTGTTTTGTGACAGTGAATTCTGGGATGGCCGAACATCTGGGGAAGATAACCCATGATCAATGAAGTAAAAATTACTAATGTTAGAATAAAGCTATTACTTCACGCGTCCAAAACAATTAACTCATATGCTAAATTATTACACCTATTTGTTTGACAGAGAATTGAAATAAATACCTTATAAGAGAACTTATATTTAAAATCAGAAAGAACTAACAAATTTATGAGAATATAATGAAAGCAGACAAAGAAAGGAAACTACAAGACCTCCTACAGAAGGTAACTGAAGTGTGTGACACAGATTACAAATAAACTAGAAGATAACCAAATGCATGGTCATCAGTATAAAGGGCAGTCCAATATGCCAAATACAGGTCGGATATACTAAACTCAAGGTGGTACAAAAATTTAAATACCTGGAAAGTGTTATAACAGAGGACGGAAGGTGCAACACAGAGATCCGAAGGCCAATTGGCATGGCGAAGGAAGCATTCCAGAAGTTAAGTATAGTATTAAGAGACAGGACAATTTTGCTAGAAACAAAGAAGAGAGTACTGGATTGCTATGTGTTGTTAGTTCTTCAATATGGCAGTAAATGCTGGAAAATATCAAAGATGAAGGAAAAATTTAAAGTAACTGAAATGTGGTTGTACAGAAGGATGCTGCGAATATCATAGGTCGAGAATGTGAGCAATGATGAGGTTTTGGAAATGATGACACGAAAAGGAAATTAATACTGAGCATCAGGAAGAGACAGCTGAAGTTCCTGGGTCATGCAATGAGGAAAAATTACTTGGAGAACCTGATACTAACAGGCCAGATAGAGGGAAAAAGACACAAAGGAAACAGCGGATAACATATTTGAAGGACCTAATATGGTGGATGATGGAATGAGGGTTGCATGGTGTAACAGGAGAACGCGTGCTAAGAAACACCAGGGAGAGAGAGAGACGTGTAAAGCCATTATCACCTACGTCCTGAAGTGTCAGGGCACATAGAAGAAAATTGAAAGTAACGTACCATCAGAATTTAAAACCTCGAAGAATTCTTTCTAGCCTCTCAATTTTGTATTCGTGTTACTTCAACAAATATTGTTACGAGTTATGTCTTTGAACCACTATCTGAAACCTTCACCACTAGGAACCACCGTTTGATGTTCAATATCTCAAATCACATTTTTTAGCTTTTTATTTTTTGTGGGGAAATAGTAACGTCCTCTCAGAGAGCTGCTTCGACTGCAATTTATCTTTGTTGAACAGACTCCCGAGATAACGCTTCCCTGATCACTACAATATTAAAACAATGTCGCTCAGTAAACCTCTACATTGAGTGGCTCTCGTGTGGTTATTATTAAAAACACATGGAGACAAAAGAAGCGGTGAAATCAGTGCATGATATACAGAAATGTGTTTCTTAGGTTTACAGAATAAAGCTGACTAACTTAAAGCAAAAATTATCAAATTTCGTTGAGAACTATCACCTAATTATTAAAGCTATTAAAAAAATCTACCAACAAAAATAATTACCTCCAATATTCATTTAACTATTATTGACTTCTGTAGGAATTTACCTAATTATGAATAAAATATTTTTTCAACATTTTCATCTATGTTAAAAGCTTTAATAGATGCACATTCGTAAAATAATCATGCAACATAATCAATCTATATTCTCTTGTTTGGATATTGTATGGATATAGCTTTTGCTACCAAGAATGTCACATGGTCTGCATGAGAATTTTATCTTAGTGACTTAAATATACTTATTCAGAAGCATCAAACAGCTGTTTTTAGTATTCATTATAGCACATTAATATAAAATAAAATTAATAATATACTGAATAATTAATTGTAAACAGTTGGAAAACAATAACATTGAACTGACAAATTCTGACCCAAAATCACGAACAAACGCATTAATAATCAAATAGCCTTCATAGATGTCTTAATCTCTCTAACAGAAAATTAATTCTAAATATCCGTATATCTCAAGTCAACCTTCATTAAACAATATCAAAATACCTATCCCCACTCTCCATCTGATACAAAGAAAGGAACTGCCTGATACCTGCTACGCTGTGCAGTTATATAAGTGCTGACAAAATACATTCACATAGGAAATGATTAGCACCAAACTAATCGCTCAGAATAACAATTATTCGGCAACCATAACATCGCTTTCCTTGGTCAGAAACATGGGTGTTATGAAAGAGAATACTGTAAATGCTATGTTCTATATCCTGTTGAAGGGGCAAAAAGTTTAGCAGAATACAGCGATGTATTGTGAATTAGTTGAAAAAATAAACTCGGCCCAGTGTGTGTTCTTAGATTTAGTTAGAACAATGCGATTCGGTACTCAACCAGACTAAATAAACACTAAATTGTTTATAACTAGAGATGAACAGCGGAAAAGAAACAACCTGCAAACCATAGATTAAATAAAGGGATCCGTTTGAAATTCCATGAATTTTAAATGGGTTGACAACACCCGACGATATCTTGAGAAACTGATGTAATATCAACAAAAATCTTTGTGCCTATCGATCTCGCATACGCGTGTGATAATGTGTCGCCCGCGTTTACTGGGATGGAACGGATGGTGTTTCTCACGTTGCTGGCCGTAGCTCGAATGGTGATTTGGACGTCGGGAAAGACGGGAATCTTGCGATATGAACGTTATTCTTATCACCATCTGATTGGATTCTTTAAGTATCAGCTTAAGATGAAAATCAGATCTGAAAAAAGCGATTAATACCGACAGATTTCAGCAAAATGTGGGTAAATGTAGCAAGCCTGATCTTCGTGAATGGGGCCAGTCTTTTTTTCTTTTTAAAGTTTCTTTTGTCACTACGAGGCAGTTTTCTGTAACACCATCCTGGTTAAATTAGTCGTCTTTTTGTGTGCCAAGTTAATGAGATTGAATGGGTTCTCAGACTGTTCCCGGTGTTCTCTTTTGTTATGATTCAAGTCAACATTCTCAACTTCCCCAGTTTGTTTTTGGCCCGACTTTATTTTGTCTGGGTTAGTCTTTGATTTTCCTATTCCTGTAATTATTTTATCTTCGCCCACTTCCTTAGCCAGTGTGCTTCTTGATTTCGCTTTTTGGCGGAATACAGTTGCAACTCTCGTTTTGTCGGGTGGACGGGTCTTATTAACATTTGTTTAGTTCATTTTAAATATACTTTTGTTGTATTTTATTTCGTTTTGTATATTTCATCACCTTCCCCTCATTTAATTTTTCTTTAAATTCTTAAGTATATTTTAAATTATTGTATATACTAGCAATTTTTTATATCATCGGTCCATTTCTCCGTTTTAGGTTCCCCTTTTAAATATGTGGTATTGTGGTGTATGAAGGATTGGGAGGTGATGGATGGATTCTTGTGGTGAATGTCCACAGTTTAATGACTGATAGGGTCGTGAACGTTTTTGGCTAGGTATAGGATAGTTAATGAGTACAACCCTCTATCCACCACCCTTTTTCGGCCTTATGCCATATTTTGTACTTTTGTGGAAATAAATATATAACATCAACAAAGATTATCACAACACTTCTGGATTAAATGGCGTAAATAAAGATAACTCATCATATCAGAAGTTTAGATTGAATTAACGATGAAGAACAAAAAGAAGTAAAAATAAATTTCGCTTTGGGAAATATATCAGTTTCGAAGTATTTGTTTTCTATTAAATCAAGGCAAAGGACGCGGTTTTCCTTTTGAGAATCAGTGCAAATTATAATATCATTTCAACTAACCATTTCCTAAATATAACAAGAAATATGGTAGAAATGTAATTTCACACGACAATGTTCAATGCAAAATGCCGCTAATTGACAGGTGTAATATAATAATCTGGCCCGACCCAAGAAGGCCGATGAAGCGTGGTTGTTTTCGGTCATTGAAAGCAGCGGATGTCATTTTGACCCTATTTCCGACAGAGCGGAAATAGCTCAGAGCAAACAGACAGGTTTCTCTGAGAATTTACGTAGGCGTCGTGTAGGCGACGCGTGATCAAGGCAAAGCCGGAAGAAACGATTCCCGGTTTTGGAAGATATATAAAGACTGCGAAAAACACGGATTCGCCAGTCAGTCTTGACAGTCTCCAGAAGTAGACAAGAAGAGAAGTCGAAGAAGAAGAAGTCAGTCAGCCTCGACAGAAGTCAGTCTCGGAAGAAGTCTCGAGAAGTCGAAGAAGAAGCTAGACGGAGTAAGCAGAGAGGCCACACACCCGTCGTCACCCCTGTCAACCTTGGAAGAGCGCTCTCTCACTCTCTGTTCCTAGGCGACACGGTCCATCGTCGTTAATAAAAAATATTATGATATATTTTTATATACACCCGTGTTTGTCTGTTTCTTGCTATATAACACAGGGATAAAGTATTATAACTGATCCCAAAATTTGCGTTTCATGGATAAAAATAATGAAAGAATAACATTGAGCGTATAGTAGGTTGTTTTAAATATTAGTCGTTTGGAGTTCTTGCAACACATCTCTAAATTCTCATTCATACGTGTTTATAAAAACTGATGGAAAGTGCATTGTTGAATTCACGATGAGAACGCGAGGCCACATACAACAAGAATAACATTTAAAGCCTAACCACATCGTGACGTTTAGACCATCATAGACGATCATAGACCCCTCTCCATGGATGAGGGTGACATCGACGCGTCTATTTTACAGGTAAGTGTGATCCTATTATACCAAGGCGAGTTAGACTAGTGGACAATGAGACCATAGAACCTAATCTGCCCCGCTATTTCACACAGAGTTAGAAGTAGAAAACTTGGAATAATAACTTCTTCCAGGAGAAACGCATCGAATTCAACTAGAATTTAAATTCTGTTCTCTGAATTTTCACTCCGATATTCACTAAACTGCAATTCACATTGAATTGGAAAAATACATTTCGGAACCCGATTGGCAGACTGCCGACATGCCAAATTCGCCTGACCTTGCAACAACTGATATATTTCTCAATTGCTGCAAAACGTTTTACTGACTAAAAGTTTCCAAATGAAAACTCCATTCAATTATCAGTGTAAACCTGTTCACAACAAAACCTGGGAAATATTCAAGTGAAGTCATTGACGAGCTGTCTGATGAGTAGCAGTAATATTTGGCGAATATATAGTTGAATGTAATAAAACTTTATTTATTGAAGAAACAATTTGGAAAGCAAAACCTGCAATTATTCATTACTCAACCTAGTACATTTCAATAAAATAAAATAAAAAAATATATAAAAGTTTCACATCTGAAATGAATGCATGGATATCAGCAAAAAGAGCAGCCCAAAATGCAAACTACATGCCGAGAATACTAACATTAAACGGGTGCAGAAATGTAAATATCTGGGAAGTGCTCTGACAGAGAATGGAATGTGCGGCACTAAGATACGAAGACGCATTGGCATGGTCAAACAAGCATTTCAAAAGTTAAGTTATTGCCAGGAAGATTTCGTTGAAATCAAGTAGAGGGTATTCTATTGTTATGTGATATTTGACTTACACTGCAACAAATGCAGAATGGTCTCTTCAAAGATGAAAGAGAGACTCAAAATGACAGAAATATGATTCTACTGAAGAATGCTGAGTATACCATAGGCTGAGCTTGCGAACGACGACAAGAGGATACAAACGAAAAGAATAATTATACTTAGCATGAGGAAGAGACGGCTGGTGTTTGTAGAACAGGAAATGAGTAACGACTGTCTGTAGAATCTGATATTCTCAAGACGAACAGTGGAAAAAAAGGGACACGGTAGGGTAGAATGAGACATAAATAATGGTCTTGAGCAAGTGGATGGCGTAGCGGTATATAGGATAGATATGAAGAGTACTGGTATTGAGAGTGACAAAGAATATGGGAAAGTGGGAATCTATGATCGCCTACGTCCTGAAGAGACACGGCAAATAAATGATAATAAGATATCTGTCTATTCGGGTCCGTTTTGGGGCAAAATGCAAAATAAATGACAATTACTTCGCTGGTGATGATTTCTGATGTCCGTCTAAACTTATGTTTGCATTAGATATTTCGCAATAGTGATTACGTTAAACGATATTCCAAATAGAAAATATAATAAAATACGTCATAAAGCAGAAACAGTTTGTATTAGATTACACTAATCAGGAAACAGCTCTCAGTTGCAGGGAGGGAAAAAACCAGAGCCCTGAAAGCAATGGCAGAAGCGGCAGAGAGATGTTCAAGCTGGATCTGGTCAAGGAGGAATAAAAGTGAACTTCATAAGGCTTAACTTTCCTACAAATATCAGGTGTACCTTTGGCTAAGTGGTTAGTGCGGGAGTCTTTGAGTGAAAATGAGCATATCCAGAAGGTCACGGATCCCATCCGTGGCTCGCCCCAAAAAAAAAAAAAAAAGGCAGGTGTGGCCCAACACCCCTAGAGTGTCAGGAGATAAGGGCCGAAATACTTCTCTTCTGAGGACTCTCTGCTGTCACAATCTCCATGAGTTTCTTTCTACCACTATATGACGACACTGGTCTTGAAGTAATAGTAATATCTTGTTAGTTTTTATTTTACACATGGTGTATATAAAACATATATATGCGGTGACAAGAAGAAATGAAAATTATATAAATATGTATATGTACGTCTTTAGCAGCGGATGTATTAATCTGATTTTCTTAAAAAAATTTTGGTCGTTTATTACAAATAGACATGTGTTATTCATGTAGATATAACGCTACTGAATATACTTTTTTCAATGTATATTTCATTATCTTCAATTCTTGTATAATTAATTTAATTTCGGGAATTTTTTTAATCAATAGAAATCTCTTTAAGAGATAGCAGCATGGCATATTTCCCCAATTATTAAAATGGTATCGTTCTCCTGGGTGATTTTAAGATAAGAGCTTATCAGCAAATTAAATGAAGTGACAAAAAAGTATAAAGATTTTTCTGTTTTTGAGTTTCTACTTATCTTCTCTTTCTTTTTTACGAAAAAAAAAACTATTGCCTGAAGATTCGAGAAAAATTAATTATTTCTCTAATTGTTGTGTCTCATATCTTCATCATGTTTTATATATATAATTTAATTCCACATTTTCTTTGTCTATTTTAACGAGAGTGTAAAGTTTGCTTCTTAAAATTTATATATAAATTCGGCTTCATTATTTCGATGTATCGGGTTGTTAATATCATTGACCTCAGAATTTTATGTACTTTTTATTTTAGTCTTTCATTTTATTGTTTTTTTACAATTTTCCAGCCGATTCGAAATGCATTTGAATTTCTTGCATTCACTTACGGACAAATAATCCTGGGAAAGGTATTAATCCCTCTCTTTCCTCCAGTTATCGGTTACAATAGGACAAATTCGGTCCTATAAGCCTTAGCTTGCAACCTACTGCGAGATAATCTTCTGTCCACTCAGACATGATCACCCAAAGCGTGTATCACGTGTGGCACTCAACTGACTGACCTCGTGCAAAATGTAAGCCGTACAAAATGCGTAGGTAAACACCAAGTGGTAAAACATTATAATACTGGCAAGAACTTCAACGACCCGATCTGAGTGTGGATAGTTTCAATCCCAGATGACGTTAAAATTTGATAGCGATTGATTAAACTTAAATTTCAATATTATGCCAAAAATACGCGGAGACAGTACGGTCGCAACAATAGAAGGTTAACGATATATGTCTACTTCTAGATGGCTTTGCCTTCCTTATTTGGGACAAGACACTCTTTCGTACTGACAATTCGCTGCTGGATCCGTTGACATCTATCTATCTATCTATCTATCTATCTATCTATCTATCTATCGCAGTCTGTTCATAATCTATCTATCTATCTATCTATGATTCCGGGTGAGGAACCACACAATATAATAAATAACAGAAACAGATATGAAGATAGAAATGTAAGTTATATACAAACTGGAACGTGGGTTAGTCAATTTAGGAATCCCATAAGTAAAAATACATATACACAGCCTTGAAGTGAAATAGTTGTTCAGGGTAACTGATTCTAGCTCAGAACAACTGCAACTACAACTGTGATTCCAATTCCAACTAAACAACAGTATTTAGTTGGCCTCCCCACTTAAGGCAACATGTGACTCAAGGTCATTTTTATGTAGGCCATATAGCCTGGCCCAAAAATATATGTCTATAGTTCCCCAGTCGGTATTTACCAAACTTCCACGCAAGGTTAGATGTGACACAAGGTCATTTTATAATGGGTCTTCCCGACCATATAGCCGGGTCAAAAAATGTCTGTCTATTTTTACCGAGTCGTGATTCTACCCTTTGGCGGAACCACGACTGGGTTTGCAGAGAGCGCTCTCTACCCGAAGAAAGAGAGCTGACAGTGTCATAATCATAATAACAGAGGCAAATGCCGTTCTCGCTATAGACAGGGTTATATGTACACTCAGCCGAGTCCATTATTATGTACAAATGGGCGATCCCACAGCACCCACCAACCTAGCTTCTTTTTTGGGAGGAGTCAGTATTTTTATTTTTGCTTGCGATCTATGTGTAATGGCTCCGTAAATTTTCGTTTTCTGCAAGTTCTTCTAATTACTGTATTTATTTGAGGTCTCTGAATATAAAAGCCTTCAAAAATTTCTTCCATTGTGTCATCACTTTTTAAGGGTGAAGAGCTTGGCTTTTCAATCGTTCTTTTTGTATTTGATTTACTTGCTTTCTATGCGTAAATTTTTATCCCTGTATCGTGTACATCACGTTTCCTATTTTGTTTACAATTGTTCCCAGTTCCCAACACGCCACATTATTTTTAAACCTTCTGAAGTACACTCACTCGTTCACCGGGTTTATACAATCCTTTCATAATTAAAAGTATATTCCGGGTTTTATTTTTGCATGGTAGCAATTAATCGATGACAGATCGTATTTTGCGCGCAAACATCACCTCAGCTGGTAAAAGTCTCGATGGTATCTTTCTATTAGGTGCAATTCGGTATATTTGTAGAAATTGTTGTAACGCCCTTTCCGTTGGTGTATCTTCAGCTTTTTTAATGCTCCCTTTAGAATATCCCCGAATCTTTCGGCTAAACCTTTCAACCGTGGGTGGTTAAGAGCTATTTTTATATTTTATCTGGTATTCTTGACAATCACTTGAAGTAAATTGTTTAACATTTTCCGTTACTAAGCAATTGAAAACGCTAAACCCAGCGAATAGCTCGTGTAAACAGTTAATGGTATTTTCATTTGTTGCATTTTTTTACCCGAAAACTTCAGGCAATTTACTAAATCTGTCTACCGTTATTAAGTAGTAGTAGCCGTCGATGGGTCCTGCGTAATCCCCATGACTCTCAACCAAGGTTTGTTCGCCTTTGGCCATGGTTTCTGTGTGATAGGTGGTGACTTTGCTGCCGCTTTGCAGCCCTTTCATTTTTCTACCATCTGGGTAATATCATCATTCATGTTCGGCCAGTACAGATAACTTCTCATAAGTGAATTCATGCAATTTTTCCCTGATGTCCTACATGAAAATCCTTTAAAATTCTCCTTTGCAATGGCTTTGGTATTATCACACTTTCATTATCGCAAATTGAAAAACTATCTGCTAAGTTGGTGTCTTTTTCTTATTTCTAATAGTGATACTGGTACTTCTCTCACCGTAATACTTAACTTTACTGATTTCGTCATCGGATCCCAGAGGCGCCATTACCGATTTTTCTAATGGTTCACTTTTCATAGGTATCAGGTCTCGATAGTCCATCTGCATGGGCTATTTTTTCGATGGTAGGAATTCTAATGTGAAATTATAGTTTAGTAATATTGTTCCACATCTCAAGAGTCTTTTTGCGGTGTAGATGTGTAACTCTTTCTTTGATCCAAACATAGCAAGGAGAGGTTTATGATGCGTTTGTGGGCGTAAACTTTCTTCCATATATATATATATATATATATATATATATATATATATACGCGAGTTTTGGCAGATATTATGCTCAGTACTTTTATTTTCTATTTGTGAGTAATTTTTTCGGGTGGTAGTAGAGATCTCGATGAGTGGGCTACTGGTTTTCTTGTGCCGGCCTGCATTTTATGTAGAATACAAGCTCCCACACCGTTTGAGATGAGATTGCATCGATTGCAATAAACATTTCCAGCCTAGGGTCGAAGTGTGTCAATGTTAAGTCCGACTTTTACTTTGAACCCAAAGTCCTGTATTCTTTTTAAAATCTCCTTGATATGATTCGCGTAATCTTCCATACTATCACTTTTCACTAGAATTTCATTTAGATAAGCCGTGGCGAAGTTTTGTCCCCTCAGCATGTTGTCCATTGTCTGCTGAAAAATCGCCGGTGCTACATTTATTCCAATTGGTAAAATGTTGTATTTATAGATTCAAATGTGCTTGTTTATACATATTATATTTCAACTTTCTTCTGTAAATGGAATCTGTAAATACGCTTCATTTAGGTCATTTTTCGAAAGAAATCTTCCCAACATATGTTTGGTGAATATTTCTTCCGGCCTGGCTATGGGTAATGATGGTCTTTTATCACGTTGTTTAAACCGGTACAAAACTCTGCACACATTTTTTCTCCCATATACTAGAGGTGCCGCCAATTCATTGAAATCTCTTTTTGAAATGATCCCAGTTTGTTCTAACTTAAAAAGCTCTTTATTCATTTTATCAATTGTAGCGAAAGTTACGTTTCTTCTTTTTTTAAATACTGGTTTAGAGTTATGTTTTAACACGATGTTTGCTTCGAATTTGTTGCATCGTCCTAACCCACTTGAGAATACCTCTGAAAATTGTTCGTATAATTCTTCCTTCAATTTCATGGCTTCTGAAAGCTCACAGGCTATTTTTTGCAGAAATTAGTAATACATTGAATTTCTGCATCCAGTTCTTCTTACCAGGTTGTCTGTGTTTTTATCACGTAGATTTAATTTTTGGTTTCTCCCTGAAATTTCACACTCACGACAATTTCACCTTCGAAATTAATCCTTTTTTCTGCAATCAATTTAGCAGTTTTGTGTGTGTAACGTCGTATGATTATTCAAAACAAAATTAAATGGTTATTCAGCTTACGCCATATCTGTAGATTGATGATTGTAAAGTCTGAACCTGAATCCAATTGTAATTTGACCTTCTTATTCAATCCAGGTTCTACATATTTGCTTGTGTTTTCTTTGTTTTCATTTTCCATTCTAGTAGATCTTACCCTACTAGGCTGGTTTTTGTTTCTGCATGCCGCTGCCTTGTGTCCCATCTTTCTACACGCTCGGCAATTTTTTATTTGAACCAACAATCTCTAAACAAATGCCATCCACCACATCTGAAACATGCAGAAGTGCGGGCTTGGTTATTGTATTTTATTTCTGTCACTTGTTGTTTTGTATCCTTTTTTTGTCGTTAAAATCTTTTTTCTTTTGTTGAGAGTGAAAACGTAAATTTCTTTTTAACTTAAGAATATGTGCGACACATGATTCTTCGATCTTTACTGTCTTTTTCAATACTGAGGGATTTCTGGTAATCCTCTGAGAGTTTTTGTAATGTTAAACTTGGTTCATTTTGAAGTTTGGTTGGCATTTGTTTCCTCATTGCGCTGTCTTTAACTGTGACTAAACCTTGACAAATATAAGGCATTTAAATTTGTTTGGACTTAGATCAACCGATTTAATTTCGTTCTTTGATATATTGTTGGTTCTGCATTCCAGTTCTTCAGATTGTGCACTGACCACTTTCTTTTTAATAGCCATGTACTGGTCTAACCAGTACCTCTTTTAATCACACACACACACACACAAACACACACACACACACATACATATATATATATATATATAATGAAGTTATTTTTAACTGAAACTTCATGACTATATAACGAGGTCTCTAAATAATATTCTGACAAATTGTAGCACAAATGAATCCTTTTAATAAAATTGTGTTTGTCTTGTGCATTCAATTTGGAATAGAAAACATTTAAAGAAAATATTTAATATTATATGTCATTGATTTCGCACCTGTTTACGTTTTGGCGCCCTCTAAATGATGATACATATCAGTCTGTTCATATCTATCTATCTGACTCTATATCTATCTATCTACCTTGGTCAACTCATATTTCTGTAGTGTCAATTAATAATTTAACAAAAAAAATCTAATGAAAATATTGATTTTATTTAAGTTTTGATTAAGTTTGACCAATGAGTCACGTTTAAACTTTGTCGTCATATTCCGCAAGAGTAGAAGAAACATGGTGTTAATAATTAGAATATCCGTCAGTTTCAGGAGTTTTACCAAAACCAAAGAGGAACTATTTTGGCAAAAAATATTCCTGGGTGATCAACAGAAAGGCTGTTTGTTTTTGTTTTTTAGATAGACAAATAGAATAGTCTCGACGAATTTTTATTTTTCTTAAATGCTATGGTGATTAGCAGTTACGCATCAAATTATGTAAGATAACATTTCTAGATGATAATATAGAAATCATCTCTTTCAATGAAGAGAAATGACCAAAAAATATGCAAAACCAGTTCATGTGTACTTTAGTTGAAATATCTTCCTGCATTGTCTTATCGCACGCGTAACATGAGCCATTATTTTATTATGAAAAACAAGTATGTTTCCGCTTTTCTCAGCGAAAATTATATTAATAGAATTATATAAGAGAATTTATTATCAAAACAAAAATATGAGTAGTATTTTCTGAAAGAAAAATATAAATTTGAGGAAATGAAAGTGGATCTGTGACATCCAACAATAAGTGGTAATCCTATTCATGCTTTTTGTTTCTTTTGTTACAGGAATATTTTTTGCCATTTATTCTGCCAGTTAGAAATTCGTGCTTATTAGTAGAGTGAAGTATTCTCTTAATTGCAATGTTTTTCTTTGTTTCTCTAGGTGTATATTACGAAGGATTTTGTCTGCTACTATTGTGCAAATTCGTCATGACAGGAAGTAGAGAATCCCACTATCAAAATATGTCCACCTCCACAAGATCACCCAGATTTGACAAAACATTTTCAAGTCAAACCCCTACCACTGGGAAATTTCAAAACATAAAGCGAGGCACCTCACAAATTATAAAATCTTTTTTAGAACATTCGATCTGAAGGAAAAAGCAAATTTAAAAAATATAAAATCTATTATCATTAATCTTTCCTCATATCGTTTAAAAGAAGAAAACATAAACCTTATAAAGGTAAGTCTAAAGTTTTGTCCCACACCATAAATAACAATACAGACTAAAAACTAAGACCATAGAGAATTCGGACGTAAATGTAGACTGATAGAAACATTACACCGCATCATCAATACTTCCAATAGCTTAATAGTAAAACAAAATCTAAATATTTCCCAAATAAGAAAAACAAATCAAATAAAATAAAGATATTCATCTGAATACTCTGAGAATACATTTTCAAATCATTTACAATCTCTATGAGAATCTCACACACAAACAAAGACTAGCATTAGAAAACACCCGTGGGAACAACGGCGTAATAATAAAGAAAGATTGGAGGACAGTGCCGTAGTCATGATGGATAAAACTTACTATAAAACAAATATTCACGATATGCTAGGAAATAAAATAACTACAGATTATTAATATACATGAAAAGATCGCATCAAAAATAAATAAAAAATCTCTGCCTTTCAAACTGTAGAATACTAACAGAAAAGGGAAAGATTTCCTTACAGATTTTATTTTAAAAAACAGCTATTTTTACGGTCTCCCAACTATACATAAATCAGACAATTAAATTAGCTATCCAGGAACAAAGATCTAAATACAATCCCACTCCAAACCAAAGATATCGTAAATTCAGACGTATTGTAGCAGAGCCATATTCCCCAACAAGCAGACTGAGTAACTTAACAGATAAAATATTGCATCCATACACCACAATAATAAAAAGCTACATCAGAGACAGCATACATTTCCTAAGCTTCATAACACATAATGTAGACCCAGGAGCACACATATAACGATTTTATGTGAACTGCCTGTACAGCAACAGATTTCATAGACGAGGTAAACAGGCCATTACAGTTTGGATTGAACAACACCCATAAATACTTCCAACAAACTTCACAAACGATTTTATTATACAGAGTATACAGAGACTACAATACATAGCAATTTAACAACAAAAGTTCTATTCAAACCGCGGTTACCGCGATTAGGACCAAAATGGCACTGACATATGCATAACTCACACTAGCATCTCTAAAAGAAAGCCTATACAGCAAAATCTAAACTTATTTAGAAATGGAACTTTATCTGTGTGTGTGTGTGTGTGTCGTTGTGTGTGTCCGTTGCCTACAGACACCGAAACGGCTGAACCGATTTTGTTGAAAATTTACACAGTTGTACTATAAGCATCTGCGAGTGTTCTTAGCTAGTTTTGTGTCGCAGTACCCCCGATAAATATCGAAAATCGAAAAAAATCGGGTTATAGAAGGAGTGGTCTGATTTTAATCAAATTTGATACACTCAAAGACAAAGACATAAAAAACGATTTTCAGAAGTTTCAAGGTTGCAGTTGTTACAATATTGTAGAGCATTTGATATCGATATCAGGAAATCAAAATTTGACTTACATCCATTCATTTTTCTTTCAGTCTACAGTTTCGCTTTAACGGGAAACAACAATTGCTATTTAATCTTTCGTGCCAACGTCCAAAGAGTCTGAGCTCCAGAACCGCGGATTAATTTTAAAGCTTTCATTACACCTGAGCAACGACGGACTATACTTCTAGTAGGATAAAAATATGGGGATGACATAAAAACAGATTTCACTAAATCACAGAAGTGATATCTAGATTATTGTTTTAATTTTGGAGATCACTATGAGGAGACATAAACAAATTACTCAATCTACTTCAGGACTCGCACCCCAACAGAAGTTCAAACTAGAATATAGCTATAAAGAATTGACATTCCTGGAAATAATCATAACAAACAAGAACAATTACATAATCATAGACGTTTACCATTAACCGACAGACACTCAACAATTCCTCCGTTTCAAGATTCACCGCCCTAAATATGTGTAAAATCCATCCCCTACACAAAGAATTTGCACAATAGGGGCAGGCGACTTCCTTCGTAAAATACGCCTAGAGACAAATATAAAAGACACTAAAAATAATGGGATACCCCAATCCACTAATAAACAAGGGTTTCTAAATGGCAGAAGAAATATCATAAGAATCACTCCCGAATCCAAAGAAACAAATATATGAAAAAGAAGAAAACATTCTTGCATACGACTCCACTCACAACATGAGGAACACAAAATTATTTACAAAGATAAAAAGACACAAAGAATTTATCCACAAAAATAAACAAATGAAATAACTAAAAAAAAAATAAAATAAAATATACGCCAATCTAAAAATTTAAAAATCATACTACCCTCATCAAAATTCAAGCAACAAACAACATAAGGGGTATCAGAATGCAACAAAAATTGATGTAGTCTATGCAACATAATATTAGAAGAAAGCTACTTCAAGTTCGAAAACACATCTACATTCGATTTAAAAACACACATGTGCTGCACTTCTATAAACGTTATTTATCTTCCAAAATGCGATAAATGCGCAAAAATATAGGTAAGGCCTGAATAAATAGTAGCCCTGTACAGAAGTAGCATTAAACTAGTCGATAACAAGAAATAGTAAGTTTCCCAACATTTACACGAAATTCAGTGTAATGCGTATCTACCAAAATGCAGATTATTGCTTGTTTGTGATGCAGGAAGAAATATCTGTAAATAAATACAAGCCTTCCATCAACAAAACAAAATAAAAACCTAAGACCCAAACACAGATAAACTAAATTCAAAGTGCTTGAAAATAATCGCAGACCATTGCAAAATATATTAATCCATAAACAACAAAAATAACTCGGTAACCCGTAAAACAAAATCGAAATCACTAAAAGTAAATTTGAAGTATAAAGACGAAACCAGGTTTCGAATTCAGTGTAAAAAAAAAAAAGTTTTCTGGTCAATGAAATGAGATAACTATCGAGTAAAGAAGCAATAAATCAAACAATCACGCACACATATGAAATTTTTTACCTGCTTACCGACTACTTCTCAAATGTACACGATATATCAACATCAGAGAGACAAATGAATCTCGATATGTAAAGTAACAAGTTTATTCGACTGAAGAACGTCAACGTAGGATTCGAAACACGTGTAACGACAAAAATACCATAATGGACACTTGATGTATCATACAAAAAGCAAGTAATAGTAATAATAACAATAAATCTAAAATTTAAACAAAAGATTTACAGTTTCTCACATTTATTCAATATCAATTCCTCTCCTTGGAAGAACCTCTATTTATATTTTTAATACACCCACACACACACAGACAGACATATATATATATATATATATATATATATATATAGAGAGAGAGAGAGAGAGAGAGAGAAAGAATGATAAAATGGGAGATAGAGGCGATACCTAATTTGTGGGGCCTTTATATTTTTAATTTACCTCATGAGCATTGTTTATTTTTATGTGCGTTGTGGTGCATTGGATATCGGCTTGGAACGAGAAATCGAGGAGCCGAGTTCAAATTCCAGTTGAATTCATTACATTCACTTACGCGCAAATACCCTTGGGAAAAGTATTAATCCGTCTCTTCCTTCCAGTTATGGGTTAAATAACAGGACAGATTGGGTTCTATTGCCTTGGCTGGCAGTCAATCTACCGCAAAAATCAATGGCAACCTACTGCGGGATAATCTTCTGGCTAGTCAGTCATGTCACTTTCGAGACATGATCGCCCAAGCGTGTTTCGCGTATGGCACTTAACTGAATAACTTCTTTTGTATTACAAAGTCCTTGAAGTGGGTATTCATTTTTGTTTTTGCAGTTATATTCCTTATTAGTGATCTTGAATTGTACAATGCTCTATAAATTTCTGGCGTTTACTTTTTTTTATGAAACTTTGAATTTACATTAAAACTTTGATATTTTGTTGAACAATTGTTAATACAAAGATCCTGCTCTAATTTTCTTCTGATCAAAATCATATATATATATATAATATATATATATATATATATATATATATATATATATATATATGTGTGTGTGTGTGTGTGTGTGTATCTGTGAGTGTGCAAACATTCTAGTTTATAATATGAGGATAAGAACAGTATGATTAAAAAAAGGAAGACCAAAAGACTATTTTCGCCTACGTGTATCGCCTACCGACAAACTTGCTAAAAGCAAAGAAATGATATTTATTTTAAATGACGTGTCTATAAACAAAATGGTGTTAGTTACTGGCGAAAAACGCTCATAAATATTGATAAGTTCAACCGAAATTATTAAAAATTATTTAGAAAACGTCATATTTCATACACGATGAAAATTTTTTCATGTGCAGTATATTTTTGTTATAAGATGATGGAAATTTCCAGTTTCGTTTTATTTTTTATGTTTGTTATATCTGTCGGCTTTGTAAATTATTGTTACTATTATGAATATAAAAATTTAAAAGAAAATGTGTAACAACAATATAATGCGCATGAAAAATCTTCTTCGTCTATGAAATATGAGGTTGTATTTAAATGTTTAATAATTTTAGTTGACCTCATGAATATTTATGAGTGTTTATCCAGTATCCTACTCCTTATTGTTTGTATATCAGTCAGTCATTTCAATGCCATACTTGATACACGCTTATGCGATCATGTCCGAGTTCTAGAAACTTTACCCGCAGTAGTTTGTCATTATATTCTGCGATAGACTGCTTGCCAGCCAAGGCTAAAGCACCCAATTTGTCATGTTATTTAATCAACAACTGGAGAAAAAAATAGAGTAATACCTTTTCTAAGGGTATTTGCGCGTAAGAGAATGCAATGAAACTTGACTGGAATTCGAAAACGGCTTTCCGATTTCTCGTTCCGAGCTGATATCTACTGCACGACAAAACACATTCATGTTTCTAGATATTTTACTTGAAAAAACTTCATTTCATTTCTTTGATAATGTCCGTCAATTGACAAAAGACGTAAACAAAAATATAGTTTTCCTCTTGTTAAATTCAATCATACATACACGAGCGCACACACACACACACACACACACACACACACACACACACACACACACACACACACACACACACACATATATATATATACTAGATGTTTTACAAACAAATGTGTTAACAGTCAATTGTACTTAGTCAGTTAAGTGCCATACGTGATATGCCATAGGGGCGATCATGTCTCGAAACAGACATGACTGACTGGGCAGAAGACTATCCCGCAGTAGGTTGCCTTTGCTTTCCGCTGTATACTGGTTGCCAGCCATCGCTATAGAGCCCAATCTGTCCATAACTGGAGAGTAGAGACGGATTAATATCTTTCCCAAGAGTATTTTTGCTTAAGTGAATGCAAGGAATTCAACTGGAATTCGAACTAGGCACCCCGATTTGTCGTTCCGGGTCGATAACCACAGCACTACAACGAACATCCTGTACGTATCAATGTATTTTTGGAATACTGTTTGATACTTAATAAAGTAATACCCATAGTTATATGCTTATTATACATTACATTTTAAGATATATAATTACCAAAACAACACAAAAATAACATGAAATGACCAGGATTAAACTTATTCAATAAAATCTCTATTGGCTTCCACCACACCCGCCATATGACTTTAGAATCTTCTGCATCTGTTCTGTATTATCTTTTTTAAGTGGGTGAAATCTTTTCTTTCAGTTCATCTGTGTCGATACCTACCGAGCAACTGGAGGGACCGGATGTTTGCAGATTCACGGCCAAAATGCAAATTCCCAAAACTCGACGGTGCGCATCCGGGTTCGCGCTGATGTTCCTGTTGAAAACTAAAAATTAATAAGATATTAAATTTCCAGTTCGCGAGCCGACGCGAATTTTATTTATCGGCCAATGTGAAGCCCAGAATCAAATACGGATATGAATTCCCAAATCTTCTGCGATCCAAAAAGAAGATATAAAAAAGCCGATTAAGATAAATCGCTAGACAGACAGACACAGACAGACAGAGAGAATCGAGTGGGACCAGAGTAATTAGTATTTCCCTTGGCCAAGTCAAGTGGTTTAATATGCTTGTCGCCTTCACCTCCCTTTTCCTTCGTCCCTGTCTCAAAACTACTTACTGACCTAAGGAGCGGATACATCAGACATTCCTTACTTACAATGCTCCCACATTCCTAAGAATTAGTTCACTTTTCAGCATTTTATTGCTATGAACATTTTAACGTCCGTTGGACCTATACTTCAAGTATTACTTTAATTATAAAAACCTTAATTGATATGTGTATATATAAAATGTTATTTTTCAACTCAATTTGCTTTTCTTGATAAATAATCATTTTATGACTTATAGTGGATTATCTACAACAAGGCCAAATTCCGTCAATCTTCAAAAATACACAACTACCCTTCACTAGAACGGACTCTCTACAATAAACTGGCGACCCCGACGTTTCCCCAGACATCATTGTTGTTTCAGAGAGAGCTATGTGGCAAAATATATGTGCTGATATGATCGCAGAAATTATTGATGTTAACTAAATATATCATCAATCTATCCACGAATCTTCCTGTCTTCAGACTGGCGGCCAAACACTTTGAAATATTCGTCTTGCAGATTTCGGTGCGAATCCCAAGCAATTCAGCGTGCTTTTTCTAAGTTTCTGACGATATGAATTGAACCATTGTGCTCTTTTTTCATAGATAGTTTCAAACTCGATCTACTATAATGTGAAATTGACAATACCAAAAAAAAAAGCAAAACAACGGGCATGGGAAAAATTAAATATATGAAATTGCGATAGTTTTTCAAGATAACCTTTACTTTATAAATACCTATGTATATTGATTCTTTTACCTCAGTTGTCACGTTAAAACGTGGGAGATTACTTTATTAAACTTAATATCAGGAAAACTTGCGGAAATAACAATAATAATAATAATAATAATAATAATAATAATAACATCTATTTTAGTAATGTTCCGAAGGTTACAGAGGTTTAGTTCAACCGGAAGTGTTTTACCAAAAGACAACACTTGGTTTTGAAAGATACGAAGAGAAGAATTGATGAAAATTAAAAACAACTCTATTCACAAATAAAGAAAAGCCCACAAATTCCAAGTGCGTAAAAAAGCCAATGCAATGGACCAAATACAGATAGAATGGCAAAATAAACCAATTCGTGGTCAATACTCTAAACAAAATTACAAGCTATTGTTGATTAACAACGTACTCATCGATAGTTGCATCGTACAGATTTAAAAAATGAAAAAGAAATTAAAATATTTGCCTCAAAGAATGATTACAAATTACAAATTATGAAGAAAACATACTGAAAGATAGTCGTGACACCAAATGCAGATTATATGATGAATATCCACAAAAAATTAATCATCTTATAAGACACTGCAACGTATTAGAACCCACTGAATAGAAAACTAGAAATTGCATATGGATTATTATCGACACTGGAATACTTGCAACTTCTGTAGAAAGGAAACTGAGTGAAAGTTGTATGAACACCACCCACTCGTTTCACCCAAATCAAATATGAAGAAAACTCTCCTTGTATTGGAGAAAGAATCATTTATTAAAACCTTTTTACCCTTTGGTTGCATCACGAGCTGTACTCTAACCTTGCCTTAAAGCACTTGCAGTTATTTGATTTGCAACGCTGTGCTGCACTGCAGTTGCATTTAATGAAGCAGTTTATCGTCAATTTAGGATTCGTTTGATACAGACTTACGAAGACATCCAGCCTCTCTATAATGATATCGTCTTAAAAATACACCGAAAATGTTGAGGGCGTAACTTATACTGATTCCTTGATTAATATCTCCCGAGGATAACACATTTTACTGCAATTTTTACAGATCATTGTCAATTGTGTTCACTACAAATAAAATGATGTTTTGTGCATGTCATCTGCATTGGTAGGTTACAAATATAAATTCATGTCGTTCGAGTTATGAACGTTATTCTTAAAAACAGAAAACATATTTACATTTAAACAATGATAAATTCATTATTATTTGCAATAATGTTTTGCCATTCATCAGGTTTGTCACCTTCACCTTCGCAGAATTTAGAATAGTGTTGTCTTAGAGAATTTTTCTTTTGCAAATTCTTTTCTTGGTTTCGATATGTACCACTTAAAATTCAGCAGACTGTGAAGTGAAAAGTTTTTTCATCGGTATCTTGTATCAATAAATAAAAAAATTGCCTAGTAAACATGTTGCCTTGGCCGAAAAAGTTAATACAAGAAGATGGGTTCAGCTATCGTTCGATTCCCACAAGTCCCCGTATTTTGAACAGGAGTAGATGTTTTATCCCAAGGTTTCTGTGTAAAATTAGGTTTCCAGTTTCTTCCAATGTCTGAATCAACTCTCTACACAAAACGCGTGTTAATTCTTGCACTAATATAAGTCCTTCTTGCTTAAAAAAATATTAGGCCTTGTATTGGCTGAGCATCATCAAATTATTATAATATACAGATACAGTCACTTTCTCACCGCCGTAATGTGGCTTCCCTGTGTCTCTTCTACAAATACTTTCACGGCTTCTGCTCCGATAAATTTTGGTCACTGGTTCCCTCTGTATATGAATCTACCCAAGCCACAAGATTAGGAAATAGGAACCATCCTTTTACTGAGAAACAAATAAAATGTAAATGCAAATTCTACTCCAGCAGATTCTTTGCTCGCACTTCCCGCCTCTGAAACTACCTTCCATTTTTGTTTCCCCGACTGCTACACACTTCAAGAATTTAAATGTAAAGTCAATAATCATGTATTTCACTAATCTGCAACCTCTCTCTCAAGCTCTTTTCTCCGTCCGCTCCACTCTCACAAGTATTCACTTTTTTCTCTTAGCAACTTTCTGACACCCCCTATAACCTATCATATTTTCTCATAACTTTGCACCTATGTAACGCACTGAAAAACAATGGCAGTAAAATAGCTTGCTTGGGTTGATATGTTTGTAAAAATAAATATAACAATAAGATACAAACGGCGCTAGATCAGTGGTATATGACGTCTGATGTAAAATAAACTGAGACAGCTCCAAATCACTTTTCTTAAGCTATTTTGGCTCTCTAAGACCTTGTCTTATCAGTGAAGTCATTATTGCGATAGAAGACTATTGAAAGTCTTTAATCAGATTTTATAGATATATCTTAACAGCAGGTCGTTTATGGATGGATTTACTCATCGTATTTTATTGCGATTAAACAAATAATACCCACAATTATGCCCTCTTAACTACTTTCCATGGAGCTCAGTTTTTCTTGGTCATCCACTGTCATATTTAGGCTATTTCTCATCAGTAGTTATTTTATATCTAAATAATATTTGATTTGGATATTCCGTTCGGTGTAAGTATCTGTTCCTAATATACAACAATAACTTGTAAGTTTACCTCATATATACAATAAGATTATGAAAAGATGTATTTGTACTTACGAATACTGCTAGGAGTTTGGTCCTTCATATAAATCATTCAGAAATCCTAAGTGTATGAGACAACAAATAATAATAAATAATAATGGCTAACGTGTTTCCATTATTAATACAGGCAATTAATGTAACTTCAAGGAAAGTCGCTTTTTTGAATGGTATATCTCCATGTGCGTTGTCGGGTAGTGGATATCGGCGCGGACCAACAAATCGAGAAGTCAAGTTCGAATTCAAGTTGAATTTCTTGCATTCATTTACGTGAAAATGCCCTTGAGAAAGGTATTAATGCTTCTTCCCTCTATTTATCGTTAAAATAACAGGACAGATCGATTCTATAGCCTTGTTTGGCAATCAGTCTACCGCAGAAAGCGATGGCAACCTACTGCGGGATAATCCTCTGCCCAATCAGTCATGTCTCCGTCGGGACCTGATTGCCCAAGCGTGTATCACATATGGCACTTAATTGACTGACTGACATCACCATATTCGTCAAAAACGAATGGGAGCTGCTAAATATGGATGAATGGGCTTGAACAAGTGAATGCTAGTACGGGGTTTGGTAGCGATACCAAGAGGAAAAGTTTTAAAGACGATAATGGAAAGGAGACAATGGAAGTCGATGATAGATTACGCCCAAAATGTATACGACATATAAATAAAAAAATAAAACATCTCATTCCAAAATGATCATAAGAATCATTCGGAAATTTAAGAAAATCTATTTAATATGTCCAATATTCAAATTATTAGCAGGCATTTGCGCAAACAGCAAATATTGGTAGGTTAAGCTTTGATGTTGTGGTATATTAGTCTTTCTACCTACGAAATTCATTTAAGTCTTGAATTCATGCTTAATGACATTTCGGGTAAATTCGTAAACGTTACAGACTGCAGAATGATATAGGGTCAATAATAACAGAAATATATTCATTCCCTATTAAACAGAGAAATAAAAATACAATGAAACATCGTGAATGTTTGCGTTTTCCTATGTTTCTTTGTCATGTTTAGACATTGTGTATGTTAAGCACTAACAAAACGTAATAGATACTAAATTTTTCATGTCTAAACGAAAAAATAAACATAGCAGAGACGCTGCTTAACCAAAGAACAAGTAGAAAGAAATAAAAAAAAACAAAAGATAAAAATATAAAGGAGGCTATAACACTCATAGTTTTAACGTCTGCTTCAGTGAAATGTAAAACTTGCCGATTTCAAATATTTTCGTTTTTTAAATTTGAAGTATTTAAAAAAAAACATGCATTTATATTTAGGATTTGTATAGCAATACTTATTTGAAGTTCTTAAACTAAACTATGTAACAATGAAAGAAAAGAATTCCATGGTCATTTTATAACTGCGGAATTTGGTATTTGAGGTGAGGTAGTATTTATCGGAGAAAAACAAAAGAATGTGTGGTCCATATAACATCAGAACATTGTTCAAAAGTGGTTTTCTACTTCGCAAGTACCTCTCCCGAGTAAGACCCCCAACAGAGGGGGACTAACTAAGGACTGTGTGTACGCCATTCCATGTAGCTGTGGAATGAAATTTAGAGGAGAGACAGCCGACCCGTTAAGTTCAGGCTAGAAGAACATCGCAAGTTCATAACACGAGGAGAGATAAAAACATCAGGCGTATCTGATCGCATATTAATGGAGAAACGGGATCCCCGCCCCTTATGGGATGATGGTGAAACAATAGATAGAGAACGCCACTGGAATCTACGTAAACTTAATGTTGGGGTAACGCCTATTTTTACACATTCTATGGACTCTTCCAAAGTATACAAATAATCCTGCCTACAGAGAACAGTAGTTTGAGTTGTTTGTTGTTGTTAGAATGTTTGTCAGAGCAATTGAACCGCCGCTCGTTGGTCAGCACGAATATAAACTTATTACCAGGACTTACTTCTTTGTCTATATTTGACTTCCACTAACAAGTATTCATGAATCTACTAACCGTGTTTTGTTCAATACACTTACCTTTTTTCCACTCATATCGTTTTGTGTTATTATATTGTGTGGTTTCTAAACAAGAATTCACAACACTTAAAGAATAAGCACATATGCTGGGCTTCAAAAATATTCTAAGCGGACCAAGCATAAAGATGAACAAAATATGGTAACCAGTAATATGGATTGTTAGAGAAAATCATTTGTTTCAAAAATTGAGCCTTGGTAAAAAAAAAAAAATACTAGAGAAAACCATTAATATCAAAAACGTGCAATATGAAACCTGGTAAAAAAAGGTTTATTAGACATTAGTTTTATAAGTCTCAAAATTCAGTTGTTATTGTCCTTAAGGACCCAGTGAATATAAATTTTGCTTAGTTCATGTGACTTGACTCAAATAGTTGTTAGTATAATACCAGGCTACAGCAGTGGCGATCAAGTAACTTGCAGGATTAGAGAAATCATGACTTCCAAAAGAGGAATTACTACGCAAGAGATGAGAATGAAGTACACCAGTGATTACACTCAATAGTTCGGTTAGAAATACCTAGAACCTGAAGAAGGCCGGAGCTTAAAACGCCCATAACGTCATCTAAATTGCAACAAAGATGAGGACAATAGTCAGAATAATGCAAATACTTGAATTGGTTATATCATTAAATTATGAATTTTGATTAATCTAAATATTTAAAGAGCAAAACCGTGAAATTTTCACGGGAATTTATAACAATTATCACTAAACAAATATATGAGAGCGCAGTGAAAAGCTCATAGCTTGACAATGAAGGAAGGATGCTGGAACCGTAAGAACGTGCATACATTAATCTCTTCCTAGAAATAATTGCATTGTGTTTATCCATGTATGATTCTCTTTAACTATTCACGAATATTCTTCATTCTGTAAGCCAAAAACATCAGTGACTGCATAACTTCATCATATTTTCCAATCTATATATAAAAAAGTTCTCTGTTAAATTCCTTGTTCGTCTTTTGCCTGGTCATTGTCTCTAGTTAGTTGACTCCACCACCCCTCAGCCAAAAATATAAAATAATTCTTTCTTTCTACTGGCATTAGTACGCGTGCCTTTGGGTTGGGATCAGCCTTGAAATATTCTTAAAAGTAAGTTATAATTTTGCTTTGATTTTATTTTGCTTTATTTTTTTGTGACTAATTTTTAAAAAGTTTCATGGTTATTTGAACGGGTGTTCTTAATCTTTTTTCAAAGAAATTTCTTTGACCGGACTTTAACTAAGTTAAAATTTAGTTAACTCACCCCCATTACCTTTTTATTTCTTCAATTGGAGTAGATAGTCTAAACTATCGCCCGGTTCACACTCCACCCACGTCTATTGAATAGGTGTAGAGGCTCATCCCTTGTTCCCTGTTTAGGATGTGGTTTTCGGCTTTCTCTCGTCTAATCTTTGCACTCTTACGTAGCCCCCTGCACATCAGTGGCGTTACCGCCTTGCTCGGGGTGATATAATTAAAAAAACAATATATATATATATATATATATATGTGTGAAGATGAACAGCCAGTTTCCTTACTCATGGGGTAAATTAATTGAAAAAATAAAATAATAAGTTGAAGTTTATTCTTATTTTGAAGTTGATTATTTTTAGGTTTTTGACATTTTGTCAATTTGAAGTTGATTGTTAGCTAATCTAATCTGAAGTTAATTAATCCATTTTGAAATTGATTATTTCTCATTTTGAAGTTGTTTTCCAATGTGAATTTGTTTGATCCATTTTGAAGTTGATTAAGCCATTTTGGAGTTGTTTAATTTTTTTTACATGAAAAGAGTCCATTTTGAAGTTGATTATTATCATTTTGAAGTTGAAAATGTATAGTTTTTAGTCATTTGTTTCTTTTTGTTTTCCTGATTGATAATAGATGTTAGTCAATACAGGGTAATACGCGGGTTGATCAACCAATTCAGAGAAACAGTCACGCATACTAGCAATTGAAAGCAAGAGTGTCTGTTTTCGAAAGAGTTGTGTCTTGAGAGCAGGTTGGCATAATACTCTCCAATGATTTATTAGCCCATTGCTAAAGGCAGTAGCGACAGACTCATACCTTTTCAAAGGGTATGTGCATGTAAGTGAATTCAACGAATTTAACTAGAATTCGAACTGGGCACTCTGATTTCTGTTTCTAAGCCTATATCCACTGCACCAGAACGCACATCCATCTACTTCTAGACTTTAATATGTGCATTAATGAATTGGCAGCAAGCTCTTATCAAATTCACAGTAAGTTCTATTATAAAAGTTTCTTCCATCGCACATATCGGTTGTGGAATTTTCTTCTAGTTTCTCGCTTCTGTAGGGGCCTCAGTGGTGCTTGTTAATTTATTCTTGTGCCAAACATGTCCGAAGGACTCACAATTTAAATATCAGAAGGTTGAAGTTTGAAATGTGAAAGGATAGAATACCTCTTGTGTACGTTAAAGTTAGAATTTATTTACAGAATGACAAAAGTGAAAGAAAATATAAGATAAATTTTGTAAAGTAAACACTATAATATATTTGCGAAAAAAAGTTCATTGAGTAAATGCATGGAATTTTGTAGTTAAAATTGTTCTTAGAGAAATAAAGGTATTTCAAAATGTTCGCATGAGTTCATGGTTGCGAAAGGCAGAATGTAAAGTGTTTGTTCTTTACTCTCTTTTTTAGGTCGCAACAGATTGAGAGAAAGAGAAGGCGAAACAAATAAAAAAGTTGTATGTAACATGTCCATTTTGTTGTTGTTGTTCTGCTTAGCTGCGTGGTGTGAAATGAAGAAAATAACGTTGAAAAAAGAGGTCGAAATAAACTGTGACAGGCTCTACGTCCGGTTTGACGTGAAGTGAAAAAGAAATAAAAAGGAAAATTGACCGCAAAGGCGAGTCAGCTTAAAGTTTTTTTCTTACATAGCGGCGAGATGTTATTAGAAACCGCTTACATCTGAGTGACTGATTTTGACAGGTTAGCGTCGTGGTGTGAAAAAAAGAAAAGGGCTTTAGAAGAAGAAGTCGAATGTGGCATGCCCTGGGTCCGGGTCAGCTTCTTGAATTTTCTTTCATTAAATTGCCAGGAGGTCCTCAGTTAACCACTCCCATAGCCTTAAATGTTGAATTCTGATCACGTGATGGGCTTAACTGAAAAAAATCTTTTCTCTGACGTTATCTGGATTTTTCAATTTTTTAGCCAATCAGCATCCAGTGTTTCGCTTTTCAGACTCAAATGTGAAAAAGAAAAGCTTTTAGTCCTTTTAATGCTCTTTTGCGGGTGTGCAATTTTACTTTGGGTTTTTCCCAAATTTTGGTCGTTTGAATCCGATTTTGCAGTACTGCAACTTATTTTATGTTTTTTTTTAATTGGTTGATGGCTTATATAGGATTTGTATCTTATACTTCCCAGTCAAGTCTGATCTCTAAAAGTTTAAATATCAGTCGGCATAGTCTATATTATTGATTCTTGTTTTTTTCTCGACCCCTCTCCTTGTGCGGTCTTTTCTTATATTCTCTGACACTATCTAAATCTTTATGTTATTGTGTAATCTGTTACGTTATAGTAGATTTTCTTAGGGGTGAAATTTTTGCGGAGTCCGGGACAACGCACACGTATAAAATAGTTATTCGGTCGTTATCAAGTAACTGGAAATAAGACAACAATGACTCTTGAATAAAATAAACAACGAATTGTAATAACAATGATTACATAGTTGAGATTAAACATGCGAATAGTGGAAGGAAAATTGTTTCCTTTGTAACGTTAAGAATCATGAAATAATGTCAATAATTAAATAATGTTGGTGAAAGAAGGAAAGAATATAATGTTCATACTGATGCTGAGTTGAATTGAAGAAAATTCCGATTGGAAGATGTGAGCGATTGTGCACATGTATGTTTAAGAAATAAATAGCAGCTAATTGCGTCTTGCAATTAGTGCGAGTGAGTGAGAACGATTTAGGTAAGAGCGATAAACTTATATCCGCGTTAGCATGCCGCTATCCCGGGCAGCTGAGCAAAATGCCAACTGCCTTGCTGGAAATCGGACTAGAACTGGCTGGGAAACAAGTATGTCCGCACTTTTTATGAGCCCCGCGAAAACGCGGGAAAGCAAAGGAACATCACGTGAAGCTCGCGTGTTTCTTGAATGAAGAAATACACGAGACAGAAGTAAAAAGAGTATGTATGTAGATGTGTGAGTGTGGAATATGGCTGAACTATGTGGAAATACACGTGAATCCCATAAAATCATTAACAAAATAACGAAAAATTCTAATTATACAATAAAATGATTTATGCAATGATTTATGTCATCAACTAAACTTGTAACATCGTTTTCACACTAAATTATAACTGCGAATAAACAAATTGTAGGCGATCGCAGATAAAAACATACCAGAAAAAGCCGAGCATTCCTATTGAAGATCATGATAAAAATAGGTTAAAACCAGTTAATCCGGTGTTGGATTAACTGGTTTTAACTCTATGCTAATATCACTCAGAATCTAGTGAATATAGAGATACATTCAGCTCAACAATGCAGACTATTTTTTTCTTACAAAACTGATTATTAATTTTGTTTTAATCAATTCACGCGCAAAAAGCTATAAAAAAAAGTGAAAGAGAAGAAAAATACTTTAGATGAAACCGGAAACTCAACCCTAAACCGGAAACAACGGATAAACATATATAAATGTTCCAAAATACCGGATAATATTTTGAACCTGGCAATTGGAGAATCTTAGTGATCATAGATACACCAAACAATCTAATCATCTACCTAACCATCATAATAAAAAATATAATCTCGATTTAGCTTTATGAATTATTCATATTAGTGAATTTGTTAAAAAACAGAGTAGACGTACTTCACCTGTTCGGAAAAGAATAATTAACTGCCTAAAAATTGGGATCATGTGTGATTTATTTTTAACATTTATTGTAATTGCTAATAAGAATATTGAATATTAAAATATTGTTAATAATCGCAAATCATTCATAATTATTTATATAACTTTGCTTTTAGATGCTAGATTAATATTCATCTTTCTTGTTATGTTTTCTAAATATTTGATCGTATTCCATTGAATTACTAAAGGACTAACAAAATATCAATAATCAATAATAACACAAGAAATTCGAAACATTAATGGAAAGAAATTAATAAAAATAGGGAGAGTATTAGTTACAACAACTCACTATATATCCAAAATAAAACAGGGCGTATTGCAGGAATATATCATATTGAAATTATTTGTCTGTTACAGCCTAGTGATCTAACTCGTATTACTGGATTGGCAACTAGGTCTCACATTTTTACCGTCAAAATAGTAAACTGTAATCGCTCCTTCTACTCTTTAGTTTCATTACTCGTACTTTCTGCCTGTAGAATTTCCGACCTTATGCATGCTTCTCTGATAGCTAAAATCACCAATAAATGTTCAGTTCAGATTTCCATTCTTAGTAAGGCCGATATACACAGCGTCCGTATATAGTGATAACAACCACAATGATAAGGACAACAGTGTCATTATAAATAATTCAAATAGTGCGATCGCTTCATCCCAGAAACTCAGAATAAAAATAATTTTTTATTATTATGTGCCACATTGTAGTGTAGTGGCAACCGGCTCGGAACGAGGAATAGGGGAGCCGAGTTCGAATTCCAGTTGGATTCCTTGCATTCACTTACGCGCAAATAACTTTGGGAAAGTCGTCTCTTCCCTCCAGTTATGGGTTAATAATAAGACAGATCAGGTTCTATAGCCTTGGCTGGCAACCAGTTTCCCGTAGAATGCAATAGCAACCGACTTACTACTACTTACTTAATCTTCTGCCCAGTCAGTCAAGTCTGGAAAGAGGCATGATCGTCCAAAATATGCATCACGTAGGGCACTTAACTGAAATTTCAAGTGTTTCATTTTTCTTTTAAGTACAAAAGTAATCTTATTTTCGATACTCCTTTCAAATTATTTTTTAAATGCTTCACCTATAGTATTTTCAGCATTATTCTGTGGAACGAAATTTGAGTTGATTTAATTCTTCTCTTCATCGCTGAGAAAATTGTATAATATTCAGTCAGTTAGTTAAGTGCCATACCTGATACACGCTTGGGCGATCATGTCTCGAAAGAGACATGACTGACTGGGCAGAAGATTATCCCGCAGTAGGTTGCCATTGTTTTCTGCGGTAGACTGGTTGCCGACCAAGGCTATAGAACCCAATCTGTCCTGTTATTTAACCCATAACTGGAAGGAAGAGACGGATTAATACATTTCCCAAGGGTATTTGCACGTAAGTAAATACAATGGATTCAACTGGAATTCGAACTCGGCTCCCTGATTTCTCGTTCCGAGCCGATATCCACTGTACCTACACTGCCATATAAGTGGATTGGTACTACACATCATTTCAGTACTTTATTTTTGTGTGTCGTAATTATTCTGTTTCTTTGTCGGTATATTTGAAGAAAGTTTTGATATCAAAATATATACACACTATCAATATACATTAGTCTGAATCATTAGTGTCCACATTTTTAAAATAATATCCATTAGGAAAACACCTTATTGTTGAAATAAATTCGCAATGGTGCTTTTACCCTTTCTTCACTAGGGTATAAACGTTGCATTTAGAAGTTTATAGCTGCAAGATATACTAGACAGAAAACAATGACAGTCATAACTGATGATAAACGATAAAATAGTGACCCTAGCACAATGACAGTATCAATCTTGTTACGGGCCTATCGAATTCATCTTTGCTGTAGTGATTGATGTGCTGTTGTCTCTTGAGGAAACATTAAGGGACGCCTCACATGGCAGACGTTTTATGAGACGATTATTTTGTAGTTGCCCAGCAATAAAGAAGATAAAATCGTGTGCGAAGGTGTTGAAATGTTATCGAAATTAAATGCTTAGGACAATCTTGAGGAAAACCAGATTTCTCTTTTTTCTGAGGCTATCAAGAGAATTAAGATCTCAGAGTGACGTTATTATATACAAGTAAAGTTTTGTGTTATGATAATTACAAAGTTTTATTTAACATTCTGATTCAATAAAGTCTTTTAGGGGTTTCTTCTGCATTGTATGAATTGTAGAGCGCATATATATATATATATATATATATTCATCCGCAGACAGATCTGTTTCGCTGTATCACAGCACATGAGCATGGTTAGACTCCGATTATATATATATATATATATATATATATATAAGTGTGTGTGTGTGTGCATATGATAGATAAGTTGTCGTCTAAATTACGTAAAAATCAAAATAACACTGACATCTCATTTTAACATATACATTACCGGTCATAATTATTAGACCACCGTATTTTTTAAAAAATCATGTATTTCATACTATTTTTAGTATTTATTGCCCAGTAGATAATTCTAAATGAATATAGAATGGTTCTTTTATAATATTGCACAATAACATGTGCATCAAATGAAATGTTCTGGTGTCCAGTGTTTGTGCTCTCTTACCCATGTTAGTTTCTTCTTACTGGCTCGTCGAAGCAAAGGCTTCCTGGCTCCTTTGTAAGATTTTGCTTAGTAATAATAACAAAAAAGCCATTCTATTTTCATTTAAAATTATCCACTTGGTAATAAATACTAAAAATAATATGAAATACATCGTTTTCTTTTTAAAATGGAGTCGCCTAATAATTATCGCCGGTAGTATATATATATATATATATTACTCCCTTTCGCCGTTTTTTTTTGTGCCTAACAACAAGAAAGAAAATGGATTTTGGCCTTAACGATTTTCTCCTAATGACCATAAAAAACAATTGCATTACCGGCGGATATGAAGCATTTCTATATGTGTGAAATAAAAAGAAAGAATAATGGATTATTTTTACATTTTCTTTCACAGAAAACGTGAAAAGGTAGAAATCTTGCAAAAATATTAATAACAAAAGGGCCATTCTATTTTCATTTAGAAGTATCCACTTGGCAATAAATACTAAAAATAATATGAAATGCATCATTTTCTTTTTAAACTGGGGTAGCCTAATAATTATGGTCGATAGAGTAATAGACATCGGTTTAAATGAGAACTCGGAAAAATGACTTTCAATTCTATTCGAAGTTGTTTTATTCACTTATACACAGATGACCTTGGGAAAGGTGTGAAGCCATATCTTCTTCCTCCAGCTATTGGACGAATAGTAGAATATTTTTAGCCTAGGTTGGTAACCAGTCAAGAAAGAAAGGGCAGCCTACTACAAGAAAGGTTTATCTTGTCAGTCGTATATATTTCGAGACATGATCACCCATGCTTGTATAACTTATAGCAATTGAATGGCTGATTGAAAATTGAGTCTCTAGTAAATAATTATTTTATATATCGATTATATGTGTAATTACTTTTCGAAAATACATGAAGAACAATTCTGAGTTTTGCATCTCACATGATAAAATTTTATTCTTAACAAAAAATAACGATTCGCATTAGAGTATTCTATATGTAAAAATATTTCTAGATTTGGATTTCTTCGCAGTAAAAACGCAACATCATATTTTTCGCATTTAGCCTGGTTCTTTATGTTGAGTCACGATCATAAGAACAGCAGAAAATCTCATTTCATCTACTTTCCAAGAATTTCATCTCCATCCATTAACGGACCAAATTGGTTATTTACCTTTGAATCCTACATGCCTCTATTTTATAGAGAATTTGTTGATGTTTGTCTTTTGTATTATATTTTCATGATGTTATCTTTAATGGCATTGCTAATATCATTTTTGTGGGGGCAGTTGGTTCTGACGGCTGCACAGAAGCCAACGATGGCAAACACCAAAACAATGGTTGAGTAAGCATTCTGGTTTAAGACTACAGTGATTTTATCTAAAGTAGGCACATTCAAACTGAAAAACATAAATACACAGCCGCAAATACACAAAAGGCATATCTTTTCTAACAGCTAAGCAGACGAGATTGCTTTTGCTACAAGTTATTTATTGCATAAGATCTAACGCTTGATTCTACGTAATTTTGGTACGCTAAATATGAATTTCATCGCAGTTTGGCATTATCAGATCCTGATTGTTGCTAACAACATATCTGACATTTTCTTGATTTTTATGACAAGGACTAAAAAAAGTCATGTGTTACAATTTATTTCAAAATTTCCTGAATAGAAGGAGGCCAAAGAAAAATAAGATTACATTTTGACTCTAGAAACAACTTAAAATAAACATATATGAAGTTTTTACTGTAGCCAAATTTTAAAAAAATTTTCTAGTTCATTTAAATGCTGATGGCAAGGCTCTTTTATGCCACCAGCAGTAATCAGTCATCATGTGGATATCTCACTTACCTATATACCGTTACTCAATAACTTCACCCTAGTTCGTCACTTACATAATCTAAATACTTACCTGCCACTTTTTGTCGTGGGTGGGGATCCTAATCATCTCTTCGTTGCGTCTCTGTCTTCAAAGACAGAGTGCGGTTCTGTTGTATCTCTGCTCGGGGTCAGGCATGGGATTGAGAAGAATTATACTGTCAGATGCCCGGTCCCGAGGAACAGTGTTCTGAGGCCGTGTCACCCTATTGCACAAGAGGGGTGGAACGGTGCTCGTCACCGGGTCCAATGCGACCAGCGATTCCGGGGACTGGGAAATTTTTGTGCCAGGCTCCCCATATTAAATTTTTACCTTCTGTCGCATTCACTTCCTAGTGAAGAGATAAATACACTTACATCATCTAAATTACTTGGAAATTTAAAAATATATTTTACGATCATATTGCGACCTAAAACTTTGTAGCCCCTTACAGAGGAGGAATGTTAAGTAAAATCAAAATTCATGTTCTGGGCACCCAAATTACATAGAACTAACATCAAATTATAAAAAAAAAAATGCTGACACTTAAATCAAACCAAAATTAAACTACATAAAATAAGTAAAATAATAATAGACAGAATTAACTCATTACGTAACCTGAAAGGAAAGCATATGGGAATTTATACAGTTAGATATAAAAAATATACGCCCCTTTAACCAAACCCATGATGTATAAGAGCATCTCCTTGACTCAAGAAGAAATAAGAATAAAATTACTCAAGGTAAAATCATGATGACTTTCGAGAATCATTATTTAAAAGAAAATGCGTGAATTACGAATGCAGAAAGCTTCGACATTACAATGCGAAGCTTTGACTAGGTGAAAACACGTGAGCTTTAAATTACAACATAACTTTGCAAAAATAGAAAAAAAATGTAAGGCTTTACAGGGATGAAATGCATTTACCCGTTTCGGGCTAATATCTTTAGCTTTATATAAATAACTTTTGGTACTTTTTCTATACGTCATTTTTTGTTTAGTTATCCTGTCCTTGATTAACTTGTGCTTAGGGGGCGTTTAATTAGAAATGTATTTCTAGTTTTGTTTGCTGTAATAAATACATGAGTTGATATATACATTTTTTATATTTTAGTGAAACCTCAGTTTTGTATTTTTGGAAAGCGTCTCATCGTGCCTGAAATTTTACATTTTTACGAAGTTAATCTATTATAATCTAGTATATCTAGTAGTGCCGTCTTGAGTCAACATCTTGAAAGATAGAAGATGTATAGCAACAGTCCTGCATCAATGTACACACGCAGAAGAATCCATTTAAATACGTGAAGTGACATACATTTTCTTACATTTTAGTTAAAACATATTCGTTTTTTTTGGAATGAGTAATATGCGTTTTATATTTTTACGAAGTTTATCTAGTATTTTTCCAAGTTGGCTAAAACCTTGTGATTTGGGGGACATTATTTCAGACGTAAAGCCGTAAATTTGCTTGTGTGTGGCATTTGTGTTTAAGTTTTTTATTTTAAGAAGAAACATGGACAGTTCACTCCATCAAGGACTCTCCACAAATTATTCAGTAAAAACAATGTAAAAATCAGCTACATTTGTATCGATAATATGCGACAATAAATGAAAATATCATCCGAACGAATTAAAGACATGCGTAAATAGCGAGAAAAGATTGAATGCCCCTTAGACTGCAATTTCTTGCAGAACAACATAATATACCAAGCCTTTGTAAAAATCATATAAATAACGAAGATAAGTATACATATGAATAACTAATGGGTTCTAGAAACAAAGAAAATACAAAAAAGTACTTTTACAAAGAGTAATTACGAGAACGGGAAAATGGGAAATCAAAATCAAAAGCAGAATGGCACAAAAATACCTTGGAAAATAGTAAAATCTTCAAATATCTTTCAAAATAAGTAAAAAAATTGTGTCTGGATGACAAAATTAATAAATAAACGGTCGGAACTCATCTCATAACGTAGACGCTAAATAAATGTTGAAATTTTAATTAAAAATGTCAAACTATAACTAACGAAAAGTAATCATAATAAAATTAAAATAAATAAACAAGTAAAATAGATCAATAAATAGACAAATCAAGTACATAATAAGACATGAACTAACTACGATGCTACACATAATCACAAGTAAAAGTGAAAATATCAATTAACATTTATATTTTGAGTGAGTGTAAATAGAAAGATTCCACTGTCGACAATCATTAGATAATTCGACAAATACTCACTATTGTCTAATATTCGTCTTCTTGTTCCAAAATTCAGCTATGAATAAAATAATAAATATAACTAGAGATTCTACAAAACGGATCATAGTACGTGTGCTTCATCGGTGTGAACGTTAATGTTGATTAGTAAGAATAATTTTCCCTAGGTGCCCCAAAATTTTCATTCTATTGCAAACTAAGCAAAATTTTCTATACAGTATAAAAAAAAAACTACTAAAAGAAAATGCTAGATTATCGATAACGGAGTGCATTAGTCTGGGATATCCTTATAAATGATTAATACATTCTCCCCTCAACAGGGGCCCCATTACGTTATGCATACTAAAAGATTAGACCAGTTTAAACAGATGCATTTTATTGATGTGGGATCCCCCGTAGAGCTACCATAAGTGGTTAATATTTTGTCCCCATGAACTAATACATATGTTAATTGCATTTCAGGCAGAGTGAGAGAGTTGATGGCTCGTAGTTTCCTACACTAAAACTGAAGTACATTTTGAGCTCAAGAAAGAGAAATATTATTTTGAAAGGTGTATATATTTAAACAGGTGTAAAATGTATAAACGCAAAATATTTTGTGTTTTAGTGCTTAAAGTATCCTTTAAAATTTTACATATAAATCATCTCGATTATTTCTTCCTCGGTAAATTCGGTCGAAAATACTTTTAACATTATATTACAGCCATTGATAAAAGAAATATCAGAAATAAGTAACTAATAGAAATATTAAAAGACGCAGAATAACGATCTGAGAAGTAATAAAAAAATACAAATATAATATAGAAATAATACGAGACAATTAATCATAATTTAAAATGTGTTATCATATAATGTATTCCATTTCACATTTTAGATAATATATTACCATGTTAATTTCTGTATTAGTTATAAGATTTATATTTAATAAGCGTATATATTTGAGTAATCATCAGTGTTTTTTCTTACAGAAACATTCAAATTAATTTACGAAAATATAAAAAATCCATTATGAAATGGATTAAATTCGACATATTTCTAATTTATTTCTTTAAAGACATAAGTCCTAAATTCAAATTAATGTCTGTCTGAAGTGGCGAATATAGAGTTCATCGTTCATTTTAAGCAAGGAGATACTTGAAGGTTTCTAGCCACAATGACGTTAATTATTCTAATGTTAGAAATATTTTAGAGGAAGATTAAAACGAAAATTCACTTTTCTCTATGAAAGAAGATAATGGCTTACGGCCAGAGGCATCAATGATTCTACATATAGCAGGACATTTTGCATTTAACTTACTACTTAGGTTTCCTTGTCTGAGATTTTCAATGTAAATTGTAATTTTGACACCAAAAATATTTAGGGTTGGACGTCTCGAAATCCAAATCATAATGAAGAATCTTCTCACTCTTGTTTTATTAAACCTCCATGATTGACTCTGTATTTCGGGTATATAGCCGTATTTATTACGCTATTTAACACAGTCAGCATAGATGGTCGTTAACTCTGATGACATCATTCAACCTTTAACAGATGTTTGCTTTATGTCCTGCTGGGATTGAAATTACACACTTCACCAGACCAAAGTGTGCTGGGTAGAAGATCACCTCTTAAAATATTTTGCAGAAAATTCTACTTCGGTAGCCATTGTTACCAAGATTTTTTTTCACTATCGAATAAACACCCACGTGAGTACTTTTGTACAAACTACAACTGTAACCTCTTCAAGCCGAACGTCAATCGTTATTGACTCATCATTACGTTTGCTTCCTATTACTTAATCTTTCATTCATGTTACATACCATTCAGCATTAACATTTTAACATTAACTGAATAACATCACTGGCACTCGGGTTTTTTCTGGCAGGAAAACTTTAGTGTTAATGATAAACAAATATAAAAGAATTACGATGGAAGTGTTTAAAAAGTATTAGATACGTCAAAGTCAATCTTAAATCAAATTCTGGTGAATTTTCATGGGATTCATAGGGTGCACGTCTCACAAAGAAAATTTTCCTAATTGTGTGTAATAGTAACAATATAAACAAAATTCTAAAGCCAACTGAAAAAAATTAAAAGAGTGAAGTTATGTCGTAATTTGAGATACAGGAAGAACACCTATATTCAGTGTAAAGTATTGAAAAAAAGAAAATTAAATCTGGTTTATTTTAGGTATGGCAGCTATCAGACCACTGAGTGAAGATATAGCAAACTTTTATAGAAGAATATTCACTCTGTTTAAGAGCCATTCATGGAAGAGTGTTACAGGAATTGCTACAAGAAGCGCATTCATTAGAGCTCTATGGAGAGGATTAAACTTAAATCTATACTGGAAACGATCAATGGAAACATCCACTTAGGAGTCGGTTCAACAGATTTTCAGTTCTTGAAAACAAATTGTGTGGGACGTAAATCACACTAATGGAATACAAAAGAAATTAGGGTGTTCCACTAACATGTACATGACGTGATTCGTCCTAGCTTTGATGGTTAGAATATGGTGTAGCTAAAGAATGTAAGATATCTGAACATATTCCAGGGAAATAGCGATGAAGTAGCGTGATGTTTAAAAAGTTCTGTCTGCGGAAAAGAGAAGAAATATTATGCATCACTCACAAAGCCGTGTAGACGCTTTCGGATTATATATATATATATATATATATATATATATATATATATATATATATATAGTCAGTCCGTTGTTCCATACGTGATACACGCTTGGGCGATCATGTCCAGAAAGAGACATGATTGGTTGGGTAGAATATTTTTCCGCGGTAGATTGCCATTACTTTCTGCGGTAGACTGGTTGCCGACCAAGGTTATAGAACCCAATCTCTCATGCTATTAAACCCATAACTGGAGGGAAGAGACGATCAATACATTTCCAAAGGATATTTGCGCGTACGTTAATGCAAGGAATTCAACTGGAATTTGAACTCCGCTCCCCGATTTCTTGTTTCAAGCCGATATCCACAGTAACACAACGCTCATTTATTCTATATACACTGTAAAGATAAAAATAGTAAGCCTCTTTCCATATATGTCAATAGTACAACATTTCTGCTCTGATCTGGCTCTACTAAAGGTAGAGGATATAAGACGGTTTCAGGTACTTAACGGAGAGTTACAGGCTATCGATATTTTCCCACCTCTTTTGCTATATGTACAAGTTACACTTGCGGTCTGAATTTATATCTCAAAAGGCTTTCGAAGAAGCGGTTCTGACTGAAAATAACACCCATTCATCGTGATAAGCTAAAATTCAGGGTTCGTCGTTAGTTTGCCTTTCGAGGTAGTGTATGTATGTGTCATGTATGAGGTGAACCTTTAAATCAGAACAAGAACAATTCAACATGCGATCTTCGAAAAAGAGTTCTTAAAATCGATGCATGAAAATTTAAATTTATGGTATGTGGATTCAAAGAGGAAAGATTAGATGAATGCAAGATCCAAAAGTGCATTGAAATAGAAAACTGTCTTCGAAAATCTCAGTAAAAACTGGAAAGTTTTGTTAAATCAAAGAAAAAGGAACAGAACGTAATAGCCATTGACTTCTGTAACAATTAATTCTTGACCATTCTCAGAAATAAATTTAGAGAGTAAAATTGTAATTATACAAAAGTGAGATTTGAATAACATGAACTGAATATAGGAGGAACGAGGAAGTTGTAAAGGAAAATGAAATTAAAAAAATACCTAAAATCGGAAAGAAAGATGAAATTGACAATATAACAAGGAAAGAAGTCTTAATGAATTTGACACTTGAAGAACGTATTGAAGCGAGTATTCAATCTAACGAGCTGTGCGAATGCAGGAAATATTAGGGAGATGGAAATTCACAGTATGCTAAAATCTACCAAGGAAAAATTATGGAGAAAAGACACGGTAGCAAAAATAGTAGTAAAAAGAAAAAGAAGATGAAATATAAGAAATTAACATTCCGTATGTGTAACGGTTTTTGGTGTAGTGTAGGTTGATTGTAAAACTTGCACGATTCCTTTATTTTCTTTGGAAATACTTTTCTGACGAACTGCCGCTGATGGGCAAAATCCTAATTACATCATCTGTTATTATGTTACAAACTCCCGAAGCGTCCCCTGAAAATCCATCTCTTTGAACGTATTTGACCCTTGCAAAAACCTGAGTCCTTCTTCTCCTACCGAAGCAAATGCTATTAATTTTCTGACAAGTCAGCACAGGCGTTATTTGACCCCAAATTTATCAGCGTGTGCCAAAGGATATCTTTCTGCTCTAAAGGGTTCCTTTATTTTTGCTTCATTGGATAATAGTGAACGTCTTTTGGGGATCGGTGACGCCATTTCTTTAGCAATCTTTTTTACTAAAATGTTTACAACAGGCTCTCAAAATATAGCTACTGACACGAAATATCTTTTTTTCACAATCGTCTCACCCCAAACCAGGCAGTAATGCCACAGTTGCGCAAAGGGCTACATAATAAGAGAAATAGCAGAGAGGAAGACAGGTGACAGTAAGTATCAAAAAATGGGTAAGGGAAGGATGGCTACATTGGTGTAAATAGAACTGTGTGAGAGAAAAGTGTAAAGCAAGAAGAAAGATGGCAGTCAAAGAGATAAAATATAACCGTTGACATTGCATTTAATCTTTTGGAAATTGTAGCAATGAAGGAAACAAAAATACGAAATAAGTCTCACAAGCGGAAACTGCGAGAAAAGAAGCTATTATAGCAGAAGTTCTGGTTACACTTTATTGTTCTCACTGTAGAAGGGTGTGACCTTGTTTCCAGTCTAGTTAGTTAAGTGCCATTTGTGATACAGGCTTTGGGCAATCATATCGCGAAAGCGACATGACTGACTGGGCAGACGTTTATCCCGCAGTAGTTTGCCATTGCTTTCTGAGGGGAGACTGGTTGACAGCCAAGGTTACAGAACCCAATCTATCCTATTATTTAACCTATAAATGGAGGGAAGAGATGGATAATACATTTCCAAGGGGTATTTGTGCACCATTGCACCACGACGCACAGCCAGTGCCAGTATGGTAGCTAATAGCTCAAGTAAATTCGCGTAGGAAAGTGCCAAGGAGCTAAACACTTCGAAGCAGAATCTTTAAATAATGAATTCTTGAGGCCCTATATTTACTGAATCTTCTCAGTATTTAATTTCTAAGACTGGTAAAGGTTTAAATCGTCTACACGATATTGCAGGGGACAATCGCTATCTACAGAATACGGCCGTCTGTTTGCACAGTATATGTTCAGAAGTGATCAAATCATTTCCACCAGCTACGACCTTTCAAAAATCCCAAGACATGCTAGTTGTCCGTATCGAATTAACATTATTTTATATTCCAAATCTTAAAGAAAGTTTCACTGAGAGGCTTGTTACCAGGAACTACAATATTTTCTAAGAGGCTTCTATGTTAGTTCTTTACTGAACACTACTACCATAACCTAATCGTATGATTACAATAGACGCATCTTTATCACTGCCTATAATGAATGTAGGTCTCTTATAAATGAAGTAAAGTTATTTATGCATAGAATGAAACAACAGATAGCATCTCGCGATTTCCGTTCTAGAGTTTAATGGTGGCTCAGCACATTGTGTTGAACAACAGCCAACACTAAATCCTTCTCTATTCAATAAATACGAAGTCCTTACATCTTCAGCATAACATTTTGAATGCTTTGTAATTGAAACTCATCCCTACCCAACACCTACCTCGTCTGGCGTATGCACGTCCGATGTCCCACCGAAAACAGATGTTCTACTGAGTAATATGTGATAACAGTTTCTCTGATCACGGACACCCTTTTCTAAATTAGACTCAGTTGAGGCAAAAGATGTGATGGAGCCCCACTAGTCTTTCTAAACAGAAAAACATTCCCCTGAGCTGACTTACTCTTATAAACAATTTACACCTCCTGGTTTCTGCCTTCTGCTGTCCAGCATGTTAGAAGACTTTATGTGTACTTCTTGATTTTAAGAACTCTGACCCCTCCATATATCACACGATGAAAATTTTACAGGTTTCAGCAAGTATTTCAGGCTCTAAATTAATATTGATGTGCTAATGGCAATAACAGAATATGTATCGCAAGCTCATGGTAATAATGGCGATGTTCGAGCAGTAGCACTAGGTATCTCGGAGATGTTTCACAGGTTTTGGCATTATGACCTTTTACGCAAGATCCAGGAATTATCTTTTTAGAGTGCGATTGTTTTATTTAATCTAGTCGATCTTGTGAAATTCTGAAATTAAAGTCGTTTTGAACGGGCACACTTCCAGATATTTTCACATGAAAAGTGCGTGAATTTAAGGTTCTATTCTAACTTCTACGCTCTCTTAACTTTTCAATATTTATCCTGAAGTCATCGGTTCTCTAGTAGGAATTTATGCAGATTTACTCCAGTCTCAATAGAAAATCTATCAATTATAACAAAGTAAGCCAGGTTGTGGCTCATTTAAAAAGGCGGTTAAATGGGTCAGAAAATAACTTGTAAATTATAAAGCCTCCAATCACAGATTTATTTAACTACTAGAGAGAAACGTTCCTGCCCGCCAACAGCATGGCTGATGATCGTCTTGTGCCCAGCAGCACACTGCGTATCACTTTTTCAACCGACCTCAATTGAAACGACCACACTGATTTAATAGCTACACTACAGCTTAAAATGTTAGGTTACTGTGACGTGTCATGAAGTTTTAACTTGTTAGAATGCCTTGTGAACATTTATAACCGTACCATCCATCCGTGCATTGAATACTGTTGCCATATAACATAATATTGGTGCGCATCTGAGCAAAATCTTCCTGAACCTCAAACCAATCCTCCCACGTAAAGTTTGATCACAGACCGGCCCAAGTAAGATTACCTGTTATTGACTGGCTAGGTCAGTCCACGATCGCGAGAGGACGGTATATAGTTTAAACGCAATCCCTTATTCCCACATGATGCTAATCCTTTAGTCAGGTCCACAAGATCAAACTGTTGGCCTCTTCAGGGCACCAAATATAACACTGATCTCTTCACTGCCGCTTGATATAAAATGCTCCTCGTTTCAAGGTAACCAGTGAACTCTTTTCTCACTATTTCTCCCCAAGCAAGAAAGAGCAACTTCCGTTTGTCTTTTTACAAACATTTTCATGGCATCTTCACTGAAGAATTTTTCCCTGGTATCCTGACAACATGAATTTAATCGCGCTACTAGACTAACTTTTATGTCCCACTTTTTAAACCATGAAATAGTTAAATGTAGCTTTCACTTCTACTTTGAGGATTTATTTTCCTTCACTTAACTCCTGTCAATCTACCTTTTGTGTACGCGCTTCTTTGAAAACTACAATCTCAAAAAACTGTAATTCAACGCCAATTGAATTCTTTAAGGCCGGTCAATATTTATTCCTTTTGCAATACCCCCTGTACCCAGTCTTTTCTATTACTGTAAGTTCATGCTCACCAGTGTCGGCTCGGCCTCGCTTGGGGTGAAATTAATTTTTAAAGACGTTGTTTAAATAACACTTCCTTTCTATTCAATCATCATTCATCTTGGTCATTTGAATTGTAAGTGAGTAGCTGAGTTAATCTCAAACCGTGAAGTTGAAATTAAGTATATGAGAAAGTGTCTATAAAACTTCTATCTAATTTAATAAAGAATTTGGGAAATACAATATAATAAGAAACTTGTGTAGATAATGATCTTCGGTAGAAATCATGAAGATTAGGATTGACTTGTTCGTTATCGGAATTCAAGTACGGCTAAAATTAGAAGCGTTTCTTATAAGTCTATCTAAGTTGTCTAGAATAACAATCCTCGTCTGGCATTCCAGCAATTTTATATAGACCAACGCTAGGAAATCTCGAAGGGAGTGTTCTCTCCAAAAAGTTCTAGTTTGATCGCATCTAACTATAAAACCTCTTACCAAAACCTTTTCTGCTTATTAATATACTTAATGCCATAGTCAATACGGTGTTGCTCACGCTTGTCCCGTTTTGTTTAAGCATTTTCTACTCTCGCAGACATCTCATATCATGAAACGATCCCCAATAAACTTCTTAGATTTATTATAGAACAGAATATATTTAAGAATTTTCAAGCTAAATATTAAAAATAATTAGGTGACCCTATAATTGCCTCTATGTAAAAGTCATGTTGATTTTGGATTCACATGACATCTAGTTTGAATTTTTAGTATTGTCAAAAACGAAATAGTTAAATTAGTACATAAGCCAGAAATGAAACTCACTTCCACGTGAGTCACTTTTTTGTCACATCTTAAATGTAATTGATATATCTATGATTAAACCACTGCTAAAACACAACTATCATATCGGATAATATTTGGAATATAATATTCCTTTTCAGTGTCCTTCACTTACAACACTGCAAATGACGTTACGTTGGAGGGTATCTTCATTGAACAATCAGATTAATGAGCCGCATTAATATGTTTATCTTATGGATTGGCATGAATAGTGCGCATAGAAGAATTTAAACCGGAAATAAAATAAGAAATGTGTTTTTTTTTTAATTTTTAATAATGTAACAAGTACAACATTTATGGTCGGGATGATAACCCAACGGGTAACAACCGCAGAAAATGGCAAACTATATTCAATATATTAGAAACCAATTCTAATTAACGGTATTTATTTAAATTTATTTTTACATTAACATGACTAATATATCTTTTATATGAAAATGAAACTCAATGATACAATAAAAAAATACAGAATTACATTTGTTATAGTAAAATGACCAATAAAATATTTTATGATCTACACACTGTATATCTAAAATGTAATGTTATTTACAAGTTATCTGCAATTGAATTGCTTGTGAAATATTTAAATTTCAGCTTCAAATAACCTAACGCTTTATCAAAATTATTGCCACTAAATAAATTCAACCAATCAAAAATGAAAGTATTAATTTCTAATTTTACTTAGATTGCTTGACTGATTCATTCATTTCCTCTGGCTTTTGCAGATTATTTAAAGCCAGAAAAATATTTTAAGACTTTAAGGATATTTTGTGATGGTGTCGAGATAATAATTTTTTGGCGATAAATTTTTTAACTAATTAACACAAAGCTGGGGGAGAATAAGTCGAATCATTCTTTATTTCATCCAGTTTGGGCGTAAGTGAATATAAACAAACCAATATAAACTAGAACTGCTTTCTTCGATGCACAATAAAAGGAGGGCTCCGTGGGGTGGTGTAATTCTTAAAAAGCTTGTTTTCCTAGAATCATTACAATTGAGTAGTGTGTTTGGTCATCATTGGATGCTCCTTACTTTCGGCCTTGTGCTATATCTAACCTACGTTTAGAAAATCACCTTCGATGAACAATAAAAAGGCAGCAATATGTTTAAAGTATTTGTCTGTTGAGTCTAGTGAACTAAATATTTGGCTCCTGAATTTCGTGACGTACTAATTGTGAGTTCAATACCTAATCCATGAAGCGAGTATGTAGACTTTCAGAAAAACCGATTAGCCAAAGCTTAGTAGCGATATAGTACGAAATAAACAGAATATTCATAGATATGCCCAGCGAACAAGTAGAAGATAGCTCCATAGATAAAATAAAGAGTTAAGTTAAAATTGAATTAACAAACACCTGATGAAGCACGGCTAGTACAACGGCCGAAACATTAAAATCATAGCAAATAAGATTCAGGCAGTAAGAGAGTCTTTGTTGTCTATAGACTGAATGGATTTTCATATAAAAAGTTTTTTTCATTAACGAGGATTTTGTTGTTTGTAAATATTTTTTAAAAAAATTCGGTTGATTGTGAACATGTTTGTATTGACGATATGTCATCGGATGCAAGTAGACCTTAAAGAACGCAAAAGAACTCTCCAGACATTTATTTTTAAATCAGTCGAACTTAAGATAATGAAAGTTAATAAATTATTAATCATAGTTGATTGCCACTTTTAGAAGTTTAAGTGCATGTATACTTTACCTATTTTGAGAAAATGAAAACGTACATTATTAAAACTCAGCTGAAATTACAAACGAAATAACATCTTAAAGATTCTACCAATTATCATTTCTCTAGTTTTTACACAGCTGCGAACATTTTTTTTATATATAATCCTATCGCACCAAGCAAAGCATTATACTGTCACTGTTATACAGGGGGTTACATAGGAGGAAAGTTATGAGAAGGAGTGACAGAATACAGTGGGTATAAGGAACGCTGCTAGGAGAGGGATGAGAATACTCCAGAAATGAGATAAAAGGATGCAAGTTAGTGAGTTAGGAAATGACTATTGATATTACATTTAAATTCTTGAAGAATGTAGCTTTCGGGGAAGCAAATAAATGGAAGGGAATTCCACAGACGGGAATTGCAAGAAAAAAGCTGATCGAGTAGAATTTGCGTTTACATCTTCTTGGTTTTACAGTACAAGGTTAGAACCTAGTTGATAATCTTGTGGCCCGAGTAACTTCGTATATAGGGAGCACCAGTTAGCTAAGTTCATCAAAACAGAAACCGTGAAAGTAGTTTTTTATATACTGAGTCTGTTAAATGAAAGTGGCGTCGTCGGTATGAAGATAAAATACACAAGGAAATAATGTTTCCGATCGGGAGATTAGAGTTTTCAAAAGCTTGGAAGCATCTTTTAACTGCTGTTATTCACAGATCAACTCTGACACAGGATGGTAGCACCTGTTAGATTCACACCTATTGATAAACAGTGAGCACTCTAGACCGAAAATAACAGTACATTTTTACAATAAAATGACCAGTATTTTTTGGTAGTAAAATGACTATCATTACAAACAAAACATAAAAATGCATTTTTATAGTAAAATTATCAAGAATATATTTTTGAATTACAAACTACATATGTAAAAGAACATGGATTTACCCAGAGAATATACAGTTACGTACAAGGTATCTGTAGATGAAAGCATATAACTGAAAGCAGTATATTTACATTTCGTCATTAAATAAAACGCAGTGGGTAATAAACCGAAAAACAAATTTGACCAACCAAAAATGTAACTGTTAATTTCTAATTTTAATTTAATTAAATGATTCGCTTTCTACGGATTACAAAAATTTTGAAGGTTATTTAAAAACAGAAAAGTTAGAGTGCAGACATATTTAGGCTTAAATGATAACATCCTTACTAATTAGTCCATAGCTTGAAAATAAAAGATGATGCCGAACTTTCTCAAAGATACGAATATAGCCAACCTGATTAAGAATTCCAAACAATTTTCCAGTACACTCTTCGCTCATCAAAGTTATCAGAAGATGTTATTCCTCAGCGGTCAACCACTAATAAGGCTAAACGTTACTTAACGTGGTGTGACCAGAAACACATAAAAATTTAACGTGAACATAATTTCTATAAAATATTTCCCAAAATATGATCCCAAATATATATCGGCAAAATCAGATCCAGGTTCATAGCATTTATCCCCGTCGTTTACCGTAGGTAGCTAAAGTAAATCTCACATTTCTGATATTTAGTCTCTGTTTAAATAAGTTTAATGAATGAACCAAGCAAAAACTAAAAAGAGACCGCGAAAATTAATACTGTATATGCACAATTTATTTTATTTTCAGGGGGAAAATGGTGAACAATTTTATAAAAGTGTGAAACAAGAGCCAGCATTTATATGATTTTTGATTTTATGAAACGATTGAACCCATCTTCCTGCAGAGGAAATAATCAATATGCGTTTAATGATAGAAAGAAATTTTAATAAGAATTCATGAAACAAAAATTAAGGTATATGAAAGCCATTTCTGAGGGAACCTGAAAATAATTCCTTACCTAGTAAGATAAAAGTGGATTACGTTCAGGAAAAAAAAAATCTAAATGGGAAAAATGGAAATGAATTTAAAAAATGCAAAATATGAATGTTTCATACTCACAAAGAAATAAGATTTCAAAAATAATTAATCTGAGAAAAAATCTAAAAAGAAACAGTTTACGACTTTGCTGGATGGGCTGGGAAACCTTATCTTTTAAAAGGAAAAAGAAAAATGAATGGAAAAATGTATGTAAAGGCAAAATAATGTAACAAAAGGAAAATTATAAAGGGTTTAAAAGAAAAGAAAAAAAATACACAAATAAATAATACGAGAACTAGAAATTGAAGATTTTAAGATTCTACTTACGCGGGACAGGCATGAGATTAAAGATTTTCAAAACAGACTAGGGAAGATTAACATTAGAAAAATGTGAAAAAATAAATGTGTACAAAACGGAATGTGACAAACAAAATGGAAATACAAAAAAGATGAAGCAATTAAAACCAGAGATTACATTCCAAAGAGTAATTGAAAAATTCAGAATCATTTAATATATAAAAATATTTAGAAAAAGTGCAAATCGATATTTAATGACAGAAATAATCATTTAAGACGCACAGTTCCATAATTATCTATCTATCTATCTATCTATGTATCTATCTATCTATCTATCTATCTATCTAGTTATATATATATATATATATATATATATATATACATAGATAGATCGATAGATAGCTGTCTATTAGGGAAATGAAAAAATTATCAGCCGTGCGTTTCCTAATATTATACTGAGATGAAGAATATTATATATCTTATTCTCCACTGTTTAAGTATGTAAGCATCTCTTTCTCACTATATATATATATATATATATATATATATATATATATATATTGATTGATTGATTGATAATTTCTGGTCACAATAAGGTTAGACCAGTGCACATTTGTATTAAAAAGTGTTCAATACAATTATATTGTAGAACTTTTGAATATTTTCTATTTGTAAACGAGTTATTACGTGACCTAGGTTTCAACAATGAGAGATGTCTTCAGGTGATTTGCAATAACTGATTTTACCATTTTCTTTAAGAAAGCTCATGTAACGGTGAACTTTGTGAACGCTCACGTGGCAGGGAGTTATTGAACGCGCAATATCTAAAATTACAAGGAATTATGGCGTGTTCATTCATGATTGTATGAACCTAAGGTATTTTTAGTATGTTTACACTTAGTCATAATTTCTGTTCTTTCATTCAACTGTTCGCTTTTGTTTGGGAATAGCATAATCTCTAACTTTTCTTATTGGCACAGTCTACATATTTTGCCATTGTTGTAAGTCTTGGCTGTTTTTACTATACTCCACGTTATGTCTAAGTCTTTTCTATATTTTGATTTTAATTTCCATACGGGACTAGCCAATTTGCACAATTTTGAAATTTTCTATTTTGAATGTAGACCTTTGATTAAACCACCTGGTCTTAAAGGTGTCTTTTGTTGAACACAAATATATTTTATTTTGGCCATTTGTGTCATGTACCTTTGCCTTGTAAATTATTTCTTTTGTGTTGCAAAGTCCTTGAAGTGGGCATTTATTTATGTACCTGCAGTTGAATTCTTTATTAGTGGTCTGTTTTGTATACTGCTATCTAAGTTTCTGGCATTTTGTTTTCTTATGAAACGATCTAAATTACTAGCGCAACTATAACTTAGCTTGATTGCGTTTCTGTTAAAAAATGTGTTTAGTTCTGATGTTTTAGGAAAGTGTCCATCTACCACTTTAAAAAATATTTGTCCTAATTTGATCTTTACCTCTAAATTAAATGAGTCGAACCAGATACTGTTTCGTTTTGTATTATCGTTTTTTATTTCTCTGCTAGGTTGAGAATTGTATTGTAAAATGTTTTCATGGCCAGATTTTCTTAGTGCATCTTCATAGATATTTTTTTTTCATCAAATATTGATTTGTTTGAAGAATTAATAGATAGTCTGTGTTCTATTCCTTTGTGAATGTGTTTAATTATATTTTTGATGATTGATTTAAAAAATTAAGTCACGTAATAATTCGTTTACAAATGGCAAATATATATATATATATACTACCGGCCATATCTATTAGGTAACCCCAGCTTTTTTAAAAGGAATGGTGTATTTCATACTATCTTTAGTATTTATTGCCAAGTGGTTATTTCTAAATGAAAACAGGATCGTTCTTTTGTTAATACTGCACAATAACAAGTTCATCAAATGAACTATTCTGTGTCTAGTTTTTGTGCTCTCTTCCCCATGCTAGTTACTTTTTCTTATTGGCTGTTCAAACAAGGCTTCCTGGCTGCCTTGTAAAATTTTGCAAAGTTTTAATAACAAAACAAATATTCCATTTTCATTTAGAATTAACCACTTGGCAAGAAATACTAAAAATGGTATGAAATACAGAAATATATCATATTTTTTCAAAAACTGTGGTTTCCTAATAATTTTAGTCGGAAGTATATATATATATATATGTATATATATACGCATTACTAAATTTTTATTTTTTTCGAACGTCTATTTAATATTTATTTCATGCGCTGTTATATTAAATTGAGCACTGTTTTATTAACACCAGTAAAATATATAGGCTTATGCACACACACACACACACACACACACACGTACACACACACACACACACACACACACATACACACACATATATATATATATATATATATATATATATACACACAAATGCTGGTTTTAATAAAACTGTGATCGTTTACTACAAGAAAGCAAGAAACTCTATATAAATAAACATATATATACCAATAATACGACTCAGAGTATGATGCACAACGCAATCTTTAGGTGCTCAGTATAGACTGATTGTTATGTAATTTATCGAAATATATGCTAGCTCGGTATACAATATTATGAGACATATATTAACAGTTAAAAAGGCAGATCGTATTTTTTGGCAGTCTGTTATTTTAAAGATAAAATTTAATCCTTTTATTTTTATCGTCAAACATTCTTAATTTTTCTGTTTTATTATTAAATTTATATTCTTTCACGTTCTCAGTATAGACTGATTGTTATGTAATTTATCGAAATATATGCTAGCTCGGTATACAATATTATGAAACATATATTAACAGTTAAAAAGGCAGATCGCATTTTTTGGCAGTCTGTTATTTTAAAGATAAAATTTAATCCTTTTATGTTTATTGTCAAACATTCTTAATTTTTCTCTGTTTTATTATTAAATTTATATTCTTTCAGGTGCTCGGTATAGACTGATTGTTATGTAATTTATCGAAATATATGCTAGCTCGGTATACAATATTATGAAACATATATTAACCGTTAAAAAGACAGATCGTATTTTTTGGCAGTCTGTTATTTTAAAGATAAAATTGTTAGACATGTAGTTTTCAATATGATATTGCTATGTTCGGATTTAGATATATTACTTTTATTAAAGCAGCTATACATTATTTTAATATTATTTTTCAATCGATTTGTTATTGATGATTTGCTAAAATGCTTATGAATTAAATTTAGGAAAATTATTTCGTTATTTGGTTGAAACTTACGATTAAATGTTAGATTAAATCATATAACATTATGCTTAAACTGTTTCTGTTTATTTCATTTTTTAAATGATGTAAATGAACATTGTATTAGTTTAGTTCTAAAGCTTGTACGCATGTAATTTCTTTTTCTTATAATCGTTACACGCCTAGCAAGCAAGTAACTCCTCTGGTGTGCAGAGGATTGCAGTGACAGATACGGAAAGAGAAAAGCAGAGAACAAGTGTTGTGGGATGATGTGAAAGATGTGAACCAATGGGACAAAAGATTGAAGATGGCAATTGGCGTTTTACTTCCTCTATAATTTCAATATCTTGGTTGAATCTGTCCCTTTTTTTCGTCACTTGATTCATCCGAATTGCTTGTGAATTGGACAAGATAAAAAAGCATTGTTACGCTCATATTGCAAATTATCACTTTGTGGACCCTTACATTTTTTTGATGATTTCTTCGTGTTCATCAGCTGTATAATTCCCAACATTGAAACGGAAACGTGAATACTTTCAGTTTAGGTATTTGAAGCACTCACCGTATTTAAACGTATGAATATTTCTTCATGGGTTCTTGTTTTATATGCAGAATAGGAAATATGATTTTCATTCTGATCATTAAAGTGGAATAATTACGTTTTTCTACGGAGAGTAAGTAATTTTTTTATTTGCCATATTCACTTGTAATGATATTCTTCCTAGGCTAACCCATAACTAAGGGAAGCATGGATATTTAGCGTAACCTTTGTGTTCATTAAATTATATGTTCGGAAGACATATATTCACGAGAATGTTGCTTGTATTCAGAGTTCATTAAAACTCTCTTTTAGTCGACTTTTTTCTTTCAGATGGAAGGGAAAACAAACGAGGCTACACCAAAGAGTAGAATCTTTTCAGGAGTCTACCAAATATTTTTGGCCGATCCTAAAGGCCCGAATTCGCATTTTAATTCGCATTTTGCCGCATCTGCTTCGGGCATCTACCGTAATGAAATAGTGAATATCAGTTCATTAAAGCTCTCTTTTCATCAAATATCTACCTATGTTTTTACATTTCTCTCTTACTTCGTCTTTTGTAGCATTTATTTCTTAATTTGTTAATGTTGACAGTTTTAATTTAAAAAAAGAAAATATTTTTAGTTAATTTCAGTAAATTTAATCCTTTTATTTTTATCGTCAAACATTCTTAATTTTTCTGTTTTATTATTAAATATATATTTTTTAATTTCGAGAAGGACTTTGTTTTAATTTATAACTTTTTTTACACGAAACCATTTTTGTTAAACCAACTTTTACAGGATATTTTTTCCATTGTCTTAAAGTTTTAATTGGTCTGTATCCGTTTAAGTATTCTTGCATTTTATTCATTTATTTTCCTATTTTTCTTTTAAAAAAGCAATTTCAAGTAACCGAAAATGTATATAATCCACGGTCAATTTAAAAAAGAGATATTCCGCGAGAAAAAAAAAGGACCTCCCGATAAAAACAGTCAATGAAATGTGATTAATGTGAACGTAACTATTGTTCATAACAACTGAAAACAAAATTGGTTAAAGGAAAAGTGTAGCAGGCTAAAATAATCAAAATCAAAGGTTTTGCCAACTGACTCCGTTAACATCAATATCAACAACAGTAAAAGCAAAGAAAATAGTCTAGTGCCCGGGGACCCATTCTCTTGCTGGTAGCCTCCATTGTAGTGCATAATAAATATGGCCGAGTTCTTGTATAGAGTCATGACCTAGGAAATCTTATCAAATAAAGTTTTCTCTTGGTAGATCCCCAGGTTAAAAAAGGTTTGAAAAAAGTATTGTGTCATTTATTTTGGTAGACAAGCGTGTGCGCAAAATGTAGTGTAGTGTTTCGCAAAAAACATCATGGTAAAATTATTGATGGCTCTGGTGTTTAAACCCTAAAGAATCATAAGAAGCAAGAGATATATGATGTAGAATTTATTGTTATCCACGCCATTCAACTAAGAACTGAATATATATGCAGATGAAAGGTCAACATATCATTGTTTGATGTCCCTCCTCATTTTTGGTAGTTACTCATTACATCCGCGGATGATTTGAACGCGGTGGGTATAGATTGGAAATTAAGTCTGACCATAAAACTCGCACTTCTCTTCAAAATTATATAGATGTAGAGGACCAGAAATTTGACTGTCATTGTGTCCACCTCAAACCTTATTCCTGGAAGTGTAGAATCTGGTGACCTTTATTTATCCTGCTAAAATACACGTCCTACGTCGAGCACAAGTCTTTGAATCAGTTATTTTGGTTTTGCTTCTAATGAGTATGCCTGCAATCAGAAGCAGTGTTGTAAACTCCTTTTGGGTCTATTTCAGGGCAAGTGTTCCCCAAAACGTCTATACCCATAGCTTGTACGGTTGAAGAGAAGAAACTTTAGGAATGGCCGGTCGTTTGTATGATGAAAGGAAGCTCCAGACAGAAACACACAGCCTCACTACATTTACCAGTTCCAAGACCAAAAAGATCCGTCGAAAAAGAAACGATATAAAGCAATTTTCGAGAAGGTTGAAAAACTGAAGCATACAAAAATTCGATAAAGAATAAAAGAGCACAAAAATATCTGTGAAAAATTTGGGCCTTCTTCTCCTGTGCAATCTTCTTTTTCTTTTCGAAAGCAGATTATGGGTCTCCTTCATATGAGGAAACTTTAAATCCCATCCTAGCGAATATCCTATCAGCTAAGAAAGACATTGCCAACACTGAAGAAAATAATTCAGACCCCTTACAATACCGGACGGTTGATGGACACGCAGATAAAACAATTACGCAACTAAGGAGAACTCAAGACTTAAAAAGTCTGCTAACCCTTATGAGATCAACGAAAAAGACTTTAAAGTCATTAATATTTCCTAAAAGTCAAATGGTTCTTAACGATAGTTTGCCAAAATTCAGTCCAGAAGACCAATGTTGAAATCGGTAAACGATTCATAATTCACGTTCCAGCTGTTGGATTATTTCGAATATCAAGATGTTAAATGAATTTTGTTAAAACAGGCTCCTCCTTTTTGTTCACGCACCATTTATAACGTCCAAAATTTAACAGTACCCTGGACGTGTAACGGCTACACTTGATTGCACAATCAAGAATGAGATGGTTTAAGAGTCAATTAAAGGCCGTCGGTGTTTTCAACCAGGCCATGTTTAATTCAGATAACCAACACTAATCGAACAGATAATCACACACTGGTTATATATTTATGCCCGTGGTGTGTGTTCGGAATTTCACAAGTCGAGGCTCACTCACGATATTCAGTTTTTTGTGGTGGAATTATGATGTGCACTGAAGACCAGGTATTGAAAAAGTGAATCTGAATGCATTCTCTCTTCGAGGGTTCTTCCTTTTGACAGCATGTTTTGCTGTACGCAATTTTTGAATGCGGCGTGTGCGCTTTTCTTTGAAGACCGGATGAGCAGGCTTTTGCGTGTTGGATGTTACCCTAACATATATGACTCTTCACTTCGTTACGTTGTATCTCATGTAAATCAGCATGATTTCCTTTGGTGGATCGAGCCGTTTTTAACGACCTCTCGGTAATTGAATCTTTTTCCTTTTCATATACGGACAAGAACCTGGAACTAAATACTGTATGTGAAGCAATTTCGAAATTTTATCGTACTGTACCGGTAATGTAGACTTGAACTAATAGGAACCAGACGGTTTCGGTGGCCCATTATAGCTATATAGACCGAGGTCTACTTGAGTGAGTCGATGTATGGTTCGAATTCTGGCAATATTTTCATTCTATACATTACTTTCGTCATTGTGTAAACACAAATAATTTCCAGGTTATGATAGCTGGCTGCTGGTAATTAAAGCACAAGTATTTGCAGAGTGAGATTTTCAGGAACAGATGCTAATAACACTATATTGAAATTTGCAGGGGTTGTGGTTGGATGTATTAAAATCCAAAGTTTCGACGCAAGATCGGTTACAAAATTTACTTTTGACTCCGAAACGTTGTGCTTAACAACATCAAACTTCAAATGATCTTCTATTCAATCAAGGTTAAACGCATTGATCACAAATCAACTTCCAACTACACACTTGACTCTTATGGAGACAAGATTTCCTAAGTAGAACAGAGGCTTAGCTGAGTGATATATACATAACCTTTTCTCTTGTCTTGCACATAATTTTGAAACTTAATTCCCATAAAGCAACCGTCGGTAAAAAAACTTCAGCCATTGTCCTAAGGAAATGTGCCCCATAGCACTCTCCTGTCATATCCTAACTCTATAAATATCTATTTAATGTTTCCTGATTTACGGCCAGTTGTAATTCCTCATCTGTAGTTTCTGATTTTAAAAACTCTTGGTAGCCCACTTACCCCACTAACTATCGTCCTATTGTCGCTTTTCAGCAAAATGTTCCAGGCTCTTATCAATGCTGAAACAGTTAAGTACCTTCTACCTTACAAATGACTTACTGACAAACAATATCGCTTCTGCTTCACCAGGTTTAACACTAATGTATTAAGTCCATCAGTGAATATGGATTCTTGATAAGAATAACGTAGCTTGAGTTGTTAGTTTTGATATATCGAAAGCATTTGACAGGATTTCGCATGCAGGTTATCTGCTCAAGCGCTGGGGCTACTTTATTTCAGGAAGATTGTTTGATTTAATTCAAACTTGAAATGAACGTTGTCCTGAACGGACAAGATTCCAAATTATTTCATAAGAAAGCAGGGTGCCCTCAAATCATTGTTTTAGATCCTACTCTGTTTCTCATCTTTATCAATAATCGTTCTTATGTTACCAGTCCCATGTAGAAAATTATGATGACATTATTTACATCCTTATCAATAGCAATACTGCCAAGGGTCTCAAAGTAAACCTGGTTGCTGCTCTTGAATATGGGGTCAAAATCTGCTGGACTGATAGCTACTAAATTCTTGTACTTCCAACACAAAACTGCTATACTCAAAACATCATAGAAAAACATTCCTACCCTCAGCAGAATGAATGATGTTAGTCTTCTGAAGAACAATCACTGCCCCTGGTTGTCATCGATCTATCAAATGACCTGAAGTAGAATGACCACATCAAATATATAGTTGCCACTACAGCTAAAAATGTTGGATCACTGTGTTGATCCAGGCACGATTTTTTTCAGAATCCAGTTTGTACATTTATATATCTACCATTTATCTGGGTATTAAATACTGTTACCATAGCTGCTCGATTGATCCTGTATATACATCTCAAAGCACACGTCAAAATCCAAAGTATGATTTGCAATATAAGTAATCTAGACGTCAGTCAGTTACTCACCAAACTGATGTGAATTACATCTGTCTTTTCTCCAAATCTTTCATATTAACTGGTCTGACCAGCTGTTTCTCTGTACCCCGACCAGATAGATTTACGCGTGGCCAGAAATATCAGTTGTATTTTGGATGGAGAACATTCTTTGTTTTTCAAATATTTTCTTTCGTTTGATTGAAAGATCAGTTGTGTTTTTTTTATTTTCCACATAGATTTTGTCCAAATAACTCTTATTTCTTCCACAATGTGCAGGTTTGGGGCTATTAGTAACACTATATATATATATATATATATATATATATATATATATATAGATATATATTGTTTTATGCACATTGTAAATAATCGTTACAGTTTTAAGTTTTTAATATTATTATTCATTCACCAAAAGTAAATTGTATATTAGGGGATCATTTAAGATTTCATAGAAGGTTTGACGTATTATGGTGGTTGCATTAAAACTGTTAAGTAAGAATATGGTATTTTGGATCAACGATTATTGTATGTTTTGTTTGGGTCACTGACTGAGTCTAGTTAGATTTAAGGGAAGACAGATGATGACCAACCGTAACAATCCCTAATTTTAGACTTTTACCACATTTATATTGTTTCTTTTTTTAAATTGATTATTAATCCATTGAAAACTACATTTAAGCATTACCAATTGTCTCTAACAATGTTATTATTGCCCCCTCCTTGTTGCGATAGGAGAAAATTAACTATTTTCAAGTCAACGTATATGTTCCACACATTAACTTTGTTGAGTGCCCAGGCAATATTGAACCGTATAGATTGTAATTATGCAAAAACTAACCCCTTTGTTTTCTTTAAGTACTGACTAAAAACCAAAAACTAAAAACAAGCGAAAAGTAATTCTCAGAAAAAATAATGGTAAAGAAAGAATTCTCATTCATTTAACAAATCTCATCATTTCTGTAAAATTTAAAATAATAAAAATGATATTTTTTTCACTATTTTTTTACATCATCAGATAAAGTTAAAAATATTTTGGAAAATAAAATATTAAATATATTGATTAATTTATGGAAAGCAGTCATCCTGCTTATCGGAATATATTTAAAAAGATAATACAGAATAATTGCTAACTGATTTGTTTGCACAAAACATTATATATATATATATATATAGATATATATACACACACACACATATATATATATATACACACACACACATATATATATATATACACACACACACACACATATATATATATATAAACACCCACACATATTCAGTCGTACCGTCATTTGTTCACCCATCTCTATATACAGTTATTTATTAAACGCATCAAAAATACCATTACCAACAACTAAAGAAAAGAGTATTTCTAAGAAAGAATATCGTAAAAATTGTAATCTATGTTTTTTTTTCTATCATATTTTTTTTTCTTATCGTATTGTTATTCTATGAAATAATATCGTAGTTTAAAAACATAAAATTATTTCGAAATAATAGCTATTGTTTTGTACATTATTAAATCAGATAATAAAACTAGCTGATTATTCAATCGGCATCATTAAATGGGGGAAAAGATTAATTAAATAATAACCAGAAGAAAATTTCATATTTACGTTATAATAGTAGTAGAAATAACAAAATTTCAGCATATAGAATAAAAAGATTCACTGTTGTTTTGCATTTGATGTTTCTAGATCTTGATGTATTGCTTAAATTTCTGCCAATTTGTAAACATATTTAAAGTATTTAATTAATATATATTTAAGAAAATCTGAAAGATAAAAAAGTTCATTAAATAGTAACTTATGAGATTGGTACGCAGTAGGCAATTTTAACGAAAAAGGTGTCGGCTTAATACTGGACAAAGAAATGCGTTCTAGGATACTGCCAGCTTTCAGAGAGAATTCTCTTGTTTAAACTGAAAGCAAGACACTTCAACATATCTATCATAGTAGTTTATGAACCAGCAACCAGCAAAACTAAGCATCGAGGAAGAAATAGTATCATTCTCCTCCATACTGGACAATACCAAGGCTAACTGCAAAAGCCAAGAAATTAGAATCAGTATAGGTGACTTTCAATGCCAAGATAGGTAAAGATAGGACAGGAGAGGCGTCTGGTAAGTTTGGATTAGGAATCTGAAACGAACGAAGAGAAAAATGTGTCTAATGGTGCACAAGAAATGACCATGTAGTAACTAACACCTGGATTCACGAACATCCACAACGACTATGGAGATGGAGAAGCCCAGGAGGCGTCGCAGAAAACCAAATAGATTACATAATCATAAACAGGAGATTCAGAAACACAGTAGTTCAATGCCAAGACTATATGGGAACCGACTATGGAAGCGAAAACGTCCCACTCACCAGCAAACTAAGGGTAAAACTCCGGGGAATGAATAAGCTCATGAATGACCTCAACCTGCCGAAAGAATATATTAACAGCGTGAAAAACAAATACGAAGAACAAATTAGAAAAGGAGACTCGAAATGGGACTCACTAAAGGAAGTGATAGTGACATCAGCAAACAACATGGCCCCAAAGGAAATCAAACGCAGGAGAAAAAACGATTAGATGACTGAAAGATTATTGACATTGTGCAAAGTAGACAGAAAATGATGCTAATACATGAAATGATATACAGGAAACTACAGAAGGAAATAAGGAGCAAATGCAGACAGGCTAAATAGGAATGGCTCAATGACAAATGTGCAGAGGTAAAGAGATTGTGCAGGACTAATAAAGCTAACATACATAAAGAAATAAGAGAACTGACAGGACTAAATATGCTCCTCGACAGGATGTATAAAATCCAAAGATGGACCGATAATATTAAAGAAAGAGTAAATATTCCAGCAATAGAAATAATGTATAAAAGATCTTTTTCACGACAAGAGATATAAACCGACAATATATAATGATGAGGTCGGACTGGAAATATTAAAGTCCGAAGTGGAAACTGCAATGGCCAAATTGAATAGAAACAAATCAGCTTGTACAGACGACATTGTAATACAGCTGCTGATAGCCATGGAAGAATTAGGCATAGAGGAAATTATAGAAATAATCAATGAAATTTATAATAGTGGTGTAATGAAAGTCTATTTTTATTGCACTGCCTAAGAAGCCAGGTGCAAACGAGTGCGAGCTCCACCGAACTCTCAGCTGAATGAGTCATATTACAAAACTGGTCGTCCGAATCCTGATGAACAGAGCAAGAAGCAAATAAAGGTCAGAGATAAGACAAGAGCAGTGCATCTTCGCTAAATACATTGTAACATATTTATGATTAGGAACCTCTCTAAAAGGGTAATAAAAACGACGAAGGACTTGTACATATGCTTTATCGATTATACAAATGCGTTCGACAAAATACGCTATAAATCACTGATGAAGATGCTCACCAGCCTTGACATTATTGAGAATATCAGAGTAATTAAGAATCAATACTGGCAGCAACCTGCCTGGATACGGACCGTTAACGAATTCAGCAGATATACAAAGATAGAAAGGGACGTAAGAAAAGATTGCTTTTTTTCACCGGATCTATTCAACTTGTACAGCAAGACTATCTTCAGGACACTAGATGTTATGCCAGGATTTGATATCGGAGGCCACAATTTGAACAACATGAGTAACGCAGATGATACAGTGCTAATGGCAGACACGGAAAGGAAACTACAAAACCTCCTACAGAAGGTAGCTGAAAATAGTGAGAAAAAAGGGCTACAAATAAAGTGCAAGAAAACTGAATGCATGGCCATCAGCAAAATAGTATCCCAAAATGCCAAATACAGAGGGGCATACTAAACTCAACAGTTACAGAAATTTATATACGGAGGAAGTGTTCTAACAGAAGACTGAAAGTGCGACACAAAGATCCGAAAGAAAATTGTCAATGTGAAGGACGCGTTCCAGAAGCTGAGAAAAATATTAAGAGACAGGTATCTTTCAATAGAAACAAAGAAGAGAGTATTAGATTTCTATGTGATGTCAGTTCTTCTATATGGCAGTAAATGCGGGACAATATCATCAAAGATAAAAGAAAAACTTGCGGCAACTGAAATGTGGTTCTACAGAAGAATGCTGCGGTTATAATGGACCGAGCATGTGAGCAATGACGAGGTGTTGAAAAAAATGAAAACGAAAAGGAAATTAATATTGAGCATCAGCAAGAAACAACTGAAGTTCCGGAGACAAGCAATGAGGAAGAAGGTCTTGGACAACCTGATACTAACAGGCCAGATAGAGGAAAAAAGACAGAGGAAAGCAACGGATAACATATTTCAAGGGCCTGAGCAGGTGGATGTCAGAACAGGGTGTGCGAGATGTTACACTAGAAAGCGTACTAAGAACCACCAGGTATAGGGAGACGTGGAAGGCCATGATCGCCTACGTCCTGAAAGGACAAGGCACATAGAAGAAGAAGGAAGTCTTACTATTCATTAAATTAAACTAGAGACACGTATGAGTGAATAAAATATAAATTAAATTAAATTAAATTTATTAATAAATCACGAAGACTAGATTACACATAAAATCATATGTCAATTTAAAATTATGGAAATGTCTAACAATTGACTGATTGATTGATCAACTGAAGAAATTAAATGCTTTTATATATTTCAGTTGTCTGCTTAGAAAATTCTTCAGAAAACAGGAACTCTTAAAAAATTCGTATATTCTAGATAACATTAAAATGTGTTTATATTGACAAATTTAACAACTATTCTTAGGGTGTTACATATAAAAGTATGAAGAATACAACAATTCTATCAGGATAGGCACAAATACTTACATACAAACGTTGTTGCTTAATGTGAAATTGCATATATAATTGTTATGATTAAAAACAAAGAAGAGGGGATAGATAAAAATCAAAACCATATAAACAAAAGCCGAGTGAAAATTTGTGCTCTGGGCGCACAAATTACATATACCTAACTGTAAAATCTAATACAATAGACAAACAATTAAAAAATTACTGCCTGGTATAATTAATGGATGTTCATTTATGTTTGCGATAGTGTTATTCTTGAATTGCGCTATAAATTTTTCAAAATATTTGTCATTTTTTTAAAACTAAAAATATCTCTTCGCTATGACATTTTTAGAAGAATATTCTGCAAATGACTCTTGAAAAAGACAACTTCTAATTAAGGAATTTTATCTATGATTGGCATCACCTTACTTTAAATAGAAAAATTTGATTCAATAACTCTGTTATAAACAAACGTATGGATGCAAGATGAATTATTGGAAACGCAGATGTAAATTTATCTCGTTTATTAAATTAATAGCGACAAGTGCATTGCGAATTTGGTTGTTCTTAATTGTTAGCTGTTTAGTCCCCTAGATGTGTATGAATTTGTTTTAGTTGGGCTGTCTGTAATTTATGTAATGTTCACAAAAATATGTGTGGTTCTTCTTAGTGAGAAAGGGGTGGATGATTGAATGCAATGGAAAGTGAACAAATATATACCGTTCGAAGTGTGGCGTAGGTAACACTGTGATGTTCTCTCTTTCTTTGCGTAGTTGTAATCGGGACGTTGAAGGGTTGACATTTTATTCCTTGTTGCCAAAAATATCTAAAGATAAGAACCTTAGGTAACGGTGGTTGAGAAAATAAGGCAGGCTGTTGCTCACACTATGTCGAGTTAACCTGTAAAACCTTCTGTTGATTTTAATTTCCATAAGCCATATGTATATCAAAATTGTATTTCACGATGGCCTATTAAATTTCTCAGATTTTGTCTCCGGGTATATTTTTCGGGGTTTTCATTCTCTCATATATATTTACAAATACATGTGTGAAGATAAAAATAAATTTGTTGTCTCAGTTTCCGATCCGACTGTGTGCACGTAAGCAAGACCATAAAATTTTACGGACAAATCAAACAACAGAATTTAGCAAGCGAATCTCGCAGTCTGTTTTAACGGGTTTACAGAACGAAGAAATCCAATTAAGAGCCAAAATTTTATGTGTGATAATTAGATCTTCATTGTTTTCTATAAATGATTGTAAATTAGAGGAGGTAAGACATTCAGTTTTATACCAATTCCATATTTAGACTTATAAAAAAGACATAACAAAACTGAACAAGATTCACGTCTTGAAACTTATGAACTTTACTGTGAATAGAGTAGTGATTTTAATCATGGTAGGAGGCTATACAATTGTAACCAAGTGTGAAACTATGCGTAACTAAATAAAACTTATTGTCGTATCATAATTGATTGATGTTTTCTAATTTGAGGTTTTCAAATATTTAAATTGTTCTGCATGTGTATTGGATAGAAACATTGGTTCAAGCGTCTGTCAACTTGTTGCATTTTCTCTTATCGAAAAGGCAGTCTCTATTTTTCTATTCTACTGAGAATTCTGACTTGTAGCACCACCTCATCTTGCAGATATTTTGGCGAATTCCTCATTTGTAATTTATTTCTTTGCTTTTCATCATATTTATGTGAGGAAGTTTGGTTTAGTTAATTTCTTCAACGGCATATCAATAACTTATGTGTCATTTAATGCCGAAATTTTATTTTCTTGTGCTTTTTGGTAATTTAGTATTGAAAATTTTATTGCTGGTAATTTTTCATTGTTTTAGAATGTAAATGCATTGCTGGTAATGATATGTAATATAGTTTTTTTTTTATTTTCAAGTTTTATTCTATTCTGGGGCTTCAAGGCTTATCCATAGCTGAGGCCGTAACATGTGCTACCCCACACCCACTCAAAATGATGCTTGGAATAACAGTGATTAAGAGGTGAACGGGAGAATGAGCTATAGCCAAGCTTCTTTCCCTGGTAAATTGGCACTACTAGAATTGAATAGTACCCTACTAAACATAGCCAATATTTGCAGAGAGATCATTTTAAACAGATTTGCACTGCACTGGACTGCACCGAAATTTTTAAAATCCTTTTATAAATAGGTTGATCTTCATAAATAATTATTGTGTCAAATAGATTCGTGATTTTTTAAATAGTTATCTACATTTACATTTTATTTATCTTCTGTAAAAATGTAAATACGTCGTTGATAATTACTATTATGAACTGAGAAAATAAGAGAAAATCGGTATTACAAAATATCAATGTTATGAGCAGTCTCAAACTGTATATTGACACAACCGTTTTATGAAATGATAAGATTTTAAAAATATCTTTCTTGATAAAGCTCTTTTCAGAACTACATGCTATACATTGAAGGGTTTGATTTTTCTCGACACACCTGCGATACGATAAAATAAATATAAAAGTTGTCAAAAATATCAAATGATATCTGTCCTCCAATATATTCTTAAACTGAAGAGACTTTACAAAGAAGACATCTCACACTCTATCTATCTATCTATCTATCTATCTATCTATCTATCTATCTATCTATCTATCTATCTATCTATCTAAGTTTCTTACTTTTAAATACAATTATTCAAAAAGACTGTAAAGTCTATAACATTGTATCTCAACGATCATAGAGGCATTAAATTAGAGAATTCCTTCTGCTAGGCATATATATCTCAGTCCTGTGAAATTAAAATTTCGTAATTTCCATCCAAGTAAGGTAGCCAAGGTACTAAAACATAAGGGATTACTGACTTAGAAATAATATGAGAAAAATATCAAGAGGTGAGAACAAAAAAAGAAATATAAAGTACTTGAAATTAAGAAGATAACGACCGACATTGCATTTTAATTGTAGAAAATCAAAATTGATTGGAAAGCAAGAATTTGGAAGATAGTAATACAGGGAATATGTTCAAGAGTCAAACTACATCTATCTCTCTATCATTTTTTCTCTCTCTCTCTCACTGTCTCTCTCTTTCAACATATATATATATATATATATATATATATAATTGCTCAGATGAGAATCGCTCTCTTATAACTTGTGATGGCTACATTCACTTCTTAGTGTCCATGGCCCTAAGATAAATCTTGAGACCAGCATTCAATTTCATAGGTGTCAGGAATATATAATAGATAAACTCTGTGTCGTTGCTTGGGTTGATTGAATCGTTATGCTCTTCACTCTCTTAAGAATCAGTATGCATCTCATTAATCCATATAATGGTCTGCAAAACCTGTTTCAAACACCACAGGTTTTTTTCAGCAGAACGATGTGTCAGGTTGACTTAGTTCGATTGATTCTGGTTGTTATGATGAAATGTTTTAAATGTTTTAAGGAAATTGCCTCCCCAAAATCATGCGCTAACATATATAATATATATATATATATATTTATATATATATAAACTTATTTATAAATGGCACTTTGTCAGTGTGTGTGTGTATCTGTGTATGCATGTCCGTTACCTATAGACTTCTAAACGGCTGAACTGATTTTCTTGAAAATTTACACAGTTGTACCATAAGCGTCTGCGAGTATTCTTAGCTAGGTTTTGTGTCGTGGTACCCCTGATAAATATGGAAAATCGATAATGGAAAAAATCGGGTTATAGAAGGATTGTTCCTAGTTTAATCAAATTTGATATTCTCATAGACAAAGACATACGAAACAATATTCAGAAGTTTCAAGCTTGCAGTTCTTAAATCGTGAAGAAAATCGATAATATGTATATATATACATATACATATATATATATATATATATATATATATATATATATATATATATATATATAAAACGCAAGATGTTTCTCTGTGTGTCTGTTTATCTGCCAGTATGTCTCTATTTTTTCAGCCTTTTTATTTTAGATTTTGCTCTAGATTAGGCTCTAAGTAGATATACTTGTAGTTCTTAGTCTCAGCCATAATACCATTTATCAAAGGACTTCAAATTTCTATTTATGACGAAAACAACTTATTTGGTATTGATACCAGGAACTCAAAATTTGACTTACATCCATTCATTTTTCTGTCAGTCTATGGTTTCGCTTTAACTGGAAACAGCTATTGCTTTTTAGTCTTTCGTGCCAAAGTCCAAGAGTTTTAGCTCCAGGACCATGGATTAGTTTTAAAGCTTTCATTGCCGCCGAGCAACGCCGAGGTATACTGCTAGTATATATGTATACATATATATATATTCTATACACATTTTTATTACGTGTGTGTTAAAGTGATATTTGGTGGGGTATTATTGATTGACGATTACGAATTCATATTTGTCCCTGACTTAGGCAGAGTAGACTGGCCTCTCGTAACATGAGACACTCAGTGTAGCCTACTTTTAGACCACATGTTTTTGTAATTTTTTATCCAATACGTTGGGCAATAAAAGGTGTATTTCTGCGGTACTAACGAGCATTTGTACGAAAGGGAATACGCTAGAGGTGTTAATGATAATTTTAGCATTTCGAAGCCCATCATATTGATAGTGACAGTGATTTCACAAATTTGCATATTGAGATTTTACATATATATATATATATATATATATATATATATATATATATATATATGTATGTATGTATATAATGAAATATAATATTAATTGCATTGCGAATATTATTTACGAAAAACGAATTATATAATTATATGAAATTTATTCTGAATCCTCAATATTAAACAAATCATGACAAATAATTTTTCTACTCATTAAATGAGATAAATTTAATTAACTGATTATATGAATTTCATATGTTTTGGTATGATTTACGACTTAAAACAAATTTATACAATGAAATCTGTCCTGAAACTATAGGGAGATAGCAGTGTCAAGAGTAACCATCCCTTTCATTGCGATACAATATTCAACTGTGGCATCTTTTACGGAATTATCAGGACATTGAGATATATATATATATATATATATATATATATATATATATATATATATATTCGAATTAATGTTTAGACGTTGTAAAAAATTTTTTCTTCGTTCTGTATTCATTCGGATATATATATATATATATATATATATATATATATAGTCATCCGAAGACAGATCTGTTTTGCTGTATTACAGCTCATCAGTAAGGCTTAGACTCCATTTGCTTCCTAACCCAGGATTGAAACTCGACCGAGTCGGCGATTCTACCCCTAGGCAACAAACGCCCGGCTGAAGAAGGCAGGCTTTTTAGCGCGTATAAACACGCCCAGTAGCTAGAATGATCCAATTCATTATCGAATGAGCGATGCGTATATGCCGGGGTAGCTACTGTTTACAAAGCCTCCCATTCTTTCAGATTGATATTTTTCTAAACATATGCTGTTAAATATAAGAGAAAATGAATGTCTATGATGTTTTATCATGAGCCGTTCTAAACGTCGTATTTTTGCTTTAATTTCAGTTGAAAATAAAGACAAAAATTCTCCAACATTTGGATAATCATTTATTGATTTTCTGCTAACCTTTCGGCTCACATGCATTGTTTTGTTGTCATTTCGCGCTATCACGATGTGTGACGTCATAAAACCGCATCGCAAATTTAAGAACTGCGTTTATTATTTTTGGTAACTATTGCTGTTGTCAAGCGAAGTTTTATGTCAACACAAAATAAAATCGTCGGTGATGGTGGATGCTATAATATTTCAGTCTAAACGACCTCTCTGAAGATGGCTCATGTGAACCGAAAGCTTAGAAGAAAATCAATAAGTAATTATCCAAATTTTGGAGAATTTGTGTCTTTATTTTCAACTGAATTTAAAGCAAAAATACGACGTTTAGAACGGCACATGATTAAACATAATAGACATTCATTGTCTCTTATATTTAACAGCATATGTTTAGAAAATTACTTGCTGCCTCGATATATATATATATATATATATATATATATATATATATACCCACGTATCACACACACACACACACACACACACACACACACACACACACACACACATACGTATATATATATATATATATATATATATATATATACGTATGTGTGTTTTGTGCGCAGTCACAAAAACTGTTCACTTACATACAGAAATGTTTTTAAAGCGAATCGTTGCATCTTGATGTCGCATTGTTTGGGAAGATTATGACAATCTTAGTTGACAAATTAGTGTCTTTTTTGGCGAGCATAAATAGACAGACAGGGCGCTGAATATAGACATTGCTATAATTGCTTCTAATGGCGAATAACATATTGCCGCCGAGGAAAATATGACGATCTTAGGATGTAATATTTATATCTTCCCATCACCTATTTTTCTTTTGGGTTTGTCTTACCTTGCTTATATTGTATTTACAGTTTTAAAAGCAATGGTCTTGCTACTAAACAATATAATTTTTGCTCTTAGCCTGTAACATAAAACGATTGGTAACAAGCCATCTCACCAGATTATATATTAATAAAAGTTTTTCAGACCTCATCGGCTTATTCAATCTTTTGAACACTTTCGAAAGAAATTTGAAGATTCGTTTTCTTTTGTGCCCTGTAATTTCGGATGTGCGTTGTGGCGCAGTGGATATCGTCTCGGAACGAGAAATCGGGGAACCGAGTTCGAATTCCAGTTGAATTCATTGCATTCACTTACGCGCAAATACCCTTGCGAAAGGTATAAATCCGTCTCTTCCCTCCAGTTATGGGTTAAATAACAGGACAGATTGGGTTCTATAGCCTTGGTCGGCAACCAGTCTACCGCAGAAAGCAATGGCAACCTACTGTGGGATAATCTTTTGCACAGTCAGTCATGTCTCGAAAGAGACATGATCGCCCAAGCGTATTTCCGTATGGCACTTAACTGACTGACTGACTGAATTTCTGATTCTTAGATTATGAAAAAAAGTATGTTATATACATAATAAATACATAATATTTCAGCATTTTCCATTCTTCTTTGATCTTTTATTTGATTTTTGCTATGTTTAGATCTCCAAGATTTAATATGAAGAAACTGACACGGATCATTTAAATATTTCATATCCCATCCAAAAGAAATCTACCCTTAGGTGAAAATAACGTTCATTATACCAAATCAAGATAAAACGCGATATCCCAATGGAACTAGTAAAAATATTTGGGATAAGTGTGGTACGGAACAAAACATGTACATTTTATACCAAGAAAGCAACACATTGAACATCCTTGTTTTCAGTTATTCCATTGACCCTAATCAAATCTATAGCTGTATATACAAATCTGTAGATTTGGTCACTGATTAAGGACAGACAGTTATTTTCCCGTAATAATCAATCTTCCACATTTATAAATCAACTATTTGTCATGCATTGAATACTCTCGCCAAATTTGATCGGCTGCACCAGTTATTCCTCTCAAGGTTCCAAATCCAAAGAATCTGCAATGCTATAGATTTGGACCAGACATTTAAAGTTAAGTCATATGCTCACTGACGTAATGTGAGTTTCTTTGCTCATTTGTACAAAATTTCAAAGCCATATTTCTTCATGAATTACTGATGCATCTTTCTGATTATTTCTCGTATTTAGTATTCTTTTTTACATCTTATCAAAGACAACAAATTTTGTTCATTAGTTGGAAGAATCACATAACACTTGCTTGAAGTAGCTTTTTCAACTTTGAGGGTATTTCTCCCGTATACACTGCGATATAAGACATTAACTATAATACAGAATTTCAGTAATAATTTTTTTGGTTTTAATTTTTTTTATTCTTAGGAAAGTTTTCGATCTCGTAAAAATAATTTGCTTATTTTCTGAAAAATATTTTTGCTTTTCAAATGCAATTTTTGATTACTTTGCTTCACTTTCTGTCATCAATTATTACACGATTGAAACTTTTTCTAGTAGTGTTAATTTTTTACAAAATGAATAAGGTTATTGTAACAATTTAATGAGAGTTTACAATACATGCAGACAGAAAAAAAAACTATCAGAAAAGCCAATTACAGAATGTGCTTTCTTATTGGGTGGCCGTCCATGTAAATTTTAATGTATCTTTGGAGATCTTCGAAAAATCGTCAAAATACAAAGATTTTTAATGGTAATCACAAAGATGTTGGAGTTGAGAACATTAATAATTCCACGTATACTTGGAGCCCTCGGTTTAATTTTAAAAAAATTAGATAGGCACATTGAAGTTATTATAGATGACGCATCGTTTAAAGAAACACAAGTTTGTTCTCACAAGTACATCTCACACATTACGAATAGCTTTATCTATACAAAATATGTGTTATTGTCATAGTGGCATCAACGACAGACTGAATGGACTCTTCCAATCATTACTCTTACCTTCCCTCACAAGAGGTGAGAGAGAGTAGCCTGAAGAAAACGCCCTCAGAGCAGCCTGAAATCAACCGAGAGTCGGTCTACGAACACTGCTACCTTAATGACCATTACGAGTCCAAGTTCTTAGGCCGAGGGTCAAATCATAGTATTCCACACTAAGTCGTATTTTTGTTTCTAATATCCAAGTTTTAAATATTGTAATTATTCCGTATTTAACATATATTCGTATTTTTCTATTTGGTTATTTTTGCGTTATTCTTACTGGACATCTAACAGGGTCCATGATATTTATCTGTCATTCTTCTTTTTCTTTAAAAAACGATCAGTGAAAATATCATGAAGTGATTTCTGATTTAGGTCGATTGTTGGGCCCCGGAATGAAAATGTGTATACAACAGCATTCAGAAGAAATAAAATTATAATAATAATAATAATAATAATAATAATAATATGTCTCATGCAGTCTAATAAATTCTCAGTAGAAGAGATCCTCAACCAAATTGAACTATTCTTGAAGATACGATGGCTGAATTAATCATATTATACAGATATAATTTTCGAAATGTCGGTTATGGTTCACACCAGTCGATGTATTTTCTTATCATGTGATAATCAGTCCTGCAGGTGTGAGTTTCGTCCGGTGAGTGCGTACACTGTTCAATATCGTGACCGTCAACATGAAATTCAACGAGGAATACTTTAATTGCCAGTTCATGAATAAATTCATAGATAACAAGCTTCTAATTTTATTTCCCCCCATTCGAACGGTTTAGTTTTAATTTGTTCTTTTCCTTTTTGTAGTTAATTAAATTACCAGCGGGAATTGCTTTATTTTTGTCAAATTCTTTCCTTACTTAAATTATTTTAATATCTTGCTCCACGTTAGCAATACTTATTTATTTTAGTTCAGTTTATTTGACGCTAATGTTGAATATATATACCTGGTTATATAACAAGTAAGAGTTTTTTGTACTCTTTAACCAATTTTCCTTTCGTGTTAAACTTTTTCTTTATCTTCTTTCTGTCATTATATTTTTTGTCTTTTTTCACATCGTTTCTCTTTCTTTTCTTCTCTGTGCTATTTCATTCTTTTTTTCAATTGCATTACTTTTTCTTTTCATTATATTTTTCTTTGTTTCTTATATATTATATATATATTATATTTTATATTGTTTTTTTTCACATTAATTGCTTTTTCTTTTTTTATTAGTTTTTACTAATTTTCTATTAATTTTTAAATATATTTACTATAGAGTTAATCATTTAACACTTAGAAGGCAATAAAGCCACTAAGATTAAAGAGTTTACTGATTGTTAAAAAGTATGGCAAAAAAGTAAAAATACCATTAAAGAGGAAGTATAAGCGAAGAACAAATATCAAGAAAGTAGAACATAACGATTACTACTGCATATAAATTTTTGAAGATAAATGTTGACTATGAGTTCCTCTGTTTTTTCTATGTATGAAATCAAAACTGTTTTAATAAGTATTTCCCCTACGTTCTTAAGGTATGAATTTTCTTTTTTATGTCCAGAAAAGGTGTTTTGAAAAGGTGGACACATTCTTTTTCTCCTGTGATTTAAACGCTATTGCTGAGCCTGTAATTTGAGCAGGCATTTCTGGTTAATTATTCTACACAGATAACCATTACATGCCGTAACTCTTGAAAAGGATATATTGTTAACTGCAAAGAAATTTAAAAATGCGGAAATTCACGGGGCTAAATCTTAGTATAAGAAGGAGAATACTGTTTATAGGGCTGTTAATTAATCCGAACAACTAAATATATTTAAATGGAAATCTGATGATATAAACTTAGAAATATTCAATAATTAATTCTTATATATTTAGTAAATCAGACAGTCCACATCTGTTTTGCATAATATTAAAAAGAATTATTATTTACTGGCCAGGAATTACAGAGGTTTGCAGAAATATCGTGTGTTAGACCAATTAAACTCGAAAGAAAATGAAAGATATATCGTCAAGTTTAGAGAAGCTTGTTGTCCCGTGAATATGACAGCTTTACACTTACAATCAAAAATCTATCGATTGAGAGAATGTGTTGTTATGTAAGCACAACAATAGGTTCGTAGCCTAATATACATATAGTATTTATTTAATACATTAATTACTTTTACAGTGAATGGTCTTAATTTTAATCTCCCAAAATATTTTTAGCTCGGACATAGATCGATATTATTTCAGCAATGATCTTATACATATAAGATGAACAGAGAGAGAAACACACAAACAGACAGAGTGACACATACGCACACAACACATTTAGTTGTATTAATTATTGTATTCTGTTATGAATATATCGCTCTCTATGATTACAATCAGAAAAAATGTCGAAAAATATATACCACAAAACGATAACATAACCATTCATCGAAACGCTTTGGTAGATTTAAAAAAAAATTAAATAATCCTTATATATATATATGTGTGTGTGTGTGTGTGTGTGCGCGCGCGCGCGTGTGTGTGTGAGTGTGTGCATGTGTGTGATTTTGCACAATGCTATATTATGGGCTTAACTGGTCAATATTAAAGGCAAAGAATATGTACATATATATCTGAACACCGAGAGCTAACAGTATTTTTAAGCTTTAAATGGAATTATCAGGCCAAACTTATGGCTATCCGAAAACTTATGATATGAGTTTAGGCAGGAAAAATTTACACCGCTTGCTGTTGAAATCTGTGTCTTATAAATTTTGAAATCCGTTTCACCCCATGTCAGGCAGAAAAGTCATTAAGATAGAAGTTGTTAATAATAAAGCAACAGAAACATTAATAAGTAGAGGGAACTGAAATGAGGAGTACATCAGAGAGCGATTGACATCTCAATTAAATTTTTACAGATTAAATTTGGTTAAAAATAGTCGAATCGAAAAAGAATTCCACAAATGAATAGTGCGAGAAAATAAAAATTTCGCATAGAATTTACTGTTATATCTAGCCGTTTCAGCTGTAAAAAATAATGAAATCTCTACGGCGGCTTAGTACTGCACATAAAGGTAAAATTCTAGAGAGCCTAGCCAAAATCCAATCCAAAGAATTCCCATGAAAATAATTATAGAAATAACACATTTTATTGGATTTTATCAAGGAGCTCAAGGTAAATAGCAGTGGCTCCGGACAATCTGTGACAGCAATATTCTAAGCGAGGATGAATAGATATAAAAGATACATCCTGGAGTGTAAAATGCACAAACACACACACACACAAATATATATATATATATATATATATATATATATATATATATATACCAGGAAAATAGAGGCTGGCCGGACCAGCAAAAGGCATTGCGAAAAAGAGCTCAATGCATACTTAATACAAATGAACCGGGTATCGAACACTCAAATTTGATCAGGCCTGGTAACACCCGAGTGGTCAAAACTTGAACATCAAATAAGTGGTGTGTGTTCTGTTCTTCATCATCATCATATATATATATATATATATATATATATATATATATATATATATATATATATATATTATACACTAGAATACTAGAATACTCCATTACCGGCCTACGGCCTACACGTATATAAATTTTAGGTAATTTAAAATAATTGCATTTTCAGACGCATGAATTCCTGCATTTTAACGAATTTTTTTACACATATTTTAACAATGCGAAATATAAAATTTAAACGCTTGGCGCTAAACACCTTTATTTTATAGTAATATTGATTAAGGCCTCTACATGTAAAAGTTTTCCGATTACCTACAACTGCAGCCGAAATATGAGCTAATTTTTTAATTATATTCTCATATTTTCACTCCATTTGATTTCAGTCCGTTTTACTCTCTCTCTCTCTCTCTCTTTCTTTCTCTATATCATTTAAACACGCACACACATGTATTGAGCTTTAATTAGTTAAATGTCATAGGTGATACACGCTTGGGTGATCATGTCTCGAAACAGATATGATTGAATGAACAAGATATTTTCCCGCAGTATGTTGCCATTACTTTCTACGTTAGTGTGATTGGCAATCAAGTCTACAGAACCCAATCTGTCTTGCTATTTAGCCCATAGCTGGAGGGAAAGGAGTCGGATTAATAACTTTCCTAAATGTGTTATCTATCTATCTCTCTCTCTCTCTCTCTCTCTCTATATATATATATATATATATATATATATATACATACATATATATATATATATATATATTGAGAGGAAAACTCGAAACATATTTACTCGTTTATATATATAAATATAATCGTCTAGATGTGCGTCGAATTTTGTTCTCAATATTTTATATCTAACATATAACAATATACATATATATATATATATATATATATATATATATATGTGTGTGTGTGTGTGTGTGTAAGTATGATCACATGTATTTCCACACAACTACATTCACTCCTTTTACACACGCAACAATCACGTGATAATCTTGCTTTCCCGCTTGTTTACTGGATGTATATATAGCAGACACGTAGTAGACCCACGGACAGTTGCAGCAGAACCACAGATCACAAAGCAAGGCACTTCACAGCTGCTCTCAATAATAGCATGCTATTGCGGGGTTCGCTCTCTTTAATATCAAGCAATTCTCTCACCCACCCGTACGAATTGCAAGACGCAATTAGATGCCTTTTTTTTTCTTTAAATAGCTCGTGTACATATTAATGTTCTTCTAAACTTTACAAAGATGAACTTATTCACGGACTCAGAAATTTTTACAATCTTCTATGAAAATTATTCCTAACATCGGACACTGATAAACCTTCCAGCGACAGAGAACTTTACAACTTACCTCAATTGCTGTAACAGAATCTTATGCAGAAAATGAAAGAAATTTTTATCAAACACATTCAACGTCTGTACAAAGTATGTAATTCTTGTTATTTCTTGATACATTTTGTTACTATTAATGCTTTGGCCGTGTTATTCAATGTTCATTTTCTAATTTCGTGAATGCTTTCAACCGTACTTAATAATTGTTGGAATGCAGGAATTTAGTTAGTAAGATCTTTGGTAAATGGCCTTGTGCGATGTAAAATTCAAACCTAAATGTTTATGCATATGCGGCCCTAACATAAGTATATATATATATATATATATATATGTGTGTTTGTGTGTATTTATATTTAAAAAGAACTGCTGGACATACTTTTATTTCGATTGTTTAACTCCTTCAAACTTTATTATAATGGGCACTTCATATTTATTTGTAATAAAAGTCCGTTTGTTTTTATATATTATATAGTGTGACCTACGTCTATTGGCCTGCACACACTAGAAATCTTTGTAATTACGTCCAACCTTCCACTCGGTCAGTTATAAATTTGTCTTTTTTCTTAATAAAATGATTTATCAATCTTAAGAAATACGTTCTCTTTATTTTTTCTTATGTCGTTCTGTGTGCGTACATATTACGCTATGCTAATTAACTGCAAAAAAAATATTCTAATGAAACACTGGCTGACACATGACGAGCAAAAATCGTCTTTTGCCCATTGTTAATACAGTAATGATATTTCTCTTTTAGAGTCGAATTATTATAGCCTAGATTTGTGTGCAGAAACATATCAACCGTGTATTTTATATCTTGCCATTCCGTCCTAATTTTTTCCGGTTACTACTTTTTTCTTTCACCGGTTACTTCTTTTTTCTTTCACCGGTCACTTCCTTTTTTTTTTTTTTCGTTAACTATTTCATTGTACCTTTTTACAGTCTCTTTGCTTTTAATCTTATCTTCCAAGTTTTCGTTTTCGTTTTTCTGTTTTATTTATCAGTATATATCCTTCTTTTTTTAATTTCTTACTTCAATATTTATTCATTTTCTTTCTTTTCAATCTTGTTCCGTCTTTGTTTTTTTATTTCATTCTTTCATCTTTTTTTTTTGCTGTCATTCTCCACATTCATTTTATTTGTTCCTTAATTAAGTTTTCCTTACATTTTTCTTACTTTTCTTGTTTATTGCAATATTTGGTTGCTTTTCTTTTTTCCCTCCACTTCTTTCATTTTCTATCATTCTAAATTCATTTTACTTCATTTTCGATCAGTTTTATTCATTATTTTTATTTCTCATTCCTTTCTTTACATCACTCATTATTTGTCTTCCTTGCTTGTTTTTATTTCAATGTATTCAATTTCAATCTCATTCGTTTCTTTCTGTCTTTCTTCTTATTCTTCTCATTGTATTTCATTCACTTTAATAGTTTTCTTTTTGTTCGTTTCTTTTAATTTTTCTTTTTCATTCCTTTCTTTAATTGTTATTCCTTCATATTTCTTTATCTTTCACTCATTTTTTCTTTTTCATTTCTTTCTTTCCAGTTTTTCTATTTCTTTCTTTTTTTCTTTTTATTTTGTGGTGTTTCTTTCTTTCCTGATTATTCTAGCTCTATCTTTTTCTTTTCACATTTTATAAAATGTTTTTCTTTTAAATTTTTTTCTCGAATTACCAATTCTACTTTTCCGTGTCTCATTTTTATCATCATCATTTTGCTTTCTGCTTCCTCATTCACCAGACTACTCGAGTTCTTTATCTACGTCTAACCAATCGTCTTTATCTAATTACCACCCAATTATATCTCCATGGCGTTTCTTCGTCTTTACACTGTTCTTTTTAATCTTATTTAATTTAGAGGGAAACATAACTTAATATTCTCATTCTGTTTTAAGAAGTAATGCGCAATAAATCAGAACATCTTATCAGCTACAAATAAAATTCAATACCGCTTGTAGGCTACTGTAGTCAATAACTCACTGACCTTTTAGACAATTGATAGATGTAATTTGTAGATGCCGGAAGTAGACAGAAATTTCTACTGTGATGGATGACTTATCAAAGATATGGAGGGAAGTAATGTGTACTGTTTGAGATATATCAAATTACATAGTCGAAGTTATAGTTTGGAAATAGAATTTTTTATTTAAATAAAAAAAATAAATTAATTAGAGGCATCTAAAATTTCAGGCACACGTACTGTGGACTGAGGTCTTTGAGAATTAGAGACCCTAGCACATACTAAACACAAGCCCGTGTATTGAATACTGCTGCCTTTATCTAGTCGGGTGCCCCTACTGTTCACCTCGAGGTTCTTGACAGAATCCAATGGAGAATCTGTAATTTGATCGATTCCGACTTGGCCGCTAGACTACTTCCCTGTGTCTCTTCTATAAATACTTTCATGGTTTCAGCTCGGGTGAACTTAACTCAGTGGTGCCCTCTATGTATGAATTTACTCACGCTACTAGACTAGCAACTAGGTCCCACTATTTTAGAGTGAAACGGATAAAACTTAATCACAATTTCTACTCTAAAAGCTTTTTTTTCGCACTTCCCACCTGTGGAATTACCTTCCGTGTACTTGCTTCACCGACTGCTACAATCCCCACATAATTTAAATGTAAGGTCAATAGTCATCTCCTATTTCACAAACTAGCATCGTTTCTCTCAAGCTCTTTTCTCCATCCACCCCACGCCTATCACACCAGTATTATCAGCCTTCTATTAACCTCCTCCTGACTTCCCCTATAACCTAATCCTCTTACTCATAACTTCTCCCTGTATAAGTCCCTGCACAACAGTGACATTAAAATTGCCTTTTTTGTGGTGTAATGGTTAAAAACAAAAATAATAATAGGAAGAAACAGCACGTAAAATATATGTATTTGCATAAAGGTGAAGAATATTGATTAGATCTACAAATTACATGAACTTCAGTGAATCCTTGATTGCCTACATAATGAAGTGCCTTCTTCTACTTGTTTAAAGTGTGCCATTTACCTTTAGGATGTAGGTGACTCTAATTCTCACAATGTCATATTCATTGTAAAAATGAGTAAAATTTTTGTTTTTCTCTTTCTCTTATTCATTTTCTGCTTACAATTTACACAAGCTCAGAAGGTTAGATTATACTTTCTTCTGTACCACTTGCTTTCACTATGTGTTTTGGGTGTGAAATTTTACCAGCCTGCTTTCTTCATTATTCTAAACATTTCAAATATCTCTTTTGATAGTATGCATAATTGTTCTTTTATTTTGTTTTCTCCAAAAATCACTGTTTCTCAGGTTTTCAGTACATAGTGTTTTAATTCTCCTTCTGCACGGCTATATTACTCATATGCCTTCATCATCAGTGAAGAGATATTTTAGCAACCATTGTCATATAATGGGACAGATATTACCTTAGAATTAATTATATTTTCACATGAAATTTTTGTGCTTTAATAATTTGCCACATTTTCTATCCAAATAAATCTTCGAATTTCGGTTTTGCATTTTGCGTCGTCTGTTAGAACATTTTTTAGATAGTTAAATTTTACTTTTGTTTAATTTTTATATAGGCAATGTGTAATTCGTTTGTTGGACTGAACATTTTGCTCAGAAACATACGTTCTATGTTCTTACAATTGTGTTTAATCATTTAATTTAGATTCTTTTACTACTCTCTATAAAAGGTATTGTCCTTTACTTAAGGAAAAGACTCGAAGCAACACAAAATGTCGTTCTACATAAGCAACGAAGAGGTTTTAGAGAGGATGAAAACGAAAAAATAATTACTAGTGATCAAGAAAAGGTAGCTGAAGTTTCTGAGATAAGCGATGATGAAGGAGGGTTTGGAAACAATAATGATCAAAGGGGGGGATATATTGAGAGAGAAAGAAAGGGAGAGAAGGGGGAAGCAGCGCAAGACCTACTTGATGGAATTGAGCAGATGAATAGTGAAATGGGTTATAGTGTAATTTCTGTCTAACGTTTTAACACACAGTTGATTCATACTTATTCAAGTTTGCCTACACGCACGATAAAAAAAAACCTGTTAAACGTACGGTCATTTCCTTCTGCTTTATTGGGTGGGCCCAGGATGTTTGTGTTTTGGTACATGATGTTGAAAGTACTGCTAATAATCTATGTTTTGATTTGGTACAGTCATAAAACTGGAATTCATTCAGGCAAAGCTACGTCTGATTTGTGAAAGTAAACGAAGCATATGTAGGCTAAAAATTCAGATCGGAAACAGAATTTGATAGTGGAGTCATAGAAAATCATTATTTTATGACTGTTTCATCGAATTCATTTTGTTGGTCTATTGAAATGTTTAAAGTCTGGCATCATCATAACGAAAGAGGGAAGAATGACATAAATAGAATCGTTTTAGATATATATGGCGGGTTCAGAAAAATCAGCAATAGACTATAATTTCAATAATCTGATGATATTTAAGATTTAAAATATTCACTTGCCATGTATTTTTGTTTCTATGGCTTCAGTCTCTGTTTCTCTCTGTCTCTCTCTCACTCTCTCTCTGTATATATATATATATATATATATAATAGCTATTAAGAAAAAATTGTTATAATCAGTATTATCTCACATAACGACGAGCCGTTAGGTGAAACCTAGGTAGATTTGTTTGCTCTTAGATTTATTCTTATATATATATATATATATGTCTGTGTGTGTGTGTTTCTTACTTACAGATTATTTGTCAGTGTTACAGGTACCATGAGATAGGTAAAAAAACTTACGTAGCGGAACTTATCGCCATGGAATGGCTTTCCTTACAAGTTAATCGAGTTCTCCTTAGCTGTAAAAGACCCTGCAGCGGAAACGGTGAATTATTTTTTAGCTAAGACTTGCTTTCCCTAACTGGTGCAAGTTCGAGTTAGAAAATAACGTATTGTTATGAGACTTCAGATTCATGGATAAAAATACATTTTGCAATTGAGAAAAATGAAATTTAAACGGGTGAAAACAATAAAAGTAAGACTTTGTAGCAATAACACATAAATTTAGACTGAAAAAATATCTTCTCACGAAATGCACATAGAAACTATCATATTCATATATCACAGTATATGTGTGTACGTTCTTTTACTTTTATCTCACTTGAAAATTACAATGAATCTGAAACATAGATTGATATATCGTAAATATTAACCAAATACAAATGTAAATGACAGTAAATGAAAACTGAAATTCTAATCGATTTTCTAATATTCACCTTTGATTTTGAACCCAAATGTCTTTAGGGAAAAACGTAAACAAATGACTTAGCCTTTCTGTTCAAATAATTTGGGGATATATATATATATATGCATAAATAATATTTTTGTTATAAATTGTTTTGAATATAGCCCATTTCTATTTTTCTGATTAGAGGATATATCCCAGTATTTCTTCCTGCTTATGACTTTTTCTTTCACACATTTTTATAATCTGATGTCCCATATAACATGTTTTCATGAAAAATAATTTTGAATGTCATTCTTCTTGGTTTTGGGGTCATATCTTCTCTTGTATTAATGGTTATTACATTAATGATATACTAATTCCAAATAAATTTTTTTCATATTTGAAATAACAAATCCAAATCCCCTATTCTTTTCGACTACAATTGCTTTTTCAATTTGAAGCTCAAACAAGTAGGTACATAGAGCCAATATCAACTAAAGTTTATATCAAGTAGAATTGAACTTAGAATTTATTGAGCATTTGCTTTTGGAATTAACTTAAAATGTTCACTCGTAAATTCTTATTCAGTAGTCAATTTTGATTCTTAGAATTATTGACTCATTTTATTTTTTAAGTAACAAACTAAATGTTCCATTTCTTTACTTTTTGCAACAAATTGGGTAGCACTTTCAATTTAGAATTTAATATCTTTAAGTTAAGAAATAATATTTTGCAATTCTACATCAGTTTGTCTATAAATAGCAATCAAGAAAAAAGCAACACTTAAAAGCAGTTAAAATATGCTAAAAACTACAAACATATTCATTGGAAAATTTGCAATTCCTTGAAGAAAATTGAAAATGATATTTCTCATTTAACAATGAATTACATTTCCAAGGTGTCAATCATTAAGAAAAGAACTGAGGAAAATACAAAATAGTATTGATTATTTTTCAATATTTTAAACTGGTGAAGAATAGAAAAATGAAAAATAAATTATATATATATATATATATATATATATGTGTGTGTGTGTGTGTGTCTGTGTATTATGTGTGAACATTTTCCATTACAATTGCAATATATTTGTATAATATATATTTTAAAATATTTATGAACAAATTTGTAATGTTATTTTTAAGTTGTTGAATTTTTGAAAAACATTTATCACGTTAACTGGAAAGTCTAGATAAGTTATGGAGGATGCTAAGTAGCGTAATTAACTCTCTAATGAAATAATGCGCGTAGTGTTCTATTTTTTCTTGCATTTAAACTATTTTCGTATGGGTTGAATTTGTTCATTATATATTACTTTTTAACAATAGAATGTTATAAATGCAGTAACACTTAGATTTCTTTTAAACTTTTCATATTTATGTATGCATGTGAACATGAAAGGGCGACTAGCGGCGGCTCTGGAAAAAAGAGAGTTCGTTTGTGTCTGGCGTGCAGGGCAGTAATCTGTTCCAAAGAAAGAAAATAATAATAATACTCACCGCTGTCTTAATAATCCACCTTCAGCTCATTCTAAAGGAAAAAAGAGAGGAGGCCCTCGAGTGGAATTTTTATAGACTGAGGAAATGGATTATGGGTAGAGAAATGGATTATGAATAGATAAAACTGACCGACCAAGTTCACCGAGGCGTGAGTGGCGTCAATTTCTTGGCGAGAAGCTGACGCAGAGAGACGCAGTGAAAAGGTGGAAGGAGGAAATTGGAGGAGGAGAGAGCGTTGAATTGAAATCCAACGGTCTGTGGTTCGATCCCTGGTTCTGCACTCACTAGAAGAAAGTGTGCAACAATGCAGTTAGCTTGTGATATAAATATCTCAAGTAAAATGAAATTACTCGTATGCCAGATTCTTTTTTTCACATACCCACACAAATAGGTTGCGATGGATGAATTTTTCTTTAACTTACGCAAAAAATAAAATAAAATGTTTTCTTCTCATTTTAACAAATATATTTAACAAAATGAAACAAAAATATCTTAAAAAATAAAGAGTGAATTAATTCAATAAAACCTTAATTGGCTTCAGATACGGCCTCTAAACGACTTAGTAATCTCTTTCATATCCTCTGGACGGTCCGCTTTTCAAGATGTAGTATGATGTCATAATCGTTCCTTCTATTCATTCATGGTGTTACAATGGCTCTTTTCGTTATTTGCAGAACCGCTTCCCACATATAATAATCAGAATTTTGTAATCCGGGGAGTTAGGTGTCCGGTTTTAAGAGTTGATATGATTGCAGAAATTGTCTGATAGCCATGAGTGCGTTGATCTCTCGTATGGCCTTGGTTTAGTGTCTTGTCAAATAGTGGGTTTCCAGCAATCATCTTCTTGAACCAGGAAAGCACGAGCTTCAAAAATCAGTTTATGTAGGCCTCCGTGTTGTGTCTGAGACCCTCTAAAACAAACCCTTGTTTTCTTTTTCCTATCAGTACGATCAGAGTAAGGTTTTCGCTCTGCCATACCATCGTGGTCATCATTAAACTTATTCATAATTCTCTGATATCTGCATAAAACCTACAGCAAAACTCTATAAGATATTTACATTGGAGCATCCTACCTGAATGCCAAGCAGTATAGGAACACTGCTTCGGGATTTATGGAGGAGCTAATTGCGTCATTGTGCAGTTTTATCTCACAGACGTTGCCTAAGTGACTTCATTATTGTTCTGTCAAAAACATCAAAACGAAAAAACGCGCATGCGTGAAATTGTTTTATCACAATTTTTATAGAAAAAAAGTGATTCAGTATAATGCCTTCCTCGATAAAGTTCAATACAATTTACAAAATATATATATTTAGTACGTTCTAGGAGATGACAATTTCGTCTGCAGAATAAATGATGTTACCTTTTTATTTCTGTTTCAATAGCATAAATTGTATTCTTGATATCTCTTCGGGATTGAAATTTCTAATAGATTTTGCATAATGAAAATTCAAATGCAGAAAATATATTCAACAATTTATCAAGTTTTTACGATAAAATATTTTTTGTAAGAGTAGCGAAGATTCCTAGATTTTCTGCACTCATGTTTGATTTCATACCATTTGATATCATTCTCTATAACAGAAGTTATAATCTTTGTACGGATCAATCAAATTTCTGCACATAAGTTATTCTTGGCTTGCTTAACTGTCTGCCATTTATTGATGTATCTGTGCTCCTAATGTAATTCCGTGAGAAAATAATCCGGAGACGTCAAATAGGCAGAAAGTGGTAGTCATAAAATGTCGGAAATATGAAACTATTCGGTGACCTAATTTAGTATTATACTGTTAACCAACTACACCGGTCCTTCTTATCGACGGCCAAAATCTTGCGTCTCGTCGATAGTTGACAAGTTTGTTCTAAATCGGTTTCTGCCTACATTGTGATTGTTTGATCACAAAGCCGGTCTGGGTTGAAATTCACCAAAAATCCGCTGCAACGATGATCCAAAAAGGGCTGGGAGCCACTATAAGAAAATAAATTATCTGTAAAATTATCAATAAGGAGTTCGAATACATACCTTCTCTTCGGTACGATGTGCAAGCCACGTCTTCTACAGAATGTAACTCTTTATGTAATTTGCTTGGTCTGGCATCTGGCTAAAGTCGGATTTTCTTCTAAGTCAGTTATTCAAGTGATAACACGTCTCTCGTGTAAAATTGCTCCAACTGTACTCTTTCAAATGCCTGAAAAGCCATCTATTTATCGGCTTATACGGTATCTCGCATTTAGCGGGCGTTGTTGTGACGCACTTTAGGTGCACTTAGCATTTTCAAATGGCAATAAGAATTTCTAGTTTCGGTCACCTGATCAACCTCGTCTTTTTTTCCCTTGGTGAGTGCCTCCTACTATTACTAGAGAAGTCGTGAATTGTTCCTCTGACTTTTCCGAAATTCACCGGGGCTCCGTTTTCATTGCTCATATAACTAACTCCTGTGTAAGTGCCTCCCATTACCGCCAAAGGAGCGCGTTTAAGCCCAATGTTTAAATTTTAGTTATCCATCCAAATATTTCTTTCTTTTGTTCGTTCTTGGTGAGTAGTCGTTTTGCATCCGTGATGTATAATTTCAATTCTTGTAAAAAAAAAAACTAGTTTCTGTCAAAAAAAAAGGTTTTATTTTAGTTCTCAGTGTCGCAAAATTGTACAAAAAGCTAAGAAACATTATTCTGAGGAATTTTTTCCTCTTGTGTTGATACGAGCCATATGTCTCCCATGCCGTTTCTTAGAGAGTTTTCTCTTCTATAAATGGTAGTTTAATTATTCAATGAACGAGAATTCATTGCTCGGGAAATTTTTTTCCAATTTTTCCTATAAGTATCATTATTCGAGTATGTCTAGCTCTAGTGGTTGAAGAAAATAGAACGAAAAAAAAATTATTATCTCTCTCTTCTGCCACTTTTTCATTTCTCTTCTCCCTTTTTTTTTTTTTTTGCAACGCAAATAGATTTAAAATTCTACAGCTTTGGTTCTTTGTTTTGTGAGGTTTTCGTGACTAAATTATTTACGTTTATTTAAATTTCTATAACAATTTGATATGCTATATCATTAGTATATAAGTATGCGATATTGGCTAAAAATTTAATTTAGAAATGAATTTGATTTAGAAATGAATTTCGGGGAACATTTCATCCGTCTGGAAATTAAAAATTCAGTAGTTTCAGCACAGTTTGTTTATATAATTCCGATATTATGACCTGCGTATTTACAACAATAATTTGAAGATATGGACACTAATCATTTAAGCATTTCATACTACATCTAAAATAATTTATTCACAAATCCAACAAATTAATGAAAAATCGAGCATGCCAACGACAGCTATTCATAGTTGAGAGGAGAATGATATTTAACTTAAAATTACCATCAGCGTACTTGTGCTTAATTAAATAGAACTCAAGATAAATGTTTTCAAAACAGAAACTTTGATGTGAATTTAAAATTAAAGCAGCATTATCACATATGATGAATACATTATAAAAAAGTCAGAGTGTGGACTTATCACATACTAAACACATCAAATACCTCGATACAGGGATTAGTTTGAAGAATTTAGTAAAGGAGAAAATACAATTAGAAAAAGACGTGCTACATAAAGTTTTGCCCAACACCGTATATTTGTGACGCTTGCGTTTCGGAACGGATTTATATACAAAAAACGCTCGAAACAGCAAACAGAAATAGAATATAACAGTCGTTGAATTCCTATTCTTACACCAGAGCGAAGGTTTTAGTTTGAGATTAATGTTTGTTCACTTCAATCAGAGATTTCAAGCTTTCATTTTCTTTTTCAAGTTTTGACGGTTCAAAAAGTCTTATCAGGGCTTTTTGCCGAAGCCTTACGGAAACAGCCGAAGATGGGTCTTGTGAAGACGGCGGTAAATTCGTCTTGTCTGCCTTAACCTAGCGCGACAGCAGCAACTGAACTTGGTTCTTTCAGTTTCTTTACATCTTCAGCCAGAATTCTTCCGGAGTCGTGTTATTTGACTTTAACTCTCGGCTCTTGTATTTATACGTGTCCCAAATTCACTTAATGGGGACATGACGGACACCGGATGTCCATGTAAATACCATCTATAACCAATGAAATTACTTCCATCCTGTATCATGAGGCGGAGTGATTTTATTCTTTTGGTTTAACCAATGAAATATCCATATTTCTATTGACGTCATTTCTTTTCTTCTTCTTCCCGAATTACATCATTTAAGTTTTCAAATTTACAAATACTTTCCCAGCGAGATATATATTTCATTTTATTCCCATAACCAGAGTTTAACCTTTGTGCACTTATCCAAAAAATTGTGACCGTCTCTTTTCAACAATCCAAGACCCACCTGGGTTGGAATTCTCTGTATGCTGAAAACCTAAGTTGAACCTTTTTTGCTATGTTATTTTCGCTTTTTAAATAATGGCTGCCAATGATGACACCGCGTGACCCACAGCCCCCAGCGGCAAAAACATAATTTCCCTTCCATTCGCTTCTCAGCTGTATTTTCAGGTTTTACAATTTTTGTAATAAATATTTATTTTTTAACTTAACTTTTTTTTTCGATTGACAATAAACTGCAGAATTAATAATAACACTAGTAATAATTTCTTTCGTTCCGTCGAACAAACTTAGGATTACATTATTTTTCTTCACATGCAATATTATAGTCTTATATATTTTTCCACATGCAATATTATATAATCATATTTTTCCCATATACTAAAAACAGTGTCTCATATTGCAAGAAAAAATATTGACATACTAATCTGAACCTATATGTCATGCCAGGATTTGTCATCGGCAATTGCAATCTGAGCAACATAAGATACACAGATGACACAGTTCTGATAGCCGACAAAAAAAATAAACCTGCAAGAGCTGCTTACAATAGAAGATAAAGAAATTTGAAAGAAAGGACTGCAAATAAATAAGAAAACCGAATGTATGATCATCTGCAAAGTGAGAACCAAAAATGGAAATTACAGATTGAGGTTACTAAAATTGAGCAAGCACAAAAATGTAAGGACTTGGGAATTGTTCTACGGGAAGACGGAAATTGCGACACTAAGATTCGAAGGCAAATTTGAATGTCCATGGATGCATTGGTATGTGATGTCTGTTCTTCCATATGGCAGTGAATGCTGGCAATATCATCGAAGATGAAAAGCAAACTTGAAGCAACTGAAATGTGTTTCAACAAAAGGTTGCTGCCGATATCATGGATTGAGCGTGTGAGCAATGATGAGGTTATAGAAATTATGGAAACAGAAAGGACATCAATACTGAGCATAATGGAAAGATTGCTGAAGCTCAGGGGACATGTGCTGAGGACGGAAGATTTAGAGAATCTAATTATTTCAGCTCAGATAGAGGAGAATATGACTGCGGAAATCAGCGGGTAACCTATTTGAAGAGTCTGTTCAGTTCGATGGCAGAGCGGAGTTGCGGGTTGTGATAAAGGAGAAAGGATAGGGAGACGTGGAAAGCCATGATCGCCTACATCGTGAAGGTACCTAGCACATATTCTTTTATTCAACTTGTCTGGGCTAGACTTACATTTGAATGTCATGCATAGATCTAAAGAACTTAAAAGCATCTCAATTGCCATCATCATACAAACACTTTCTAAGCTCTATTCAAAAACCGCTTTGAGTGACTGAAACTATGAGTCTAGGCCAAGACCATCCTATTTTAAATTTTGTCTCTCCCTAAAAAATAAAAAAAACAAAGACCTGTATATAATAAAAAAATGGAGATTTGAAGGATTTTGCAAACAGCGACAACTATACATGATATCTCATATCACTAAAAAAAAATGATGTAATCTGAGTTGAAGGTTTGGCAATCTTCAAATGATGAAGAATGGGATACCAATATCTCACAAAGGAAGGAAAATGAAAGAAACCCACATCATTGCAGCAAAAATCGATATCAGATAATGAAATTGTTAAACATATTGTCATATTTTCGTTGAAAGTGAAAGTTTCCTTGTAGGGACAGAAGGACAAAAGTATCAGATACCTAGTAATAATGCTTTTCTTTTGTACTTTTCAAACGTAGCTTAGATGAGTAACAAAGCCGAATTAATGTAGTACAACATTTTAAGGACTTGGTAAGTGTTCTACGGGGAGACAGAAATTGCAACACTAAGATCCGAAGGCAAATTTGAATGTGCATGGATGCATTGAGACTCGAACGCACGATTCAGATGTGATCAATCGAGCAAGACAAACTTTCTAATCATTACACCATGCTGAAGTGACAAAATGATAATTCCTAAGCGTCATTTGAGTGTAGAAAGGCATTCCACTGCCACTATAGCGCAGGGGGTTACATTGAGCGGTTGGGTATAGGAGACGTCAGAAAGAGAGTGATAGACGAGTAAGGAGGTACATAGGAAGAGTGTTTGAGAGAATGGCTGCAAGTTAGAGTGTTAGGAGTTGTCTATTGACCTTACATTTAAACTCCTGGAGATTGTAGCCGTCGGGAAAGCCAAGTATGCAGAAGGGAATTCCACAGGCGGGAAGTGCAAGAAAAGAAGCTGTTGAAGTAGAAATTGCGGTTACATTTAATCGGTTTTCACTGTAAAAGGGTGGGACCTAGTTGCTAATCTAGTATCTCGAGCAAATTCATACATAGAGGGCACCAGTGACCTAAGTTCATCGGAGCAGAAGCCGTGAAAGTATTATAGAAGAGGCACAGGGAAGCCACGTCACGCCAGTGAGAGAGTGACTGCAGGCGGTCAGCCAAGTCGGTATCGATCATGTTACAGATTCTCCGTTGTATTTTGTCAAGGACCCCGAGGAGAATAGCAGGGGCACCTGACTAGATGTGGCAGCAGTATTCAATACACTGGCGGATGGTAGGTTTATATAAGTGCATGATGGATTCAGGCGGAAAGAACTTCTGGCCCCTGCACAGAGAGCCAACTTTCATAGCAGCGGATTTAGCAATGGATTCGAAGTAGTCATTCCACTTGAGGTCCGCTGAGAGTGTCAGGCCAAGCAGGGGTAGTGTTTTACTCTCTCGGAGGCAAGCCTGTTCCATGCTAATGGGAGGGAGGTGCAGATGTCTATGGGGGTTACTTGAGAGCAGCGTCGTTTTGGAAGAATTGAAATTTACGAGCTATTTCTTACCCCCAATCCACTACGGATTGGAGGTCCTTTTCAAGCTCGGCAGTAAGGTTCGCCTTGTCGCCCACACCAGACTTTTGGTCGTGTCGAGAGTAAACTGTGTTGTCATCGGCTTACATGCCTACTTGGGATGTTATTGCACCGGGGAGATCATTGATATAGATCAGAAAGAGCGTAGGACCTAAGATATAGTCTTGAGGGACACCCGCATTTGTAGGGTAGTTCTGGGAGGCATGTCCGTTTAATAACCACCTTCAATGTGCGGTTAGAGAGGAATGACTGGATTAGGTCCGACAAAAGTCCAGTTATGCCATGGCTTCGCAGTTTCCGTAGAAGGCCAGCATAGCAGACTCTGTCGAACGCTTTAGAGTTATCCAAGGCAACGGTTCGGGCTTCGCCATTCTTGTCGAGAGCCTGGTATATATACTCGGTGATGGTCGTTAGCATATCAGCAGTAGATCTGGTGAAGCGGAGCCATACTGTTTGTCCGAAAGTAGCCTTTGGGCTGTGAGATGTTGAACGAGCTCGGCGTTGATAATGGCTTCGAACACTTTGCCAAAGTTCGGAAGAAGACTGATAGGACCGTAATTTGCGGGATCCGAGGTTTCTCAAGTGTTCTTAAATATAGGAACTACAGAAGAAGACTTCTAAGAGGCAGGAAAGCAGGAAGAATATAGGCAGAAGTTGTAGAGCTTAGAAAGAACAGAGGAGAGTTCAGAGTCACATTTCTTCAATATTAAGATTGGGATTCCGTCACTACCACTCGATTTGTGCGGGTCAAGTTTTGAGATTATGTTAGAAATCAGCGAGGGCGTGATGTGGAGTGCAAGACCGACAGCATGGAGCACCTACTGAGAATCGAAATGGCTATTCAGTCGTAACTGATTTTTCGAGACAAGTTTTGCAATCATTAAACCACGTAGATGTAGCTCGTCATAAAGAAATAAGAAACCAGCTTTCTTCTGAATTTTATCCTTGTGTTGATGATGTGATATCGTGACTGATAATGCCCAAATCTTTGGACGTTCATACCAGTGTAAAGCACAGTAAATACCGAAACCTGTGTGATATATCTTACTCGTATTAATCAAGCCATTATTTAAACATGACAACTGTATTTTCTTGTCATCTGACCTCTAATTCTTCAACGTGCATACGTTAGCAAACTTCTAATCGCCTTAAGCTAGATATTAAATAAATATTAATGAACGCAAATGTATAGTACATTTTTGTGTCTAAAGAACAGTTATGGCTTGTATATTTCTACGAGCAAAATCAGGCCGTAGAAAATGGGCAAAACTTAACAGCAATTGCATTGACAGCAAATACAACAGAGTAGATGAGGTGTACGATGTCTGATAATACATAAATAAACATCTATCTATCTATCTATCTATCTATCTATATATATATATATATATATATATATATATATATATGAAACTGTGTACAGGAGTAATTTATTTTACATAAAATTTGACTAATTATATATATATATATATATATATATATATAGAACTGAACTTGATTTTTTTTTAAAAATAAATATATTTTACATTGCGACACAGAATATTCTGTTATGAGATTTTTACCTTGTCATCATACAATAATGATAAAAATATTACATGACGAGGTAAAACTGTCGAAACAGAAATTTTAATTAAAATACAAATTTATTAATTATATTATGCACTAAAATATTTCTGGATTTGGCCATTCTCATGAAAAAAAGCAAATGCCGGAAAACTTGAAATTGAAATATGTTCATTCTTTATATATATGTATGCACAGGTATAAATGTACATGCACACATGCATATACATATAGTAGAGATTATTGTTGTTATTACGGGGTGTGTTTGTGTGCCCTTGTGTGTGTGAGGGTGTGCGTGTGTGAGTGTGTGAGAGAGAAAGAAAAGAAAATATGGCATGGTGGAGCTCCTCATGCTGTAGAATCGGAGAGTTGATTTCCGAATTCCTGTCAAATTTTCTTATATTCCCTCAGGTGGGGAAGCATTTTGGATAAGTATGAATCTATCAGGTCTCTGCTCAGCTGTGGGCAAATACTATGTCACACTGGGTCGCGACCGTTCTACTAGAAATTAATCTCTGAATTCAAAACCTGATTAATTTACTTTGGGGAAATTGTGGAAAACTATGTCGTTTTTTTTTTCTCAATTTTTTTTTTTATTACAATTAATCAAACTTGTAATCAAATCATTTGTTTGGTTTTTTGGTTGTTTTGTCTTAAGAACAGAGTTGCACTAGCCGAGTATTTAAAAATTACGAAAATACATACATACATATATATATATATATATATATATATATATATATATATATATTTAAAAATAGTGAGAAGCCGTGAATATCTTTTTAAATTATAGATTTCTTTCATCATTATTATTTTTATTTTTTATTTTTTTATAATATATTAGGAGTCCATAATGGTATTAGTGTTTTGCAACTTAAGTTGACACTCCATCTAAATAAATTTCCAGAATTGTTCATCATTCTGACTGCCGAAAACACCGTGTATATGTAGATACGTGGTAGGTGAACAGGTCAGAATGTTCGTATGTGTGCCTGTTTGTTGGGTGTTTTCGCACTGGCTTGTGAAATTTTACTTAGTTTTAAGAATCGCTCACTTTTCATGAGCCAGATTTTTTTAAATATTGATTCGTTAAATTAGCTTCTATATCTGTTCTTCAAAATTGTTTTCGACTTGTTCAATCCAGTTTTGTTGGGTGTACGATGCTCCAAGCTCAATTGGAATAAAATCGCCGAAATCAGTTTTGGACATTTCATGTTTATATAAAAGATACATTATATTGATGATAATAATTACAATAGATCTACACTTTAAGCAAAACCTTTCGGCTTCTCACGCTTTTTACACCTATATATATATTTCCACATCGCCTGAAGAGGCATTGGGACACCAATGCCGAAAAGAACGTGGTTTCGTCGCGATTATATATAGAGAAATTTTGTACATGTCCTAAAGTATAATTTATAATAAATATTCACAGCTCTATATAGTATATTATATATCGAGCACTGTTTTAAATTAATATTTTGGACGTTGAAAGAATTCTTCCTTCTGATATATATATATATATATATATATATACACGTGTGTGTGTGCGTGTGTCTATAATACTGAATTCAGCGTTCAGTACTAAAATTGCCTATTTTTTCTGTAGTTTATTTATAACGAGACATTTTTGGTGGAGAGGTTTATTTGTCAGAATGTGTTGATATCAACAAAGAGCTTGTTAATAGAATTAATTTGGTCACTTTTTTCACTTAGCTAAGCAGTGTTGTTTCAGTCACTCGATTTCAAAATATTTGACCTGAATTTCATCTGTACTGCTAATACCTTTCTTCTATTTGGGCGGAGAGTGCCCTGTCCTCACTGTCCATTAAATAAATAAATTTAACATTGAGTTCTTTTGAGTTCGTTACCAATTATTTCTTCTTTCACTTTATTACTGTGTTCTTTGAAAATGTAGGCGATCATGCATCACCATACCTTGTCCCTTGAAGCTCTTATCAGATTTTTCCCTTTGCTACCCCGCTGATTCCTATCCTCTCTACCATATACTCTATGTTAGTTTTTCTCAAGTTTACATTGCCCCTCTTGCTGTCACCATGTTTTATGTGTGTTAAATTTCTAAACTTTGTTTTCTCATTGTGACCTATGAATTTCCATCCTCTTTTTTTATTGAATTTATAAGTGCTCTTTTTCTTACTATATTATCTAAAACATCAGGGTATTCTTAACTCCCTTCTTTTCAACTTTAATCCTGTTACTATATAGATTTTTTCTTTAGCTATAATAACTATTAATATGTATCTATTTATATATTTCGTATCACATTTGATAAACTGAGCATTTTATATTTGTTTCCGAAGACAATTATCATATATTTACGTAATATTAATATGTTTTTCATTTGTCACTAATTAAAACTATCCTTATATAAGTGTATTTCTTTTTACATTTCTTGGCAAATTTTTCACATTTACGGAAATGTCCTCATTGAGGTTGGATGTGACAAAAATGTGTTATAACGTTAGAATCCAGAGCCTTTAATCTTGGGTAAATATTTCACGTAGATCTAAACTTATTTATAAATGCGACTTTGTCTCTGTGTGCGTGTCTATGTGTGTGTGTGTGTGTCCGTTATCTATAGACTCCGAAACAGCTGAACCGATTTTCTTGAAAATTTACACAGTTGTATTATAAGTGTCTGCGAGTGTTTATAGCTAGGGTTTGTGTCGAGGTACCCCCGATAAATATCGAAAATCGATAATCGATAATCGAAAACATCGGGTTTATAGAAGGAGTGGTCCGATTTTAATCAAATTTGATACACTCATAGACAAAGACATAAAACCCGATATTCAGAAGTTACAAGGTTGCAAGTTCTTACAATAGTGCAGAATATCAATAATATATATATATCAAATGCAAGATGTTTGTGTCTGTGTTTGTTTATCTGTTTGAATGTCTGTATATTTTTCAGCCTTTTTATTTTAATTTTTGCTTCGAGTTTGGCTCTAAGTAGGTATAATTGTAGTTCTTAGTCTCTGCCATGATACCATTTACTCAGAGAACTTATTTAACCTTCAAATTTAAGTTTACGACGAAAAAACTTATTTGATATAGATACCAGGAAATCAAAATTTGACTTATATCCATTCATTTTTCTTTCAGTCTGTGGTTTTGCTTTAACTGGAAACAACTATTGCTTTTTAGTCTCCAGTGCCAACGTCCAAAGACTCTGAGCTCCAGGAGCATGGATTACTTTTAAAGCGTTTATTACACCCGAGCAAAGTATATAGTATGTAACATAATTCTGAAATTTACATTCGTTGAATGGCCATTTCAGTAAAAAAAATCTCGCTTCATCAGCAAAGATAATAGATAATACTACTTACATCGAACCCTCCTCATTGATCAATTCTAATATTAATAAAATTATTAGTAAATGGATCTGTTTTTTAGCATTTCACTTATCTTTCTCAACATTTTAGTATTTAATATATATATATATATATATATATATATATATATATATATATATATAATGTTTAATTTGGATAATTTTAATCGCCAAAGTTGTTATTTTTGAAAGGTTTTAGTGATAAAATATATTTTAGTAAACAGGTTTTTTTTATCGTAAAGTGCTAGATTCCCTTGTAGAAATGAGGCGAAAATAAGTAAGAAGAGATTTTCATTTTACTGAGCCGATTCATGCCATCTTCGAATTACGTTAGGGACCGTTATGATGTTTTAACACGTAATGACTATTTTTAAATTGTTTCAAGGAGTTAGAACATCACAAAAGTGTCCTCACAAAACTTCGACATAAGTATGAATCTGCTCAGTTAAAGACACAGATGTTTTCTACTTATATATAACGAGAGAGAGGAGAGAACAATAAAAAGACTCAAAAACATTGATGATATCATGCAAAATTATTTTAGTGTGTAATTTTTAATGTTTAGCTGTTAACTTACTACAAATGGTATTATATCTATAAACTACTTTTGTTTTTTTAATGTTATATTCACACTATTCAAGACCAGTCAGCTACTCGATGAAAAGTTTTGACAGTGAAAGACAGTGTTATCCCTAGATTAAACATATTAAAATTGAAATGTAAAGTAAATCCCCCTAATGGGTATTTCTTCCACAAAACAATAGATGTATGTAGAAAGTGAATGATAAATACATCTCACCAGGAGAATTTGAAAGGAAACAGTGTGATTTACTGTAATGTACAAGGCATAGCCAGCCTTAAAAGTGACGGTTAAGACTTGTAGGGCTAAGCAGTGCAGATCATCCGTACACTTACCATAGAAATATAAGTAGACCAGCATGCTACTTTTTGCCTGTACGAAAAGTGTTGCAGAGTAGAAAATAAATCACCGCCTACAAGGATACGGGTAGTCTTTTGGACTCTATCTAAACTGGAAAGTGAAAATTGGACAACTCCTGCCCATATATTGCAGCAGTACTCGATTTCGGCCTGATCTTATAAAGGAAATATGTAGCAGGAAGAGCGAGATACTTTCAATAGAGTTACGTGTTATAAGTTGTAACAAAAGAAAATAATTGATTGACCAACACGCAGAGCTAAATCACAGACTAACACTTAATTTACAAAAACACAAAAATAAAATATTTTACAAATAAACAATTTTTGCATTCAAGTAAAATAAACAAAGTTTACTACTGGCAGAGTGAAGGTAAATGTTACGAAGGTGACGGAAGGAATCAAGCATCTTTAACCAGTTAAACTAGCGAAGTAGTTTAAGTGCTATACTTTTGAAAATTCTGAATTGTGTATATATAAAATAATTTTTTGTTTGGTCAATGGAAAATTCAAAAACATCGATTTACCCATTTAGTTCCATGAGGTTCTCTTTCAGGTTTTAGTAGGTCGGCAACTTTTAGTAGTGGATTTTTGGTAGCATATACAAATTCTGAATCGGGCCGGAGTTGATAATATCAGCATATCCTTTTAACAACAATCTACTCTATTCCCCAAATCTATCTTTTATAGTTACTAACACCTAATTTGCATATTTTTTAAATCATTTCAAATTCTCTAGATTTTTCTGGAATATTCTAACATCTTCCTAAACGTTCTATTCCTAATTTCCCTATTTTTACAACTAGTTTCGAAATTAAACATATTGTCATAACAAGCAGGACTCAAAAGAATCCCTTACTATAAATGTTAACCTTTGTAGATTTTATTAATATTCTTTTGTATATATATATATATATATATATATATATCCTCGTAACAGTAGCAGTACAGGGAAACCATCTTTTTCCCAGCATCTTTAGTAGCGGATCGTATGCATGTATTCCCCATGATGCCTCGGCTGAATTTCAGTGCCAATAATTTTTCAAGGTACAGAACATTCCGCAGGGAACATCCGTTCATTGCGACATGTGAAAGTTTTGTGTCGACGATGAGGGGGGGGGTAAGTCACTACATTCGTTTTTAAACATTGTGATCAGTCAGTTTTCCCAATGCAGTGCTAAATCTAGATCAAAAGAGAGATTCACTGCTAAGATCTGGTCGTCGAGAGTTTGAAAAGAGGCACCCATATTGTGCTATATTATCAGAATAGATATTCGAAAATGTTGGATCATATTCTTAGTTAAGTCATATATGTATAGAAAGGAAGACGTCCGCGCTGATTGCATAGGAATAGCTATTACTAACTACGTTCAGAAACATTAAGAAAGACTTATAGATGAAAAATATATTCAAGTTACTATGCAGTTATGGAGCTTAAACGTAACTTCTTATGATTGAACTTTCAAAGAACTTTGAAATTTTGAATGCAACCATCCTTGGGATGTATTTGTTGCTAAGCGCCTCAACAATTATATGATTATTCTATCTTATGATATGAATATTGACCCGGACATAATTAAATCCGTACTTCTTGTCGCTCAAGAGATTGATAAACCTATTGACTTCTGACCTATTGAGGTTATTTAATACCCTTTTATTGAATATAGCTGAAAAGAGTTTGCTTATATCACTGATGAGATCGATTGGTATATGTGAGAGGGCTGAGTCTTCTTGAAAACCGGTCATGCACTTGACACATTAGCAAACTTGGGATGGAGTTTTACTTCAAGTAGCTGTTAAATAATTTCGTTAAGATTAGAGATACGTCTGGGCTGATATTCTTAAAGACAATCACTGCGATTTTGCCTGCACCGATTGCCTGTCTAGCATCAAGCGTTTTGGTAAACTTTAAGAATTCTTGAGCTGCAATGAAGATTACCGAGATTTAGAAAGAAAGTGTGCTCTACTCGTATCGGCAAAATCATTCCTATTCCATAGCAGATATTGTTGTGCACTCACCTCACAGATGAACAGAAAAGTGACGACAACAATAATATAGTTTTAGAGAAAGATAATGAAAACAACATGACGATGCATGTATAAAAAGAAAAAGACGGTAGAAAAATAGAAAAGAAAAGCGCATTTATAAACTGAATTAAAAAGAGATGGTTGAAATTACTTGAGACTTTAAGAAGGAAGGTGTATTTGGTTATGTTGATATTCAGCAGATATCAAAGTCAAAATTATATTAGAATTTAGTTGGGCATACGAGTGATTGTGTGAACGGAAGGCGGAGCAAAGGTGCGTTGCTTGGAGAAAGAAATATGTTAATAACTGCTACAACGGGTAGCTGGCTCTGAAGAGAATCATAATTTATGTTACACTTTAAAATTTACAAAGAGTCTTACTTTTCAAAATCGGAGCTGAGCAAAATATAATCAGCTTTATTTTAAAAATTATTTTTGATCCTACCGAAAACTTTTCTATTACACTTCTCGTAAATTATATTTTTCTAATAGACAAATTACTGTAAGACTATGGTTTACATTTCTAGTACTAAATATTTCAACTGATTTACAGTTGTGTTTTAATCGTAACCATATGCATTATCATTATGTGATAGTCTGTAATATATGCAGATGAGAACTGACGAATAATTCTTCAGCATGAGCCGACTTCGTTAATTCTGTTCTTGTAATGTTTCGCGAATCAATCGGTTCAAACATCTTCCCGGTTTTCTGAACAAGAGAAGAGATTTATACATTGTTTTCTGTTCAATGTAGCGTTCTTTCTAGATTATCTTCTAATCTTTTTCTCTTCTAATAATTCGTTGCGTCTTAATAGTCTTATCAATTGGCTTTAGATGAATTGATTTAAAAGTAAAGCAAGTCTTAAAGCGACAGTTGTTTTAATGATTTAGTAACTGATTTATTTGACAGTTGTCATTAAAAACTTAAATCCCATTTCCTTTTCTTTATCGATACGCCGTTATTTTTATTTACACAAAATAATCCTATGATAAAAGTCAGATTTTATAATGTGCCTTTAATGATTTTCACGTTAAGTTTACTCCTTATTCACTCTTCTTTGTTGTTACTCTCTCTTTTTTTATTTTGCTGATTGTTTCGATGACTTGGCCTCGCTAACACGCAAGCCTATCACGCGAACATTCCATTTCTTTCTCTCTCTCTCTCTCTTTCTCTCTCTCTCTCTCTTTCTCTCTCTCTCTCTCTCTCTCTCTCTCTCTCTCTCTCTCTCTCTTATGTTCTGTTTGTGGGACACTTGTAGGGAATTTCAAACGTAGCCCGCAGACTGATTGCCTCAAGACGAGAGACACTGAGAACGGACATCATTCAATTAAAAGAGAACAAGTGCCTGGTACCCTACCACCTGGCGCGCTCCTTCAGAAACGTCGAGTGGCGAACGTGCGAATAAAACGATGACTTTTAACCGCAAACATAGCGAACGTTCATCCGACCACCTTTCATTGCCACCATTATCATCAGGATGACCAGTGAAGTATTTTCAAACGAATTGACGAGGGAATGACTGAAAGATGTTGGACAGACATGCGAAACGTGAAACGGCACTCTGCCATCTTGGCAAATGTCCCAAGATTTACACAACAAAATTGATCTTATTAGAGAGCCATTAAGAAACACAATTCTCAAGATTGTACAGTAAGAGGAAAATAAAGATGGAACAAAGAAGAAATGCATGAAATATAAGAACTATGCTAATTTATATTATGGATATTTGTGTTATTTTAATCTGTTCTTCTTTAGTTTCGATTCCATGGCTCCAGTGTATCCAATAACCTTTCGAATAGATTGATTTACGCCAATTTTCATCTTCAAAATACTAAGGGTAAATTCTATCAAATTTGTCATAGGATTTTCAGCATCCAGGGGCTTTAAAATAAAAAATGGAAAGAACAACAAAGAAAGGTTGCAGTAACGGCGCCTAACAACCTATCAAATGATAATGAATGTTTTGTTGGAAGAAGAAAAAAAAGGATGTTTCCTTTGTCAAATCTAAAATCAAATTAGAAATGCAATTTATATGTATATAACTTTGAAAATCACACAGGCACACAAAACAGAGGATGCGAACGGTAAATTGTCACATATTATATTTTAAATTTTGCACATGTGTATTGTTAATTTTTGATATTCCTGACTGCACAGTATAGTAGGCTAAGTATTGCACCGTTTGTAAGTGAAAGAGCCCCAACGTTACTATCAATTTGCCAGAAATATGGAAAAGGCATGTGCACCTAAAGCGCTAATACGGACATTTCATAGTGTTTGGGTGGCAATCTGATGTCAGTACAGAAGATACGATTAGAGGTGGGTGAGTCTAATGGAGGTTACGAAAGCGTTTGAAGTGATCACTAGTGATGGCGGCTTTAGGTCTTCATGTAAATTCCTACAAGGCCACATGCTCAACAAACGGGCTTATATCAATTGTATTAAAGAGGTACAGCTGTTTGATCAAGATGGTGGCTGCTGGAAGAGCATATATCGGAAAACAGCCAACTGCACACGCGCACACCCCCGCATATATATATATATATATATATATATATATATATATATATATATATATATATAACGGAAATTAACCAATTTTAACGAAACTTGGTTATAACCAACCGACAATTTGAAGTGAATTGTTTGAACATTATTTTCTTAATTAAACAGTATTATATATTTATATCTACCGGCCTGATTATTTACGATAAATTGTTATTACGAAAATGTGTGCCATTCGGCAGGATTCGAACCTGTGACCCCTATTTACATAGGGGAAGCTACCATTTGATCTGGCAACACCTTAGACCTCTCGACCACGAATATGCTCCAGTCTAAACGATGTTTTTATCAAGCCTATTTACGATAAATTGTTATTAAGAAAATGTATGCCATTCGGCAGGATTCGGCAGGTCTAAGACGTTGCCAGATCAAATGTAAACAGGGGTCGCAGGTTTCAATCCTGCCGAATGGCACACATTTTCGTAATGACAATTTATCGTAAATAATCAGGCCGGTAGATATAAATATATAATACTGTTTAATTAAAAAACAGAATATCTACTTAAATACGATTATCGATAAAAAAAAATAATGTTTAAACAATTCATTTCAAATTGTCGGTTGTTCATAACCAAGTTTCGTTAAAATTCGTTAATTTCCGTAACATGTTTACATTTGTTGACATTAGGATACATTCAGAGCAGATATGGTTGTTTGCAATGAATTGAAAGTTGTGTTATATAGGCTTGATAAAAACCTCGTTTAGACTGGAGGCTATTTGTGTTCGAGAGGTCTAAGACGTTGCCAGATCAAATGATAGCTTCCTCTATGTAAATAGGGGTCGCAGTTTTGGATCCTGCCGAATGGCACACATTTTGGTAATAACAATTTATCGTAAATAATCAGGCCGGTAGATGTAAATATATAATACTGTTTAATTATAAAACAGAATATTTACTTAAATACGAGTATCGATAAGAAAAATAATATTCAAACAATTCTTTTCATATGTATATATATGTATTAGTAATAGATTCGAAAAAATGGCTTGTAGGTAAATATCAACGGATCCTATTAATATTGAATATTAAAACTGTTCCACCAGAGCATTCAGGATAATTAAAAATATCTATTTATAGAGCCATTATTTATTGCATATAAAATTCAAATTTTCTATGATTGAAACATTATTTCGACTAGTGAATTTAACACACGTCTCTTTATGGGGATTTAAAATTCTTTGTTTGTGTTTGTGTAAAAAACGGTAATAAGTGTGTGGGAAAAGAAAAAAGAAAAAAGATGAATGGAAAACAAAAAAGAAAAAACGTGGCTGATTCTTGTATGCTGTAACTAATTAATTTGCCACTTTGGTTATGGTAGCGAAAAGAGACACAAAAAAAACTAAAAAAAAACATAAAAATAGGTAAGAAACCATAGGTCGGAAAAAATAACAGCCTAAAATGTCCCTTTTAAAGATTCACAAATAATGTTTATGTAGGGTTTGATACATTCACACCCCCCCACACACACACATGGTCATTCAGCGTTTGCGTGATAACTTAGTTCCCGCGCAAACGCATGCCAATAAAAGCGGGGAACATCACGTGGTACGCTAGTTAGGATTTTGTCCCGGGCAAGCAGACATGTTTCACTAACTCACACAAACACATGCGCACTAATTGCGGGTAGCAATTAGTGGCGCAAATTTTTATTTCTCACCAGCATTTTTTTATTCATTACGTTCTCTTTAAATTATACACTCTGAAATCCTTTGCATTCTAGTTGCATTATTGCAACGATGGTGTCGGACGATAAAATAATAATCCCAAGTAAGTCATTAAAGCCACCATGAAGTTAGGGCTTAGTTAGCAAGAAATATATAAGAAAAATAAAAGATTATTAATTTCAGTCAGCCAAGTGCCATACGTGATACGCGCTTCGAAGATCATGTCTCGAAAATATCATATAACTGACTGGGCAGGAGATTTTTATCCCTCAGTAGGTTATCATTGCTTTCTGCAGTAAACTGTTTGTCAACCTAATTTATCTTGTTATTTGACACAGAGCTGGAGGGAAGAGATGGATTAATAGCTTTCCCAAGGGTATTTGCGCGTAAGTAAATGCAAAGAACTCAACAGGAATTCGAAAATTGTTCTTCGATTTCTCGTTCCAAGCCGATATTTACTACAGCACCACAAGAGACATTATTAATTAGAGAACATTAAAAGAACAAGAATTAAAAGACAGAAAATAACGATCGATATAGTATTTAATATTTAACGATCAAATTTGACTAGAAAAAAAGAAGTTGAGAGTTTATAAAGCGAGAAGTGAGAAAAAATAAAATGTTGCAACCGAACTTGTGATTACATTTAGCCATTTCAATTGTAAAACGAGATTTTGTCACTAATCTAGAACTACATTTCATAATTTTAAGTACCAAAAACTGATGCTCATAATAAAATTACAATATACATATTTATAGAAAAAAATAAAAATAACGTACGTTAAATTTATGGTGAAATAAATAAAGAAGCCGAATGAAAGTTCATATATATATCTCATTTTCAAGAAAATGTTTAAAAAGAAAGTTTCACAAGTGAGAATTTTGAGAAAATAATCTTTTAAAAGAAAACGTTTTCACCTCACATATAATTAAATATACGAGTTTAAATTATAAAATAACATCAACAAGCTATCATTCTTGTACTTCACTTAAATTCTGTATGAATTTAAATGTGATATGAATGTGTAAAGCTGTTCTTATTCTTCCTCTTCATGTGCAGTGTCCCTTCCTGACGTAGGCGATCGTAGACTTTCACTCGCTCTGTCTCTTGTCTCTCTTTTCCTCTTGGTATCACTCCCAAACCTGCTCTGCCATTTATTTTCTCAAACCTATCAAATATGTTTCGCGCTGCTTTTCCCTGTCTCTCTTTCCGTCAATCTGTCCTGTATGTTTTAAATTCTCCAGGCCATCCTTCCTCATTTATTTCCCCGAAATCCCATCTCTCTCTACTTTATATTGAATATGAGATTTTTTCTTCGCCTCTATCTTCTCTAATACCCCGTCGTTAGTCACGTGCCAAGTCCATGGTATCCTCAGCATCCCTATGTAAAACCTCATATCGAAGGTAAAAATATTTATAGAATAAAATCTCAGAAAGGACACGTTACTGCTGTGGGAAAAGTGAAGGCCAATGTACAAGATCAGAAGAAAATGTTAATTTCCTTTCAACGTTTCACCCAAGCAATGAAGTACCGCCACTGATGAGCAGGGAGCTACCAAAGAGCAAAAGGTTAGACAAGAAGATAGTTAAGAAAAAGACGACCTGGCTGCAGTGGGTGTCAAATTCAGGACAAGAGAAGGACGAGAATACAGGTATGAAGACAACTGCTAAGGTAGAGAGAAAGAAAAGGTATGATAGAGCAAGATACACAGTGTGATGTGGAAAGAACTGGAGTTAAGTGAATGAGCGATGTTTATTGACTTTGCATTTAAATAGCTGGAGACTGTAGCTGTCAGAAAAGTAAGGATACGGAAGAGAGTTCCACAGGTGGAAAGTGCGGGTAAAAAATGAGGGAGCGTTCTTTATAATTATCTTTAAGTCAGTTTTGTTTGAATATCTTTTAGTATGTATTAATTTTAAATTTTTCTGAGGTGTGCCATGCTTAATTGAACGTTTGCATTTCATTTCTTTAACTTGTTAGAAATTTCATCTGGTTGTTGAATCATTTTTTCGCCTTTTCCTTTTCCTCTGTGATTGTTGGACTTTTTCTATCTCTCTTTCTCTTTCCTATGCGATTGTTGGACTCTTTCTTTTTCTATTTCATTTTCCTCTGCAGTTGTTGGACTCCTTCTTTCTGCCTTTATTTTTCCTCTGCGGTTGTTGAACTCCTTCTTTCTGCCTTTATTTTTCCTCTGCGGTTGTTGAACTCTTTCTTCCTCTTTTTCTTTTTCCTCTGCGGCTGTTGAACTCTGTCTTTCTTTCTCTCCTTTCCCAGTTCACGGGTCCCATATGAGCTTTCACCTCAGCGTCCGTCACTTTGTTTCCAGCCAAAAAGATAAAAAGAATGTATTTTTACCTTACTAGCAGAAACCACGTAATGGGTTGGGAGCTCAATATTGTTTATAATATTCTTTAAAAGTAAGTCATTCTTTATTGAATATCCTTTAGTACGTTTTAATTTTAAGTTTGTTTTTGATGTGTGATATGGTTGATTGAACGTTTGACTTTCTTTTCTTTAACGTTTTGGAAATTTCTATGTTGATTTTACACGAAAATATTCACTCATTACTTTATTTATTTACCGATGTTTGTTCGTGCATCAATACGAATATAAAATTGAAATAAAAAAATCACTATAAAAATGTTATTTAGAGTTTTACCTAGAAGTTATCTGTCACCATTCGATTTACGCAAACACCTTTCTATTTCAAATGACAAGAATGGCTGATAAAACTTTCTGATAATGAACCTATCAGACACTGATAAATGTCGAGTCATCATCTGCTAAGTACGTATCAGCCATTTTAATGTTCTGCTATTACGTCAATCTTTCAATAGTGTCATTGTCTTGTCATCACCATTTGTAAATATTTCAAGCTCAGCCATTGATACCAGTTCTTACAGTCTGATTTAGCAAGCGGTCTCGGGCTCATAAAATATCTACTGTCTGCGACATGAAAAGTCAGCTATAGATATTACAATCAAATACGTGTATTATTCTTTTACAATGCTGAACTGCTGTACTTTTTTTATGAAGCAACTGGAAGAAGTAGTAAACAGAAGTAAAAGGAGGAGTTCGCTGTGATTTTGATTTTAGTAAGCGCGTTTTGCTTGATCAACACATAGCACCTTCAGCACACTAATCTTCGTTAGGTAATATTTGCACTCTGTTTTTCAACTAAGTTAATCAAAAGACACATATATTTAGAAGCGCTACTTTTTACGACAATACGTGTATATTTATCAACACACATACACACACATCTATCTATCTATCTATCTATCTATCTATCTATCTATCTATCTATCTATCTATATATATATATATATATATATGTATATATACACTTACAGACAGAAAGGGTGAAGAAGAAATAAGGAAAAGATAAAATTTTAAAAATACCCATGTTTTTATTTATAATGCATCTATATTTACAGACATGTATTAAGGATTAAAATTACAATTACATTTTTTAAAAGTAATTTTTGATCGCCCTACGTACAAACACATACACACAAAAAACCCATATATATATATATATATATATATATATATATATTTCAGTATTATTTCAGCAATGACGATATAGAATTTCTGTGATGTCTTCACAGAACTTCTAATTCTTGATTGTGATGTCTTCACTATTCTGAATTTTTTTCAGCCGTTAATCCGAGTTTTTTTTTGTATTTTATGAAGTTACGGGCAATCTTTTTTCTTTAGATGTAAGTAATTCTTTTATGAATTCTTAATGAATTTTGTAGGATATGCATATCATTTGTTGCCTTTTATCGGTTTTAACTGTGTTGATCAAATTTAGCGTACTTAATTGATACAGGTTTGTTACTAAAGTGATGTACGATTTGTAGGTTGTTAATTCGTTTTAATTGCATTTTACTGAGTTGACTACTTTAAGCGCAGTTAATGTATGTTAAGTGTATTTATCATTAACCGTAAGGGTATATTAAGTGTATTTATATTGTGTTAACCTATTTTTATAATTTTGAGTTCACCTCTTTTTAATCTATAGCGTTATGTTTGTTTTTACCGAGTAAGTATATATACCAGCCTAAAGTCATTTTAGACCATAATTAAGTTCTTATTGGATATTGAAGTCAACACTAAGATGCCATTAGGTGTTGAATCAAATTTCTATTTCATATTTACAAACTCACTATGAACTTTAACAGATACATATAATATATCTTAAAAATGTGTTTGCTATTTTATCGTATATATATATATATGGAAAGACACAAAATCGGATTGGGTTCGTGCCAAGAAAACAGAAACAAAAATGCATATAAACATATGTCCATAAATATTTGTTTTTAAGTCATTAAATTTAAAGAAAACTCATGGTAGATGCCTCTCAGATGCGACGAAGGCTACGTTATATTTTCAATTCCCATATATTTGTCTGTCATCAAGGTTTAACGTGTGTAATAATAAGTTAACTGAGAAGTGTTCCATCTACTGCAGGATATTCACTACACAGATTTGATTTTTTATATATGACCGCGCAAATAGTTATAAACGAAAAGGCGAACGCTATATCAGATTGCGTTTCCAGACCAAAGGTATCTGAGTCATCCAACCTTTGTTGCAGTTTATCACTGCGTTTCTAAAACAGGATTCTTAGCATCATAAGATATGGATCAAGGAATCCGATATTTACTCTTACGCAGCAACACAAAAAACACTTTCTACAGACTGTAAGAGATGATCCAGATATCAGCACCTATCAAATGTCTATATCATGTCGTTTATCACCACAAGGAACTTTTGCTGATGGTTTATTTTAAAAAATGCCGGTCTGTTTTTGTTTCTTCTGTCGTGTTTGCCGATGAAACAAAATTTGGAATAAATGTAATAACAAATTTACACAGTCAACATTTGTAGGGAAATATAAAGCCCATAGTACAATACAGGATATACGCCAGGATCAGTTTAGTACTAATGTGTGAGCTAGAATCGTAAGAAAATTCTGACAGTAACATATGTTCTTACAGGCGCTGTCTAAAAGGATTTTCATCGAACACAGTTCGTGACTTGCTAGAGGATATACCCCTGCTAAGAAGACGTTTGTGGTACATACATGATGGTGATTCGGCACAGTTTAGTCAAACCGCTCGTGATGCACTAGGTGATATCTACTATGAAAGAAGGATAGCTAGGAATACCGATTCTATAGCTTGCTCGTTCCACTAATGAGTATCATCAGGACCTTTATCGAAAACCTTGGTTTATGCAGCAGACATTTTAATGGAGACACGATTACTCAACTTCTCATGTGTGCTTGTGAGACCATTCCGCAACCTGTAGGATTATATGAAAGGGTCCGTCATTGAGTGAGGAAACGGCATCTTCCATTTATGGAAGCAATAGTAAGACATTTTGAATATTTGTTATGAATTGCTCTGTCGAAGTACAACGATTGAATTTTGGGGCATATGTTTTATGGATATTTTACCTTGTTTTAGTGTCAGGAACCAGCCACCAAATGCTGTTAAAATATTATTTATACATCTTATATATATATACATATGTGTGTGTGTGTGTGTGTGTGTGTGTGTGTGTGTGTGTGTGCATCTGTGTGGGTGACTGTACACATTTATATGTCTAATTGAGTCTTTGATCAGTCCGTATAGTTTTGTTTAATAGTAGTTATTGTAGTCTATATTAACCAAGCCAAACTAGTTCTTGATCTTCTTTTACGAAATGATAATCAGTATGCCAGGCGAATACAGAAATGGCGACACCATCCAACTTTAAGTAAGTTTAGTAAATATCAATTGGGTAAATTTACTCAGGATTAAAGGATAATTAGTAAAACATTTCAACTATCAAATGTCTTTCCGAAACATAATTAATGTTTGTTTGAATTTTACGACCATGTGAGCATATCATTTTTTTTTTGGTCTTTTACTTTGTCATTTATTCTTTTTATGAGATGACATTTATGCCCAAAACGGGCTTGAACTTTTGTATGGATCCTAGGAAGCTCGAGCTTTGGTGATTCAGAGATGTAAACACATTTTTTCTAATTTTTTTTTCTTATAGCATATCAGATGCAGTTTCTTTACACTAACTGAATTTCCGTCGACATCTCTACTATCAGGAGGTGCTATTTAATTTAGCAAATAAAGAATAAAAGAATAGATAATAAAAAAATCTGAAAGAATAAGTAATAATTTTATAAAAAATTTAATTGAATAAAAATTAGAATGCCATTCACCTATAGATCTCTTTTCTCTCCTCAAGTGTATTAGATTCAAGAACGTTAATCTAAAACAACGGTGGCCTTTCTGTCGCTTACCAGGCGTCACTCTTTCTATGAACAAGAGCAGAAGCGCCACACTGATTTTGTACGGTCATTAATTCTCACTTATAAAATATTCATGTGAATATATTTAACATTTTTATGTAATTTATTGATTTAATATAAAATCAGAATGCGTATTATTTCTTTTAATGGGAAGTTCGTGTCAGTTTTCATTTTCCACAAAATTTTAATATTTGGAGTCGAATTCCTCAAATTCTAATAAGCCAATGGCAACTTCATCTTGTTTTCCTTCAATATTATATCTTTAAATTATTCTTTTTGTCAGCAAGCTGTTAAATTAAAAAAAAAATTAGAGAATTTTCTTCATTCTAGAAAACTTCTCCATTATATAGATAACAAAGGAAATATTTATACCAGGGCAAATTCGGATTGAGAGAAGCTCGTTAAGTTTAATTTTCAATATTGATTATTTCTCGATATCAGTTAGCATTTGTTATAATTCCATTTGCAGCAAGATCACGCCATGCCTCTTGCACCCTGTCGAACCACCCAAATTTTAGCTGTATTGCTGATAATCGCTTGAAAATCTAAAATGATCTAAATATGCAATTGTTGATGTATAATGGATGCTGGTTCTAAACTGCCAATCGGAGAACCAACTTTAAATTCCAGTTAAATTCGTTCTATTTACTTGCGTTTAAACACTTTTAGGATAGGTATGAATCCATTGTTTTTGTTCCCCTTGGCTATGGGTAAATTATAAAATATGTTTCACTGAATTATTATTATCTCTACTTTGTGACACAGTGGATATCGGCTCGGTACGAGAAATCGTGGAGCTGAGTTCGAATTCCAGTTGAATTTCTTGCATTGACTTACATGCAAGTACCCTTGGGAAAAGTATTAATACGTCTCATCCCACCACTTATGAGTTAAATAACAGAACAGTTTGGGTTCTATAGACTTGGCTGTCAAACGGTCTACCGCGGAAAGTAATGTCAACTGCTGAGGGATTATTGCCATTCACTTATGTCTCTTCCGAGACATAATTACCCAAACTTGCATCAGGTATGGCACATAGCTAACTGACTAATATGTCAGAAAATATGAATCAATAAATCAAACGGTTCAAATCAGAGACACAGATGTCACACCGACAGAGTTTTTTATATTTTTTTTAGTTTACACCCGGTATCTATATGTATGCTACTCAGACAAATCTTAATATTTTTATCTTAAATTTCAGTCATTGTCTATCATCCATATCTTCAGAACAATCACTTTTTATCACACACATCATTCATCATTTACATTTACAAAGTAAACCGCTAACAGGATTGAGTCTCAAGATTTTTAATGTTTGAACTTTAAATGTAAATAAAATGAATTTTTTATCTATATGCAATTAGGCTGTTTTCTCTGTTTTCCATTTCCTACTGAAGTAACATTTAATTATCATGAGAACGATCAAATAAATTTCTAAATCCGAAGTGCATTGATTACAGTCTTAAATCACTAGAATATATATATATATATATATATATATATATATATATATATATATATATATATATATATCATGTCATACGCCATTTTGATCCTAATTAATGAAAATATTTTGTTAGCATTATCAATTGAAGGACCCAAAATCATTAATGAAACCTCTTAATGTTCTTTTCGTTGATTTCTGTCGTATACATATTCCATTCAGGCCTGATCAGAGATATAAGGTTAGAAATGGCTTCCTCATATTTTTCACTTATAATTTTTCTAAAAATGAAAGAAATATATTTGTATTATTATTACTATCAACAGGTTTATTAAAATAGATATATTATGTACCTTTATGTATAACAAAGTGCCCATTAGATGTGCATTGTGGTGCAATGAATATCGGCTGGACAGGACAACTCAGAGAGGCGAGTTCGAATTCTAGTTGAATTCGGGGCATGTACTTACGCACAGATACCCATGGGGGGTAAAACTATTCCTTCTCTTCGACAAGTATTTGTTGAATAGCAAAACAGATTGAGTTCTATAACCTAGGTAGACAAACAATCTACAGCGGAAAGGTATGCAACCTGTTGCGGGAATATCTTCTGCCTAGTCAGACATAAACTGTAATAGACATGATCGCCCAAGCGTGTATGTTGATGGCACTTAACTGACTGATGTTTGATTATCTTTCACATAATATTTTTATATGTCTCTTCATATTTGATAATGGGTCACAATGTCTTTGATGATAACTCTCCATTTCATCTTCCTCATAATATTTATGGATCTGCTAATTTTATTTATGTATTGCTTTACATTTCATTATCCGTCTCATAATACAAGATTATTTGGTTCCTTATGCTAGATTATGTGTCTCCTTATGTTTGATTGTGTCTCATGATATTTAATTATGTGTCTCCTTATTTTTGATTATGTGTCTCATGAAATGTGATTATAAAATGAAGCTGCTATCTATTAACCATCATAGACTATCGCTCTTAACCACCATTAGCATGGAACAGGCTAGCATCCCTGAGAGTAAAACACTACGCCACCTTGGTCTCACGCTCTCAGCGGACCTCAAGTGGAGTGGCTTTATCGAATCCATTGCTAAATCCGCTGTCTAGATAGGTTCACTGTGCAGGGCCAGGAAGATTTTCCCGTCTGAGTCCATCCTGCACATATATAAATCTACCATCCGCCGTGTATTGAATACTGCTGCCACATCTGGTCGTGTGCCCCTGCTATTCACCTCGAGGTTCTTGACAAATTCCAACAGGGTATCTGCAATATGATCGATACTGAATTGACAGCTCGGCTGCAGTCGCTCTCTCACCGGTGTGATGCGGCTTCCCTGTGCCTCTTCTATAAATACTTTCACGGCTTCTGCTCCGATGAACCCTGGTGCTCCCTAAGTATGAATTTACACGAGTTTCTAGATTAGCAACTAGATACTACCCTTTTCGAGTGAAACAAATAAAGTGTAACCGCAATTTCTACTCTAACATCTTCTTTTCACGCACGTCCCAGCTTTGGAATTCCCTTCCATGTACTTGCTTCTCCGACAGCTACAATTTCCAGGAATTTAGATGTAAGGTCAATAGACATCTCCTATCACACTAACTTGCATCCATTCTCACAAGCTCTTTTTTCATCTACTCTATCCACATCTGTCTCTTACCCTCCTCCTGATATTTCCTATAACTAACCCCTCTTTCTCATCACATTCCCTATGTAACCCCCTGCGCAACACTGGCAGTAGAATGCCTTGACTGGGCAATGAAATGATTAAAAAAATGTCTCTTTATGCTTTATTATGTTTTTCTGTAGGTTTGATTATCAGTCTTATGATATTTGATATGTCTTTTTATGTTTGAATATCCGTCTCATTATATGTGATTATGTGTCTTCTTATGTTTGATTAGCCGTCTCATCATAATTGATAATATGTTTCCTTATGTTTTATTATGTCTTTATGTTTGATTTTATCTCTCGTTACCTTTGATTATCTGGCTCCTTATGTTTGGTTCAAAATATTCTTATGTTTAATGAAATAGATTCTTATGTTTCATTATCCTGGCTATCCACACATTTCTGTCTTTAAGAGCTCTCAGCGATTTTGCCTTTTATCTGTACTCCCAATCTTTCTTATGCTAATCGTTTACTCAAGCATATTAATGAGTTTATTTACTGTTTACTTCTTCACTTCAATATGTAATGTGAGTTTCATTGTTAATTCTCTTTCCTTCTTGCTAACCAGATTTCGGTTGTCTCGAGTCTGTCTGTTCCTCCGTGTGAAGTGTGTTCATCATTCACTGCAATATAAGAAGACTGTTATCCAATATAATTAAACAATATTTTCTTTGTTTACTGTTTTTAACAAATGAATTATAGTTTTATTTGATCATATCACAACATGAAAACTAGTAAAGACAGTAGAGCTCCTAAGCTGTGTGACTTAGTGTGAAAGAAAAAGAAAAAGAAAAAGGAGAAAATATATTAAGAAACAAGCACAGCAGTAGAGTGGCCCAGAATACAGCAGATAACAATTGATATTGCATGATCATTTTTGAAGATCAAATTTGGCTGAAATCCTGTAGCTAGAATAAACCCAAACAAGCGAGAAGAGCAAGGAAAACATATGAAGCATACATTCCGTAGCGAAGATTTAACTAACTGGAATATATTTATATAAAATCAGATATAAGCTACATTACGACGGTAGAAATACAATCACTTAAGGTGAGATTCCATGGCAAGAGTAATAATATTGATTATTCGTCTTTGATTTTATCAAGTATCTCGAAATATACAGTAGGAGTACTTGACACTACGAGACAGCAGCAATATTGGATGAATGGTAGACTTCTAAATAATTAGGAAAAATTCAGAAGAGAAAATTGTTTATTAAATCACAATAATTCAATCTTCGTAGCAAAAGTCCTACTCATGGGTTCAATATAATCATTCAAATTCATGTCAACTATAAATATTATCTCAAGAAGACTCAACAAGACACGCTCTTGGATTTTATATCAGCCATTACGATTGGTATCAAAATAAGTTTTCCTTATGGTTGATAGAGAGAATGTTTTTATTAGATTTGTTTAAATTAAAAACAATTCGTTGGCATAGTTATATATATATATTGATTGATTGATTGACTGATTGTTAAATTATTAGTTTTTGGTCATAATAAAATTAAATCAGAACACATTTGTATCAAAAAGTGTTCAATAGAATTATATTATAAAACTTTTGAATATTCCTTATTTGTCAACGAGTTATTATGCGATCTTTGTTTCTCTCATGAGTGGTGTCTACAGCCGATTTTCAATAACGCATATATATATATATATATATATATATATATATATATATAGAGAGAGAGAGAGAGAGAGAGAGAGAGATGAAGAGGGACTAATTATTAGAATAATTAAGTGCTCTTTGTCTGCTGTAGTTAATAAAAGATATTTGAAAATCATTGCTGTCTAAATATCCACCATTTTATATATATATATATATATATATATATATATATATATATATATATATTCATCCGCGGACAGACCTGTTTCGCTGTATCACAGCTCATCAGTACGGTTTCACTCCGATTGCTTTTTAACCAAGGATAGAAACCCAAACGAATTTGCGTCAGTCGGCGATTCTACCTCTGGGCTACGAGCGTTCGGTAGAAGAAGGCAGATTTTTAGTGCGTATATCATTATACACGCCCAATAGCCAGAGTGCTCTAATTCATTATTGAATGAACGATGCGTATATGCCGGAGTAGCTACGTGGCTACTGTTTTTAAAGTCTCCCATTCTTCCAGAGTGCTCAATCAGGGTGTGAGAGCGTAAATACTATCGTAATCCGCAGACAGATCTGTTTCACTGTATCACAGCTCATCAGTACGGTTAGGCACCGAATGCTTTTTAACCAAGGCTTGAAACCCGAGTGAATTGGCGTCAGTCGGCGATTCTACCTCTGGGCTACGAGCGTTCGGTAGAAGAAGGCAGACCTTTTAGTGCGTATATCATTATACACGCCCATATATAATCTAGTAACTCATTTAAATCATTTGTTATCTTCGTGTTACTTATTGAAACCTAGGTTGCAGAAATAACGCATTTCCAAATAAAAAAATATATTCATATACTCTAAAATATAAATGTATTAAGCACTTCTTAGAACAACTGAGTACTGTTTGGATCTAATTTTGACCAAATACATATATATATATATATATATATATATATATATATAAGCGCATTCTCAGACTTTAAAACATGAAAATCACTTTATATAAAATCGCATCAGTTTTCGTACGGTCACATCAAAATTGAACCTATTAAGTACTTAGATCTGTGACTGAGTTGAAATACAAGACACTGTATGCAGATTATACACAGCGGCTTGGAATTTGAAACTGGAGAAATTTAGGAAACTATTTTTTTACCCACCCCAACAAAGGGTTTGGCAGCACTTCTATCATTAAATCATTACTCTAATCAACTATTTCATACAACCTAAAATGCTTCGTGGCATTAAATTGATTGATTGAATTGTTTTTTTGTTTTTTTTTACGGTTTGTAAAATCCGTAAAAAGCAATATCAATCAATCAATTAAATATGTTTCGTATCCCTATTGCAATTCAGAAGAGTAACTTGTAAGATAACATTTTTTATGAATAGGGAACTTGACTGAATGTGTTTTGGGTTAAAAGTTAATTTCAATAAAAATTTCGATGCAGTTTCATTACAATAAAATGCATCTCCGATGTGACACATTTCATAATCAATATTGCATTTTACTTGGACATTTTATAAGAATAAATATTTATTTTAGATTTCTAATAGATTTATCTCATAATAATATAACTTTTAATACATTAAGATGAATAGTGAACTTAAACACTTCATTATCCAGTGTCGGTTGAAATTTCACAATAACAATTTGCTGATTGCTCGAAATATAATCAACCGACAGCTGAAGTTAGTCGTTCAGAATATTCAATACTTCGATGACGCATAAATTTTAGAAATATTGTGGTGTCATAACTACGAAACGGTCAGATATTTTTTCCACATTACCAATTGCACAACGTACATTATTAATGGAATATAATCTTCAGTGTGTTGTCCAAAAATATAAAAATACTTTTTCTCCGAAATTTACTCAATGCTATTGTTTTGGAAATTATATTTATTTTCAATTTTCAGGCGAAAAAAATAATTTATTTTAAATGATTTCCATTTTTCAATCCTAGACTAGAATTGATTATTGTATTTTCGGATTTTTTTTTAATTACAAATATTTAAATTGCTATCACATTGAATACTTATTTTTGTTCGACATAATGAAACATAGTTTAATACCTGTACTATTAATATTCGTAGTATTAATATTAGTATTAGCAGCTGCCATTTAATTTTTTAATTGTTGTGAGATTAAACCTTTCGGAGCGAGTGAAAAACAAGATCGATCTAATGTGAACGTTCAACAAACAAAAATGCAATGACGTTGCAGATTCATATAAAAATAAAAATTTTCCCGATAGAATTTCCATTTTTCCATGCATGGCATCGACTCAAATTCCTTATTAATTTCGAGTTAAAGAGTATGGTTTTGCTTGTCACTTTGTAATTCGTTATCCTTGTTTATTTAAATTCATCCTTAAATTGAAAATATTTCAATGCTTCCAGATTAATTTTTTCTTTTAATTTTTGTTTGTTTCATTTTGCACAGGTCAAATAATTTATGCCTATTGTCGCCCAAGTTCTTAAAGACATTGAAATAGAGAGACAAAGGCACAGAAACAGAGACGCACGCACACGCACTCACGTACATATATAGACAGTGAGAGACAAAAACAGAAACGGGATGGGGATATATATATATATATATATATATATATATATATATATATATATATATATAAGAGAGAGAGAGAGAGAGAGAGGGTGCGATAGATATATATATAGATATATAGTGATATATATAAATAGATATATATAGAAAGAGAGAGATATAGAGAGAGATATAGATATAGATACAGAGAGATATAGATATAGAGAGATATAGATATAGACATAGAGAGATTTATAGAGAGATATAGATAGATAGATATAGAGAGATAGAGATCTAGCGAGATAGAGATAGATAGAGAGATAGAGATAGAGAGATAGAGATATAGAGAGATAGAAATCTAGAGAGATAGATGTAGAGAGATACATAAAGTGAGATAGATATAGAGAGATAGGGATCTGGAGAGATACATTTATAGAGATATAGATATAGAGAGATAAACATAGAGAGATAAACATAGATATATATATATATAGAGAGAGATAGAGATAGATATCTAGAGAGGTAGATCTAGAGATATAGATATAGATAGATATATATAGAGAGATTGTTTTAGAGAGCTAGATGTAGCTTTACGTTTAATTATATGATTTTTATGTTTGATTATGTATCTCCTTGAGTTTGATAATGGTTCTCTTTATAGTTAATAATATATGTCAATATATGTTCCAGTTTGGTGATGAGTTTCTTTCGAGATGATATTTTCCTAACGTTTTAATGGATATGTATATATAAATCGTTGTAATTCTTTTCTACCGAAGCGATTTTCTAATTTATTTAACTTTTTAATATTACCAAACATTTAACTAATAAATGTTTATTTACAGTTTTCAAACGAAATAATGATTCTCAGAAAAACATATAATAAAGTCATCGTTGTACAGGTATTATACTATTTAATTGTAATATTATTGTTGATTCAAACTCTGATATCTTCACATAATTTTGGTTAGAAAAAAATTGTGCCAAGGTTGTAAAACTTAGCGTACAGACAGCGCCAAGGAGAATGACATCAATAGAACTCTGTTTCATCTGTCATTAACTCCACACGTCCGACGATTGAAAAGAATATCGAGGGAATGATGATGATGATGATGAGACTCTATGATGATGATAATGATAAAAATGATACATTTTTTTCTTTTAATCTATTTCACCCCAAGCAAAGCAGTAAAGCTTCTAAGACACTAGGGGTTTACAGGATGGGAAAAATTAGAATCAAAACATAATTTAATGAAACGGAAATAAAAAAAAAGAAATTAGGAAGACACTACATAACGACTGATGCGGGATTTAATTTTCCAATATTAAAGTTGGCTGGGAAGCATAGAGCTGGAAGGGAATTCTACAAGCGAGAATTCGAATAAAAGAAATCTTCAGCATAGAATTTACGTCTACATTTAGCCAACTCATCGCTAAATTGATGTCATCTCGAGGCTAGATAGCGGAGAGATCATCTGAACAATGACCATGTAAGTATTTATAGAAAAATGCATAGGAAGGCCAACTTACTACGATGGGAAAGCGAATAAAGACAAGTCACAAAATCAAGAACTATAATATTACTGATACTTCTTTGGATTTTATCAAGAAGAGCAAGTAAATAGCAGTAGCGCCGGACCATATGTGGTAGTAATATTCTAAGCATAGACGAATAGAAGACTTACAGAACTTAAGATAGTTTCTTAGCTGAACAAACGCCTAGCACGACAAAATAAGACGACGTACATTGTCTTGAGAGCCACTGAAGTGCCAATCACTGAATAGCAAATGGAGTTTTTGTATCAAAGACACTCAACTCGAACAAAAATAAGTTGTTAACACTTCACTCACAAATCCGGGGCATAAAAATCGCCCGGTTCACATTCCATCCACGTCTGTTGAACGGGTGAAGAGGCTCATCCCTTGTTTCCTGTATAGGATGTGGTTTCCAGCTTTCTCTTTTCCAATCTTTTCACTCCTTTTCCCTTTTTTTTTCAATTGGAGTAGATAGACTAAACTCCGCCCGGTTCACACTCCACCCACGTCTATTGAACGGATGAAGAGGCTCATCCCTTGTTTTCTGTTTACGATGTGGTTTCCGGCTTTCTCTTTTCCAATCTTGTCAGTCTTACGTAGCCCCCTGCACGTCAGTGGCGTTACTGCCTTGCTTGGGTTGATATGATTAAAAAAATAGCAATAATAATAATAAAACAAAATCTTTTAGGCAAAATTTGATGTTATTCACCAAAATAGTTTCCTTCTAGGGTGATTACATTAATTGCAACCCTTTTCTAACGATTCGATGAATTTTTTGCAGAACGATTTGTCTTTGGCCTTAAAATACGCCTCAGTTTCCGATATCACTTTTTTAATGGAGACAAAATCGTTTTGCATGGAGCACCATTTTGAGATCTGAAACGACCAGCAGTAACTGAGGGCCAGATCTGGAAAACAGGTTGTGTTCGGAAGCAGTTTGAAGTGCAATTCATGTAGTTTTGCCATTGATGAGAGTGACTTGTCACATTGTGCGTTGTCTTTGTAAAAGAACAGTTTTTTCTTCACAATTTTGGCCGTTTTTTTAAACATACTAACAATGCTATATGATACTCTCTTTTGATGAATCTTCATTTCTTAAGATAATCGAGCAACAAAATACTTTGTGCACCCCAAAATATGGTGGCCAGAAACTAGCCTGCTAATGTTTGCATCTTGGTTGCTTTGGAAGACTTTTACCTGATGCTATTCACTGAGTTCATTGCTGGTTTTCCTCTGGATTAGGTCCATGTTTTATCCATTGTCACATATTTACACAAAAACTCTTTGCTGTGTTGGGACAGCTGCAAACAAAGCTCTGAATTGTCGATGCGTTGTTTTTCTCGATCGACTGTGTGCACACGCAGCACCAATTTTGAACACAGTTTTCTCATTGACAAATATTCATGCAAAATGGCGAAAGAACTGCTTTCTTATATGTTCAACTTCTTTGCTATTTCAAAAAAATTAAATTTACAACCGGCCAGAACGTTTCTTTTGAACTTTTGGTGTTTTTAGGGACACTTTCCGATTTTGGGTGACCTGTTCAGCATCATCTGTTGCTGTACGACCGTTTTTAAAGTCAGAATACCACACCTTACCTGTTGCTTCCGACGGAGCAGGGTCAAAATAACGGTTATCAAGCCATTGCTTTGCTTGAACAGTATTTCCCCAACAGAAAGCCATGCTTTATCAACGCACAAAATACAGATTTTTCTATTGTTTTGAAAATTTGAAACAGCAGCTTCATTTACATACCTGTAATTTGCAAACTAATAATCAGATTGGGCCCAAATATTTCATGGGTTATTTGAAGGTTAGTAATTCATAAAATCATATGGATTTTTATTAGTTGCGACATTTATATGTCAGGCTTGGGACTTATTGAGTGATGTGTTAAGTGACATAGAATAGCTACGGGGTGGCGTTAGCCTACCGCCAGTAGCTGACATAGCTTTGGATTTCAAATGCTTTTTTTAGTATTCGCGATGTTTATCTTCGCTCAGTTTAATTTCTCAGAACGAAATCATTACTCAACTCTGTCTGGGCATTTTCGCTAACTATTACGCCAACTCTATGTGCCCAATATGTGTTACATGAATGTGAGCTCATGAGGATGTGTAGAGTAGATAAATATTGCACCTGTACATTAGGTTGTTAAGATTTTAGTGATTTGAGCAATTCTGTCTACGGATTATGTTTCCATAATTTATCAGTCTTGGAAAGAAATTTTGGAATGAAAGTTATTACCTAGCAATTGAATTAGAAAAGATTGTAGATGACTTGATTTTGTTTCCATAATTTATCAGTCTTAGGAAGAAATTTTGCGAATGAAAGTTATTACCTAATAATTGAACTAGAAAAGATTGTAGATGACTTGATTCTGTTTCCATAATTTATCAGTCTTGGGAAGAAATTTTGCGAATGAAAGTTATTACCTAATAATTGAACTAGAAAAGATTGTAGATGACTTGATTTTGTTTCCATAATTTATCAGTCTTAGGAAGAAATTTTGCGAATGAAAGTTATTACCTAATAATTGAACTAGAAAAGATTGTAGATGACTTGATTTTGTTTCCATAATTTATCCATCTTGGGAAGAAATTTTGGGAATGAAAGTTATTACCTAATAATTGAACTAGAAAAGATTGTAGATAACTTGATTTTGTTTGCATAATTTATCAGACTTGGGAAGAAATTTTGGGAATGAAAGTTATTACCTAGTAATTGAACTAGAAAAGATTGTAGATGACTTGATTTTGTTTCCATAATTTATCAGACTTGGGAAAAAATTTTGGGAATGAAAGTTATTACCTAGTAATTGAACTAGAAATGATTGTAGATGACTTGATCCTCTCTACGTAGCTTGGAAAAAAACTTAGATGTAAATATGTGAACTTGTAATGAGGAATGAGGAAGCCCGTCGACTGAGCATATGAATATAAGAATACTGTGTAGATAGTTTGGCGAAACTCGTATGAATGGAATTTACTTGTGTGTTTATTAATGACCATTTTGTGTCCTGTGTATGTCACATTGCATTCAAAAACTGGTTGCGTTACAACAATGTTGAGCAACGTCATGCCAGACATTACCTACATTGGTGACTACTTGGGAAATTCTGAATACTGTAAGCTTTGATGTTGAGCTGTGTACATGATAAGACCTAGGAATTCTTAATCAAAGAACCGAACTCTAATTCCCGTATGGTTCATTATACTCACTTATGCAAAACTATCATTTTGAAAGATTTGAGTTCAAATGTTCTCCTAGTGATGAATTAATTAGTAATACTTGTATTACTGAAGGAAAACTATATAAAAAATTGCTTCTACTCTAAAAAATACGTTTATGCTTTAAATAAGATGCAAAGAATTAATTAACTGTAGAAATTGAAAAATAAGCAAATTTCAACTCCGAAAAATAAACTTGTAATGCAGGGTCATGAAGATACATTAAACATCACATTACATGATATAATTTTCTGCTTCTGACAATGTTTGTAATCAAACTCGGAAAACTTTTATGATGTGTTATAAAAATGTCAGCTATTATGAAACAGACGCTCAAACTGAATCCTGGAATGTGGCATAAAACCGTTAGAATGACAGTACACATGCGTAAAGCGATGGAAGTGAAGAAGTTGGTGAAAAATCTACAGTAAAAATTAACGTATTATTTACGCTCGAATTGTTTTAATATTTAATTAATAAATATTTTCGTATATAATATTTTCATTCAAACTTCAAGAACAACTACGTACAGGTCGCATATCCTACATAGGTAAATTAATAATTTTGTAGCATAAAAAAGAAAAGTATACATTTATCACACTAAATATGTATTTTATGAAACTAACTCATCTTTACGTATAATAATGTTTCGCAAGTAACATTTTTTAAATCATTTCATCCAACGCAAGGCTGTATTGCCACTGGTTCACAGTAGGTTACATACGAGAAGAGTGATGAGAAAGAGGAATAAGTTATTGGGGGTGTCAGAGAATGGGTTAGAGAAGGGTGAGAACACTGGTGTGAAGGGAATTGATGACAGTAAAGTGAATGTGCAAAAGAACACGATGGAAAGGATGCAAGTCAAAGACATAGGAAATGGTAATTGACATTACATTTAAATTCTTGGATATTGTAACTGTCAGGGAAGCAAGTATATGGAAGGGAACTCCACAGGCGGGAAGGGCGAGACAGAAGTTGCGGATACATTTTATTGGTTTAATTGTAAAGGGTGGGACATAGTTGCTTGTTTAGTGGCTCGAGTAAATTCATACAGAGAGGGCACCAGGGAGACAAGCTCAGCGGAGCAGAAGCAATATGTACTTGTACAGGAGACATAGAGAAGCCACATTACGCCGGTGAGAAAGTGACTAGAGCTGAGTTAACAATTTGAAACTGATCCCATTGCAGGAGCTCCGTTGGATTTTTCAAAATCCCCGAGATGATTAGCAGAAGCACCCGACTAGATGTGCAGCAGTATTCAATACAGGGGCTGATGGTAGATTTATATATGATAAACGGCATGAATTTGAATAATTATATTGAATCAATTGTTATAGCTGCTGACAGGAAATCTAGTATACTGTGTTCTGAGAAAATTAATCTCGTAAGTTTATAAATCAACTATTTACCTCTGTTTTGAATCTTGCTGCTATATGTCGTTTGGTGCTACTGATTTCTATCTGAAGATTCTTTAAAATTCCCAAATAAGGGTTTGTAATATTATTAGTCCTGAACTGGTATCCCATTTGCAGTCACTTTCCTGCAGCTTAAAGTGGCTTCCTTATATTCTGTAAATATTTTCAAAGAAACTGTTCATTTCCTTTTTGGTACACTGAATGCAAGAATCTAAACGTACTATAATTTCTGAAGGATGCTGAGGTTACCATGACCGAGTATGAAAGCAAATTTTGGGGAAACTTAAAGAGGAAAGAGGTTTGGAGAATCTGATACTTATACGGCTGATAGAAGGGAAAGAAACAGTGAAAAGTAAATGGGCTTAAACAAATGGATTGCAAGGCAAAGCTTGGGAGAAAAATAGGAGAAAACATGTTAAGGGCAAAAGAGAAAATATATGGAGGGTCATAATGACATACTTCCTGAAGAGATGACATAAAACAAAATTAGATTGACAAACGCGTCTCATCGTTTTACTGTTTAAATAGATAGATGTAAAGGGAAGTTCTCTTCTGATCATCTCTTTTCTTCCTATTCCGCTGATGGAATTCTCTTCCGGTTTCTTGCTTCTCTGCCACCTATGACACTCAAAAAAAATTTTTTTTAATCGTTTCACCCCGAGGAAGGCGGTAGCGCCAATGATGTGCTACGTAATAGTGAGAATATTGGAAAAGATAAAGCCGGAAACCACATCCTAAACAGGGAACAAGGGATGAGCCTCTTAACCTGTTCAATAGACGAGGGTGGTGTGTGAACCGAGCGATAGATAGATATATCTACACCAATTGAAAAAAACAATGGGAGAAGTTTGGAAAAGCGAAAGCCGGAAACCACATCCTAAACAGGGAACAAGGGATGAGCCTCATCACCTGTTCAATAGACGTGGGTGGATTGTGAACCGGGCGATAGATTTTTTCTACTCCAATTTATATGTAGCATTATTCATCCTAATCTGTCTTTCTTGAATCCTAAACTTTTATCAGTCTTTCTCCTCACTCACTTCTACTTTCTATTTAATTCAGTAACTTGTGTCTTAGGGGAATTATCGCCTTTTGAGAAATATATATATATGTATTTGACAATAACAAAACTTATTTAGATCGAACAAACAACTTTTATTGATCTCTGTTGTGTTGCAGTTTACTTTAATTAATAGTAAGAGGAGTAATGTTGTTTGTTGAGGAGTAATGTTGTTTATTAGACAGGTACATTTCAAGATTCATGAATGCTGAAAAAAAAATGAATTTCAAATCCAAACACGACTAATGTTCATAATGTACCGTCATATTCAAGAAAGATTTGTCACCGATCCAATGTTATTCGTAAATATCACACATCAGATATTTAAGCTGAAGATTTTGTTTTATTAGGTTAACGTATTTTTAAACATGTTCACAGGCATAGGACATCTATAGCATGGGATTTAACTCAGCTAATGCTAAATAAATTTCAAACAAAGGTTCCTTCAGAGAAGCCAGATAAATTGGCAGGTTGACGGGAGAAATGCCAACCCCATCAACAGGTGCAAAACTATTTTGGCAGTCACCGATATATGATCACACGTGAAAGACTCAGAAACGCCTGACATGTGCATTTTGTGGGGCGTTGACAGGGAGATATATAATCTCCCACTCGACAAGAAGGAGAGAAGTGTCTCTTACGTCCTGGCGAGATTAACAATCTATATTCAGTAGGTTGGCCCAGGGCCACATGCTCATTGTGGCACCGTAATCACCAATATCCGTAATTGGATAACATCTAACGTTATTTCTGAGATTGACCAGTGTTTAGTTTGAGTATTTGGCGAACAATTATGCACAACCAATGAGACCTACAGCCGTATCAGGTTCAAACAACGATACACGTGCAATCACCAATGTTAAGCAAAGGCTATCCTTGTTGCTAAATGAGTGATATATTTTGAGTATCCGGTGTTGTTAGCTTCGAGATTTTGTTGATGTAATAGATTTTGGCCCGGAATTCTTCGCAGATATATATTCCAATTCTTGTTGGATTTGTTATATTCACTTACGCGAAAATCAAATCGCAAATTGTATGAATCCATTTCTTTTCTCACTATTGGTTATGAGTAAGACTTATATCACAAGATCATTATTAAATAAATAAATAAAAATTCGTGCGGTTTGAAAATATTTTTGCCTTCAAATAACCCGCAATTTTTAAGCTGTAGAAAACTAATCAATAAAAGAACATAGGGAATGAGTATCCAACTAATATTTCAGTAGCAATGGTCAACTTAATGAAGCCAATATTTTCTACAGATTTTTGTCAGAAAATCTACAAAATACACTGAGAGAGAAAACAAAAGCACGTCTTCCGAAATAAAATGTTGTATCTCCATTAGCCCTCAATATCTTAATTGATAAGGCATATACGCAATATGATCTCGATAGGACTAGTTTGGAACGTAACATTTGTGCATTTTGACTGATTATTACATTTAGGATGATGTAGAGTAACTGTAATTTGAATTTACAAGAGACATTTACTTTTTTAATTGTCAGGAAACTTCGGTTCAATTCTTTTATCGAGAAGTTTATCTGCCAAAACTTCCGTGTAATTTTTTCCTCCTGTTCTGACCATTTCAGTTAGATGAACACTTGTAAATCCGATACGGAAATCTTCTTAGTTTTCTAGTTATATCAATTTGTCTTTAGTCAAATTCTCTCATATATTTTCTTTCCATAGATACAGAATCCAATACATAAGGTACTCGAAAACGGCACCCATGCTTATATAATACTGACATTGACATGCACTTACGTTATGAAGCAGTAGCTGTCATTCATAAAACATATCGCAACTTATAACGTTCTGACACTTCAGCATATTTTCTGTGTCTCTATTCAAGCCGATTCGTCATTTTCACGCGTCTTCGGAATGTTCGATGGCGTGTCGAATGAAATAAAAATAAAGAAAATCATAGGTTGCTATTGAGTCCGATGCACATCTGATGTAATGGATACATGCATTCTTAACATATGCAATCCTGAGATATTATGAAATCTTATCTGGTAATGAAACTGGTGATATCGTGGGTAGGATACATTAGATGAACGCATCACAGCATTCACACATGAACTGTCACTGGGCATTGTATTCTAGTATTAAAATAGAAGGGAAAATAATAAAAACTTGACATCGATTGACTAAAAGCATATATATATATATATATATATATATATATATATAGCGAAACAGGCTTGTATGTGGATGACTAATATATATATATATATATATATATATATATATATATATATATATATATTCAACACCGACAAATATAACACTAACATATCATTTTAAGATATATATATATATATAAATATATAATATATTATTAATAAATAGACAAATATTTATATTATGGCAACATAGGCCGGCGTTGCCCGTGCAAATCAGAACATTTTAATAGTAGAAGAAAGGCCAATGAGAGGAGTAGATGGAAATCATTTACAGACAGTGGATTTCCTGCGTGAAATATTTAGCGAAAAAACAAATTAATTCAAGATTAGCACATCTTTTTTTTACATATTTTGTTTTTGTTTGAAAAAACATTATTCTTTAAAATGTTTCTTTTGTTTCAAAATTACAGGGAAAAATACTGAGATTTTTGTTGACCAAAAGAATTTTTAAAACGTTGGAATGAAAATTAAATATACAGGTTCATTGTTTTTTAATAAAAAATATTTTATTCACGTTTGATACGTGTGATTTGATTTCTGTGACATATTTTAGCAACCATCTTTGATCTTAGATATTTTACGGAGCAAATGTAAAAAATCGGGTCCATTGACTAAAAAGCGCAAAATGGAACATTGCTGAACTTAAAATGTAAACGTTTGTGTAGAACTGGCTTCCCTTTAGATATGTGTCCCTAGAAAGTTTCAATGGCTTAGCTTAAAAAATGCATGCATAAAGAATAGACACACTGACTCACAGATTGCCTTATATATATATATATATATATATATATATATATATATATATATATATGTGTGTGTGTGTGTGTGTGTGTGTGTGTCTCAGAGGTAGAAATTGCCGACTGACGCCAATTCAATTTCGATTCTGGTTTCAATCCTGGGTAAAAGCCATCGGATATCTAACCATACTGATGAGTTCTGATACAGCCAAACTGATCTGTTTGCGGATGACTATATATATGCACACACACACATATATATATATATATATATATATATATATATATATATATATATACATATATTATGTCGCACTCACTTTTTTTATCTACACGTCTCTCTCTCTGTATATCAATAAAATAAGTAAAGAACACTGAAGAAAAAGAGCATTTAATTTAACATTTTTAACTTCAACAAGCTTGGTCTGAGATTTGTTAAAGACTACATTAAAATATTTCTAAAGAAGTTTGTTAAAGAGAAACAAGTTAATTTAAAGACACGTTTTTCTTTCGTGTTGTTTACTTCCTCTATTTAACTTGTCGAGTTTAGATCCATGTATTCAAACAATAAATATATAAATTTAACATTTAAACACTTGGCTCTTGTAGGGGGAGGGGTAAGTTTTCTCATATGAGATAAAATTACCTGTCTGCTTTCCCCTTCTTACTTCTTTACATTCAAAAATTGTCACTCCCATCCCATTATATTTTTCTGTGTATGGATGATGTTTTGGGGCTTCTACCGGTACAAAATCATTTAACACGTTTAGATTTGAATGAAAACAGTTTTAGATTTAGCCGTTGTTGACAAAGTAAGGAATTTAACCATCGAATTACACACACACACACACACACACACACACACACACACACACACACACATATATATATATATATATATATATATATATATTGAAGATCCCCCCTAGTAAATAAAAAGGGACTCGCGACATGGGTACATATAATCCTGCCTATACAGAGAACGGCAGTAGTTGAGCATTTGTAGAGTTGCCATTTGGTCAGTAAGTTGGTTCAGAGTTAGTTGAAGTTGTTTGGATATAGAGTCATTACCCACATATAGTATTTCACTCAAAGATTGTATATATCGATTTCTATTAATTTCTACTAGGAATCAACAACAATCTGGCGACGAAAATTCGAACAATTTCCGCGGAGAGAAAAATACGTTTTTTACGTCAGTCGCCAAGAACAAATTGGCGATGGATTATCGAACAAGTTCACACGGAGAGAAAAATAAGATTTCCTTGTCATTCTTCAACAACAAAATTGAGACGAGGATCTCGAAACTCACATACACGGAATCACCAACAACAAATTGGCGACAAAGATTTCGAATACGAACTCACGCATACCCCAACAACAAATTTGCGACAAACTCACGTTCACGTATATCTCAATCTACCTCAACAAATTTTGGTATTTCAAACACAAGTTTACCACAAATAATTTGGCGACACTATCACAGAGAGATAGAAGTAAAAATTTGTAAAGGGAAATTTAAGAAAAAAGTCTCAAAATTTTTATACGGCATTAATTTCTAGAAAGCAATAGTTAAATAACAGCAAACCATGGATGACTTTCAGAAAGTAATACTAGAAATCATTATGAAAGACTTATAGAAATAAAAAAGCCAAATGCAGAAAGAAAATTTAAATTAGAAATAAAACAAATGAAAATGCAAAAGGCAATTGAAGAAAGACAAATAGAAATGCAAAAGGCAATTGAAGAAAGACAAATAGAAATGCAAAAGGCAATTGAAGAAAGAAAAATGGAAATGCAAAAGGCAATTGAAGAAAGAAAAATGGAAATGCAAAAGGCAATTGAAGAAAGACAAATAGAAATGCAAAAGGCAATTGAAGAAAGACAAATAGAAATGCAAAAGGCAATTGAAGAAAGACAAATAGAAATGCAAAAGGCAATTGAAGAAAGAAAAATGGAAATGCAAAAGGCAATTGAAGAAAGAAAAATGGAAGTGCAAAAGGCACATGAAGAAAGACAAATAGAAATGCAAAAGGCAATTGAAGAAAGACAAATAGAAATGCAAAAGGCAGTTGAAGAAAGACAAATAGAAATGCAAAAGGCAAATGAAGAAAGACAAATAGAAATGCAAAAGGCAATTGAAGAAAGAAAAATGGAAATGCAAAAGGCAAATGAAGAAAGACAAATAGAAATGCAAAAGGCAATTGAAGAAAGACAAATGGAAATGCAAAAGGCAATTGAAGAAAGACAAATAGAAATGCAAAAGGCAATTGAAGAAAGACAAATAGAAATGCAAAAGGCAATTGAAGAAAGACAAATAGAAATGCAAAACGCAATTGAAGAAAGAAAAATGGAAATGTAAAAGGCAATTGAAGAAAGACAAATAGAAGTGCAAAAGGCACATGAAGAAAGACAAATAGAAATGCAAAAGGCAATTGAAGAAAGACAAATAGAAATGCAAAAGGCAATTGAAGAAAGACAAATAGAAATGCAAAAGGCAATTGAAGAAAGACAAATGGAAATGCAAAAGGCAATTGAAGAAAGAAAAATAGAAATGCAAAAGGCAATTGAAGAAAGACAAATGGAAATGCAAAAGGCAATTGAAGAAAGACAAATGGAAATGCAAAAGGCAATTGAAGAAAGACAAATGGAAATGCAAAAGGCAATTGAAGAAAGACAAATGGAAATGCAAAAGGCAATTGAAGAAAGAAAAATAGAAATGCATAAGGCAATTGAAGAAAGACAAATAGAAATGCAAAAGGCAATTGAAGAAAGAAAAATGGAAATGCAAAAGGCAAATGAAGAAAGACAAATAGAAATGCAAAAGACAAATGAAGAAAGACAAATAGAAATGCAAAAGGCAATTGAAGAAAGACAAATAGAAATGCAAAAGGCAAATGAAGAAAGACAAATGGAAATGCAAAAGGCAAATGAAGAAAGACAAATGGAAATGCAAAAGGCAAATGAAGAAAGACAAATGGAAATGCAAAAGGCAAATGAAGAAAGACAAATGGAAATGCAAAAAGCAATTGAAGAAAGACAATTACATCTACAAGAACTATTACTACTATTAACAATCACAGCACTAGAAAGGAACACGGAAAAGTTGTGACATTTTCGCAAGATGCGGTGTGAAACGCGATAGAAACTTTCAAATATTCGATTGATGACGTCAAAAATTGTGGAGAATATTACAGACGATATGAAGATGCTTTTAATATCGACTGCCAGAACTGGAGTGAAAAGAAAAAAAATAAGGCTTTTGCTCACAAAATTAGGTACGGAAGAACATACTAAGTTAAACATTATATTCTTCAAAAAAAAAATAAAATAAAAGCAAAAAACGAACAATTTAACCTTGGACATGACAGTGACAGGCCTCACTGAGCAATTTAGCCACAAAATCTCGTTGTACAATAAAAGGCGGAAATTTCTTATTCACGTGATAGACGAAAACAAAGACTATTCAACATTCGCAGTCACAGTCTATAAACATTGTGTCGACTTTAAAATGGCGGAATTAAAACCAGATAACTTTAAATGCCTTATATTTGTCCAAGGACAAGTTTCTGCTAAAGATAATGAAATGAGAAAAGGAATGCCGACCAAACTTTAAAATGAACCAGGGTTAACACTACAAAAACTCTCAGAGGATTGCTAAAAATACCCCAGTATAAAGAAAGACAGTAAAGATCTCGAAGAATCAAGAGACGGGCATATTCGTATGGTAATAATAAATTTACGGTTTTCACCCTCACCAAAACAAAACAAGATTTTAAGGATAAAGAAAAAATATACCAAACAACTAATGATGGAAACCAAATAAAAAACTGCCCACACTTCTGCATGTTACAGATGTGGTGGATGGCATTTCTTTAAAGATTGTCGTTTCAACTACAAAAATTGCCGAGCGTATGGAAAGATGGGACACAAGGCAGCGGTATGCAGAAACAAAAACCAACCTAGAATAGTAAGATCTACAAAAGTGAAATAGGCAAACAATGAAAACACGAGAAAATATGTAGAACTTGAAATATTTAATCAGAAGATGAAATTACAATTGGATTCAGGTTCAGACTTAACAATAATCAATCTACAGATAGGGCGGCGGTTGAGCAGGCCGACCATGTTAAACACACAAAAAATTGCTAAATATGTAACAGGGAAATGGATGAATTTCGAAGGCGATATTACCGTGAATGTGAACATTCAGGGAGAAATCAAATAACTAAATATCTACGTTACGAAAACACACATAAACAGGTAGGAACGGAGTGGATGCAGAAATTTAATATATGGGATTTACACATTAACTCGTGTTGTAAAAAAAATAAAAAGTGTGCCGAAAGAAATTACGGAACTGAAAAAAGAGTTTTTCTCAAGCAGTCACAAATTCACAACAAAAATCGAGCAAAACAAGCATATGCCACCAATATTAATTAAACCTGTAATTACGAAAAAAACATTCAAACCAGTTGAACAAGTTTACTTTAGAATGTTAAAAAATTACATGGAACCTGGAAAAATTATAAACGGACTAGGAAATGCGATATACACAATACCGGGAGAAAATCTATACATAAGAGACATATCAACAAAATATAAACATGGTTAGAAGAGCTAGGTTCGTCACTCTCAAAAAACGTTTTCGCGATGAAAAAAAAATTGAAGCTGTGAGAATAATGGATCCCAAGTGAAAAAGATGCTAGGGAGGGGGGTTGAGGATCACCTCTTTGTACATAACAATGTACTCGCCAGATGTCTACATATAATCCTGTCTATACAGAGAACGGCAGTAGTTGATCATTTTTAGCGTTGCCTAGTTTGACAATACGTTGGTGCAGATTTAGTTGGAGTTTTTGGATATAGACTCATTACCCGGATATACTATTTCACAGAAGGACTGCATATATCGATTTCTATTCATAGTGTTCCTGAATTGACTAACCCGTGTTCCAGTTTATATATTTTGTTCAATTTAACTGACGTTTTCTATCTCCATATTTTGTTTTTGTTATTTATTATTTTGTGTGCTTTCCTACCCAGAAACCACAATATATATACCAGCACAAGAAGGAAGATGTCAAGGTAGTTCGTTAAAAAGAGAACAACACAATAAAAAAATCAATCTAAATCAAATGAAGAAAAAAATTAAAAGATAATTAAGCAGACAATTATTCAACATAAAGCAATGATGTGGACATCCATCCATGCGTATATTACAAGAAAATAAAAAGAAATGAAAAACCTACGAAAAACAAAATAGATAATTAACCAACTGCAAATAATACATTCAACACAACAAATGCAATAAGAAAAATAAACGAACACCAAGCCAGACGTACAACGGAATATCTAATGACATCAAGCATCATATAAATAAGGAACCATCAGAGATAAGGTGGCAGACCGACAAAATTAGCCCTGACGAGTGAAGATTTAATGACGTTGTCATCAGGAAACTTCAAAGACTACATTTTGCTCAGTTATATTACAAAATGCATCATTAATATCACACACACACACACATGCACACATATCTATCTATCTATCTATCTATCTATATATATATATATATATATATATATATATATATATATATATTAAGAAGGATTCGAATTGATGTAATTTGATGTCTAATAAACTGTTCACCTTATGTGTAACTATGAATGTATTTAAATGTAAGTTCTGAAACCTTAACGAGAGTTCTTTTTTGTTTATAAATAATTAATGCAATTACCATGATAATGTTTACCAGATTATTTATGTTTACGATGTCCTTCTTAAAATATTATATACGTTTACGATGTCCTTAAAATATTATTTACGTTTACGATGTCCTTATTATTTACTTTTACGATGTTCATTTTAAATAACTAGACTTTCAGTTAACTTGCTGTATATCATAACGCATCGGTTAAGAAAAATTTTCATTTTATCGTTATTCATAATGAACATTTAAAAATATATTTTTAGATATAGATGGAATTTTACTTCCACACACACACACACACACACACACATATATATATATATATATATATATATACTATTTACGCTCTCATACCCTGATTGAGCACTCTGGAAGAATGATGGTAGACTTTGAAAAACAGTAACTACTTTCGCATGCACGCATCGCCCATTAACTAATGAAGCAGAGCACTCTGGCTATTGGGTGTGTATAATGACAATATACATGCTAAAAGTCTGCCTTCTTCAACCGAACGCCAATAGCCCAAAGGTAGAATCGCCGACTGACGCCAAATTGGTCGTGTTTCAATCCTGGGTTAAAAGCAATCGGAGTCTAACCGTACTGATGAGCTGTGATACAGCGAAACAAATCTGTCTGCTGATGACTATATATATTATACAGCTATAGAAAACAAAGACTTCTTTGGCATTTACTTTTTAAAATGTGCTCAGTATAACATATATCATAAAGCAAAACATAATAATTATATATTAATTTTTATTTAATATTAATTTAATTTACATTGCGACACGGACATTTCTGTTTCGTGATTTTACTTCGTCATCAGGCAAAGTCAAACTATTATTGAGAAAATGATATACATGTAAATCATTTTCACAACAATAGTTCAATTTTGCCTGTGACATGGTAAAATCTAGCAACAGAAATTTCCGTGTCGCAAAGTTAATTAACTTAATTTTAAAATAATAAACAAATTTAATTATATATATATATATATATATATAGAGAGAGAGAGAGAGAGATGTGTGTGTGTATTTTTAATGAATACTCAATTATCAGAGCAACAAAAATATGCCATTTACTCAAATATATGTTCTTTCATTCATTTATTAAATATTATCCTTATTTATTTGCACCTACCGGCATGAATATTTGAGATATCTTATAAATTAAAAAATATATACGTTAGTTTCGTGATATTTAATGCCCACTAAGTGTGAATCTATATCCAGTTTCCGTTAAAATAATATTGAAATTTGCAATGCCTTACGAAGGTTTTTTCTGAGAAAGCTGATGAACGTGTGAAAACCACAATTCAACAGATTTACGCCGTTACCTAAAAAAAGCAAAAAAAAAAAAAAAAAAATTGGATAGTTCTTTCTGAAAACATTACAAAAATGTCTTTTGAAAAAGAAATCTGCCGATTCCAACACTACATCATAATCAGTAAAGCTCTGCTCATCAATGTATGGATTGTCACGTGCCTGGGCGAATAAGAAGCATGTTTGGAAATCTATTTTATATAATAATAATAATAATAATAATAATAATAATAATAATAATAATAAGTTACAGTTATCTAGACTTTGCAAAACTACATGAATGCATGGCCAAATATGTAATATTACAAAATTATTAATGTATAAATATAAGTTGTGCCTAAATCGCTTCTCGACGTATTCCTATGATTGATGAGCCCACGCAAGCGTAAATGCATATGAATATATATTCGCACTTAAATAGACATCATCTCTTAGTTGTTGAGATAGAAGTCTGTTGTAAAAGGGACTCGGTGAAAACAGTGGTGTATAATTTGTTTTAGCTTAAAGGAGCCAGGTCAATACCAGAATAGGTGACTGCATTGGAGTGCCAAGTGCTGTAAGCTTAAATGTGCGAATACCGTTGGTTGATCATGAAACGAAATGTTCCTGAATGCCTGTCACACCTGCCCCTACAAACGCGCATCCCTTGAATCTTGGCAAAATTTTGAATAATAGATTTCATAGATAATGTACCGCGAAAATCTAGAACACAAATATTAAAGCTGCAATTTAATTATAATTATTTCATAATCTAAACAAAATTGATTTTTATTCTTTAATATGGTCAAATCTGAAACATTTCCAGAATTATATTCATAATCTCATTCTCTCACACACACGCATATATTTTGGTCTCAGAAAACATTTGCCGCACCACCTCGTTACGCTGGAGGGTTTGGATCGCTGGTCATCACCGGGAGCAGCGCACACTACGTTTGAGAGTACCAGGCAATTTTTATATCTAGCCTGTGTATACGCGCCGGGTGCCCACCTTAACATCGTTCTTTGTCACCAGTGAGGGTCAGGGTAAATATCTACTTTGCAGAATTGATTCATTATATGAAAATTGTTTCATTCCCCGAGTGGTAATTTTTACTCTGTAACCTATATTTCATATAGGTAATTCATACAGAATTTTAAGCTACTACTGTTAGGAATGAATTCTTCCGCTTGAAATACCATCTGCGTAACCATGCCTACGTTTTATAGGATATATTTGTTTTCCTTTGTATCTTGACATCTCTATCTACATACTTCAATATTCGGCGATCAAGTCGCTTGCAAATTTTCTGATACACAGGTCTTCGTCATGTTAATTCTATTGTTTTTGTAGCTGTCATAATCAGACTCTCATTACTTTACCTAATCCTCGGGTTTTTCTTATATATAAAAGCAGACACAATAGTTTTGTCGAATTTGTTTTTTCTCTCTATTGTTTTTGCATTAAAATCATACCGAATGCCAAATTTCTAATGCATAGTCATCGCTTACCATTTCTTTTGTTTCAGACTTCTCAGTTCTTCACTTTGAAATTTTAACTGCATTTATTGACGGTTCAGTTAAGTCGAAAGTGGTGGCTGATAAAGAATATTAAAAAGAAATCACATTTCTGAAAATGAAGTTTCTATTCTAGCATTTTCTGTAATGCTATTTCTGAACATTCTCTGCTCTTTTTCTGTTGTTAAATTCTTTTCAAAGTGACAATCCAAACGGTAACTTTCCTTTTGCACAAAATCTACAGATACTGATAATTGTCTAGACGTTATGAATGATATAGCAAAATATGCATGATATGTGTACTTGTTTCCTAAAAAAACAGTTCTGATTTGTTAAGAATAAATTATATCTAACTAAACCAAACCACACAAACTAAAAGTAAAATTTAACATAGTCCTTCACTGATTGATTAAATGAGGGGTTTGAATAAATGAAGCTAGAACTGAAACGCAACGCCACAAAGCTACATCACAATTCTTCCGAAGATGTCACAGTAATTGAAACATAAAAATTAGATTTTGGTGGTTTTTTGAATATATTTAAAGTCCTCAATATTCTACACAGTAATGTAGATGTTTCTTAAGAATGTTCTTTTGTGGATGTTTGTTAATTTGCCTGGAACTTTCTGCCCTATACCTAAGTCTTTTCTCTTTTTAATTAATGTCATCGTCAACCTTAAATTATAATATGTAACAAAAATCATCAGTGTTCTGTCTGACTAGACATCTGTCCTAATATTCATTTCTTCAGTCTATATTTTTCCCGACTATTACGATGGATACACTGAAATGAAAATGCCTATTGTTGTGGCAAAAGTCGCATTTTAAAAGCTAAGCAGATTACTGATAAAGAGAAGTTTCTGCGGCATTTTATAAGGATGATGACTTGAAGAATCTAATACTCACAGGATTGATAGAAGAAAAGAGTGATAAGAGATATCAACGCGAGGCATACTTCTTGGGCTTGTGCAAGTAGATGGTGGAGCACAGTTTGGAATGACTACCAAGAGGAATCTGATAAGTGCGACAAGAGATAGGGGGAAGTGGAGGTCCATGATCACCTACATTCTGAAAGGTCGCGTCATATAAAGTAGAATGTATTCTATATACTAGTAATATGCATATATGTATATATGTGTGTGTGTCTGTGTTTGTGTGTATCCCTGTTACAAGTAAATTAAATCTCACTTTCAATAATTGAAAATGTTTCGGCGAGCCGACCTGTGATCATGAAAATGTTTTCATTTTTTTCCAGAGTATTTGGCCGTCAATGAAGCCAAATGATACAGACGTGGAACTTTCTTGTAAAGTCCTTGAACAATGATCAAATTCTGGAGATTCCTATTGAATTTTTCTTAATTTATCTTTATTCGGAAAGAAAAGATTATACTTACCCTTAATAATGTCATTTTGTTTATTACTTTTACTCCAAGTTTATCACATTATCTATTATATATATATATATATATATATATATATATATATATATATATATATATATATATATATATTAAAAAATAATATCAAATAAGTAAAAAATATTTTATTCATGCGTGATCAATTGACAAATATATCTATTGTGAACAGATCTATTATCCTTTGATTAAGGATTTTCAAAAATGTTAATTCTTAATATCTTTTCCCTTTCAAACCATAACATATTCAACATTATTATTTTGACTGTTTCATTTTCTACTGATATCATCGTTTGAAGATAGAGTAAATTTTTGGTCGAATCTATTTTTTCATACAATCATCGTAAGTAGATAACAACACACATATTATTTTTTTTATAATTATATGTATTTTGAAAAAAAAATTTTAATGAAATCAAAATATTTTATACAAAAATTCGTGACTAAATTTCGGAGAAAAATTATAATTATACTTCATCTTTTTATAATTTAAATTTTAATTGATTTCAAGATCTTTACCCTGACCTGATTCCTAACAAAAATAACTCAAATTGAATGAAAATGGCAAAATGAATGCCATGTAAAATTTGGTCATGAGAAATATTTTCTTTCAAACCAAGACTATAAGAAACAAACATGTTGAATTCAAAAATTAGCGAAACAGCAATAATTTGAAAACTTAATTGAAACGTTATCTCCAACTATAAGCACACATCTAAAACATTACATTACATCTGTATCTTTCTTTGAATCCATTTCATCAAAAATCTAATTTTTATCTATCTTATACAAAGAAGACTTGCTTAAAAAGATCAACCATATATTAGAAGGTATTGACACATCTCTACGCTGGCTGACCGTACAAAGGCAAATACACAAGAATTCCCATTAGAGAGACACACGTACACAATCACGAATACACATTAATACCCGATGCCTGCTTAGATATAAAAGAATCTCCACAAACATACACAGAATCATAAAGTTACTTATAGAATTATCTACGGTTTTAATGCTCCTCATACATGATTGAAGAATACTAATTGACCCAAACAAAAGTAAAAATACCAATGATTCTATTTCGTTGTCGGTCGTCCTTCAATCACTGACGAATCTTTAATGTAAGTTAAATATGTTAGATTGATATACTTATCCTTTTTAATTTTTATTTTAACAACCTTTAGGATTCTGATCCATATTTAATCTGCTTTTTATTTCTACAGTTATAACCAAGGTATCATAATATTACGCAATGTTAACAAAGGTGAACGCGTGGCGTAACGATTTTCATTGAAGAAAATGTAAAATGCACTGCGATTTTAATCTCCAGCCAGATTAATTACGTTCACCTTGTCACAAATATAATTTGGAAGATTATGAGTCCTGCACTTTTGCTGCATCCGAACTATGGATTAAATCGCAAGGGAGACTGATATCTAACGTTAGTTATGAAGCCGTCTAGGACAATGTCTATTTAAAGCCGTTCTGGTGTAATGTTATCAACTTATCCCTGTAAAAACTGACTTATAAAATGAATTTGTGTAACAACGCCTGCCTGCCGTGGTAAGGCTACAGCTGCATACACCACAGGTTTTATGACACCAATGAATGGAGAAATGTAGAGATATTTTATCGGTTGAACTTAGTGCAATACAGGTAATATTAATGACAGTTCTTGTGACAATCGACATGCACAGTGCGTTCGACAATTACAACATATTAAGTACATTGAATGCTAACGAAATTTGTTATATACTAAACAGATCAATAGTTATAAGATACCATGTAAGAACTGATCGTTCACTGATTTCAGTTTATTTCTGGCTCTGAAAACGATCCTAAATCGAGTTTATATAGTCATTCAAATTTCTATTCGTAACGTTATCATTGCAACCACTACGATGGATATAAAATTAAAACATCCATGCGTAAATTTATAATACTATTTGCTGTCATCCCGATATAACACGTGAGTACATTTTATATTAAACTCGGTCGAACTTGTGTCTACATGTCGAAGCAGCTATTAAATGATTATTCTTCACTTGGTAGCTTTGAGGTTACCTTCCAGGTTATTAGACTGCCTGACGATGTCATGATGTAGAAACCGGTTCCCATACGTTCAACGCAGTAAAATAAAATAGTGACTTGGTAATACCTGTATGGCTGAACCCTTGAAAATTCGAGGTGCACTCAGATTTAGATTTACCCCTCGAGTATTAGACTACTGCACATAATTCGAAATCGGAGAGATGAGTTCCAACTTCAGTACGGTTAGCTATATAAGCTAACACACAAATGCCTTATCGAATAAATATAAATCTCCATCTTATTCCTGCATATACGGGTTAATTAGTAAGACTTGTATCAGTAAATACTTAATATTTGCAAAATTTTTTTATAATCTTAAATTCTAATCTACCCTCAAAAGTAGATAAGTCCTCATATTAAATAAATAAAAGTTCTTCCGACGGTCTGTTGCAATATGAAATCAATACATATTTTGGAATATATTCGGATGATCGCAGTACAAAACTGGGTTACGGCACATCAACACAGAAGAGTTGATATGTCTTGACCATAATATCCACAGTTACTCATTGTCATACGCATGACTGATCTGAATTATATACTGCATCTGATTTTTCATAGAATATTTTAAGAAATTTCAGTAAAAATTTGTGGAATAAGGGTAAAGCAAAAATTTTATTTTAAGGCTAATTTCTGGAAGTTTTCTTTTGAGTGATATTTCATTGGTGACGGGAATAAAATTTGGGCAAGAAATTGTTCGTTAATTTTTGCGCCTCAGAAAAGAACATTTCTTTCATTTTAATAGTCACACAGAAGTATCTTTGTTTTTCATTAGCAAGACTGATGCGATCGTTCAGGAGAATAACTCATTGCTCATTCTTGGTTCCACATTTTATACTGACATAAATTGGACTTATTTTATTGAATCAAAATCTAACTTTGATAGTAAGAAGCTTGGTTCACTGTCACATGCCAGGATTTTTTTCTCGCCAGAATCTATCATGCACATTTAGAATTCCACCATTCATCCACGCATTGAATATTGCTGCTATATCAGGCTTGTATCTCACATTATATGCATTCTGATCACAATGCTTTATTGCAAATTCATTAATCTTATTTTGAAAACTTAGGAATAAAAAATGTTCCACCAGTTGGTCTTTTTTCCGATAGAAGTTCTTTTTTGTAGAAAAGGACAACTTGGAAAAATTATAATTATCTCAACAGAGTAGCGATTACACACGTTGTTTTTAGAGAATATATAATATTATTTCGTTCGAAAACATCATTAATTTAGTACTAAAAGATTATTTAATTTTACACGATATTACAGATAGAAATTTTAGATGGGATGTCGGTCAATTGAATTTGGAGTATATATCTCATCATTTTAATACGTAGTTTTTTTACATACAGACAAATGTTTTTCATCTATGTCGTTAATACGAGAAGGTTTTTAATTTCTAAACTTAGGCTACAAGTAAGAAACAGAAAACCAGATCTGAACTCACAAAAACCTATTCGACAAACGTACGATGTTAATTTAGATCTAGTTATGGGCACACCTCCAAATTCCTGTGAACAGAGAGATAGCAATTGATTTATCTTACACTTTAACACTACTTTCTCAGTGGCAAAAATGGCTGATTACATCCAAAACGTAGAAAAACCAAACTAGATACATTCCTTGAAACCTGTTACGTTCAACGAATGTCCCTTTCAACTAGGCACCGTGACATGAGAATACTCACACCGACTTCGGGTTTGGGCAAAGATTAAGACAGGGTTAACGAAAATAATCAATTTCAATAAATAGTCGAATATATATAACTATAAATATATTCATACTGAGGCAGGACACATTCAAACTAAGCAGGCAGCATACTATACCAGAATCAAATAGGTAGACCAGCACCAATGCACCGTATCCGAAAATAATATGTTGATTTCCTGTTTAGGCTTATAAATGGCGATTAGATCTTCTCTCATTTCGAGGACGTAATATTTTGGGTCGACATATTTTGGTTATACACTAGTATATACTGTATTCATATTTGAGAAAATTAAAAACATTCATTGGAAAAGGATCGTGAAACATTCTCGTAATTTGGATTTCATAAATAACTCTGAGGTTTGAAAAGAGATGATTTTGAACGAATTGATTTTAGTTCACGAACTTTTTATGCTTATACAGAGAACTGATTAAACTGAAAAATTTACGCATATATGTATTTGCAATGTTACTGATTATGCAGGAGATTGTGGAAATACAGCTGAACACAAATAAACTAACTTCTTACGAGGGGATTCTTTGTTTTCGTTAGTTTATGTGGAAAAAAAATCATAATTTTAATTAAAGAAAGTCCATCGAGTACAGAATATTGAAAAGAAATATTATTTAGACGTCCTTTCCTTTGAATTCCAAAACAAGAAACGGCTTACTTTATATGCATAATTGAAATTTTCGAGTTTTCGGGAAAGTGCCACAACAATTATATCCGTTTCTGTGCTGTTGTTTTTATTATTTAAAAGACTCATACGAATAGACATTTTTAACACAAACATTCTTCGGTATGAAACAATAATAAAAGAAATAACAAACATCAGAATTCCGATATTTGCCAATATTACGTGTTCTGATACATTTTTGTTTCGATTTATTTTTATATTCGGCATTGAGAAATCTTAATTCCGTTATCATTGTTTTATTTTCTTTAATTCTTCTTTTTGTTACTTGATATTTTTCTTTATCAATATGCCGTTGACAAATCACTGAGGTTTCAAATATTCTATTTGCCAAATCCCAGGAAAGGCAGATGCAACATTAATTAAATATATTTGTTAGCGTTTGTAAAAAAAAACAACTCCATTTTTAATTACTAAGGTCAAAAATATTCAACGCATATCGAAAATTGTGCAGAACTAGATTAGCTATTACGCGAATTAATACGTGTTTTAAAAATTTTAAGATGAACTGAGTTTTTGCCACACTATCACAAATATTGAATGACCAATAAATGTAGGTTTCAAGACGCGCATTTTATATTTATTTAAATCTGTGTGGAATATTTTTATTAAAATATTTGAATAAATATATTGCTTCATTGATTGTTTTTCTATAGTTTACTAAGCTTTTGCAGTTTATTTAAAGCCTGAAATGGCTTTAGTTTATATAAATTAGTTTTTAGTTAATAATGAATTATTAATGCAAGTCTTATTAATTTGCTCATAGCTTGGAGAGACACTTGTGGGTTTATATCATTCCCATGACTAATGAATATAACGAACTTAACTGGTATTGGAACAGGACTCATCGATTAATAATTCTCAGCCATTATTCATTACACCACCCACACATCCAGCTTACAGCACCTGGTATTCCCAAGCGGTCACCAATCAAGGTACTGACACTAACTTCGGTGATTGAATTGGAAATGATATTTCAAGTTGATTGCAATATAAGCACATTTTTAAAAAAATGTATCATATTTTAAATTATTTTTCACTTCTTCAGCGACAGTAATTATAAAAAAACAATTATATATTTACAATTTCCGTATATTTGTTGTTTGTAAACTCGGATCTCACTTCCGTTTTCTATTCTCTTTTTTCCTGCAATTTTCTGAAATACCAGTAATGAATGGATTTTATAGATCCTCGCTGTACAGTCATATTATTATTATTATTATTATTATTATTATTATTATTATTGTGTTATTTTAATCATACTTAATTTCTGCTATAGTCACACAACCTACCGAGTCTGAGGAAAGACTTAAGGCAGGTCGTTGTGTTGTTATGGCTGCATTTAATTGCTTTTCCATCTCGGTTGCGTGTCAATAGACATCCTTTTTAAATCCCAGAAATACAAGACAGTTTCGTATCGCATTGCGTCTTCTTTCTCTTCTAGGTACCTCGTTCTTTCAGGAAGTAGGCGAGCATGGCATTTCACGTCTACTTATTGCTGGTGGCCTTTAGCAGGCTTTCTCCTGTAACAACATGCAACCACAGTTCTGTCGTCCATCGGCTCAGGCCCTTCAAATATGTTAACCGCTGCTTTCCCTTGTCTCTTTTTCCTTCTATCTGGCTTGTTAGTATCAGGTTCTTCAAGCCCTCCTTCCTCATTGTTTGCACCAGGAATTTTAGTTGTCTTTACTTGATGCTGAATTTTAATTTTACTTTTCGTTTCCATTATTTCCAAAACCCCATCCTTGCTCAGATGATCGGTCCATGATATCCGCAGCATCCTTCAGTAAACGTACATTTCAATTACCTCAATTTTTTCTTCATCTTTGATGATATGTCCAACATTTAGGGATAAACTGAGTACATAAATAAATGTGAATGTATATAATCTCTCACATAGATTTAAGAAGTAAAAAGTATAATTCAATTTAAGTAAATGATAGTGAAATATATTCATATTAACTATAAAAGCTATTTAACATAGTGGTCAGCCACAATGATATGCTTAGAACGTAAGCAATGTATATATTCCACAAATTTATATAACCAAGCTGCACTTCGAATTATTCACATGAAGTATGCATCAGAACTGAACATTAATATTAAGTAAAAATGCCCTAACTCATTGAACAACATTACATGTTGGCAGTCATTCATTCATGCCAGTCATGTAGTTACGCTACAGATAGGCGCTTTATATTATATTGTAATGCTTGACGAGGGATTAGATACGCATATTCTATCTCTCCTATATCCTCGTAAATCAAAAGAAAGATGAACTATATTTTATGTAAACAGAATCTTTCGCATTGAGTGGGGATACAGTGTAATTCAGCGTCTCTTCTCTGATTTCGCATAGATAATACCTCAGTTATTTCCGTACACAAGTTTTAATAAAATTCTATTGTCCCAAACAGTCTGACATTCTGCATTATGCCTGGTTCGATTTCTAATAATTTACTTCATATTCCTATGGGTAGTTAAGCGACATTCATCCAGACACACCATAGGACAAGTAATATATATCTTGATAGTTGAAAAATTCAACTAACATCTGCCTTTATATCTTGCCCTTCCTCTCTCATTCGCACGCAGACAAACCTACACACACACACACACAGACACACACACACACACGTATTTTTCCGTTTGAAGACTACTGGTTTCATGGATAGGTTCTCATTTTTGCATTTCATTTTGATTTTGATTGTATTCTCCATTTTGCCAACACAGTCAAACATTATTCATTTGCAGTTTTCTCAGAACATAACTGCACCTATTCAATCAAATCTATTTCTATATTGTTTGACGATTGTAGTTCGTTCTGTCGTAATTTCTTTAAAAGAGTGGATATTTATGTCTGCTACAATATTGTCAAAATTTAATATTTCTTTCTGCAATTGTGCTGGGTTTGAACGATAAAGCATTCCGTTTTGGTTTTAGTTGAACGTTTTATTGATATATCTTAGGCAATGAATTTTTTCTACTTTTTAAATTCTCCACACGAGTTTTCCTTTGTAATTCTCTTATGCTTGTTGTATTCTTCACCGCCTATGTAGTTTTCTTTAGCACTAACGAGATAATTCTGAGATGTTTTTTATAAAATGTTCCGTATTTTTTCAAAACTGTTTTTTATTATCTCTTGATATTCCTCAGCAGATGATCTCTAGTCTATTTTCTTACATTCTTTTTTATGTATACACCATCGATATTGCCCGTAGGGTGTAAAGATTCGTAGATAGTCATTATTTTCCTGGTCTGCAGAACAATCGACACGACCTCATTATTATTAGCTGGGTTTGTAGAATTTCCCACTGTGTTCACATCCAACGCGTTATAATTAATCTCTCACATGGATTTATGCAAGTAAAATATATTCTTGTGTTGCGTAAATGATAACATTAAAAATATGATTATATTGTCTAAAACAATTTTCAGAATAAGCTCGTAGTGTAACAGTTATTTAAGCGAAAAGTGTGACAGACATATTTGATCAAACATTTATTCGACTGAGATGCATTCATTTTCGCACAAATACTCTAGAAAAGATAATCATAATTATATTCCACTTAGTAGATTTTTAGGAGAGAATTTGTGGCTTTGTTTTTTGCAGAGATTAACCGTTGCTTGAGAAGATCTTTGTCAGGTATCTAGCAACTCCACTTAGTAAGATAGGTAATCCCTACTGATTTATAAAAAATAAGTTATTAAAACTTTAAGTTCTTTCTACGATTATTTAGATGTTAACACTTGTCCATATCTTTGCTGTTATGATCACAAATATTTCGAGCGGTTTATCATCTAGTCTTCATTAGGTGCTCGTCGAAATGTCCTTAAGCTTCCTAAGATAACACGCACCAAAGTAAAACTAAAGAAGAACGCAGGAATTGATTAGATAAAAAAATCACATTTTGCAATATATATATCTATATATATATATATATACATAGTGTATTTAGGTAGCATATTTTATTAATGCATGTTTTATTAAATAATGTAAAATGTTTTGTCTACTTTTTATGGATTTTTCATATTCTCTGATAAGCTTAATAGGATTATCATTACATGAAGAAAGAAAATTACAATATTAGTACATAATTTTTTTAATAATCCAATCTAAACTTTCGGCTTACATAAGATATTTTCAAAGATGTCAAATTACATTATGTTAGTTACACAACAAACTCGCTTTCATCGACGCTTGATTCTACACTTGAACGATAATGCTAACATTTTTAAGCATTTAGAACAACAGGTCTTACCAACATATACAATTCCGGAAAACCGTAGTTGAAAACAAAACTACACTTAAACATGAAAACAATAAACAAAAACTAAAAATTCCCGAAGCTATATACAGAAAACAGTGGAAATCTAATCTAATAAAATAATAAATTTTTACAAATATACTTAAATCCATATAATTATTCACAGAAGCCATTCGTTTATTCCATTAGCTTTCCATACTTAATACTTTTTGTTTTCACTCTTGGTAATGTATGACGTCATGAGATATGATGCGACATTTGCTTCAAGCATCTTAAATGCACGAATGTGTTGTTGCATGGAAAATTTCTATGTAAACAAAAAAGTTTGTCATTATGGTTTGTTCATGATTAAATACATAATGTAATTTGACATCTTTAAAAATGGCTTATGTTTGCCGAAAGCTTAGGTTGGATTATTAAAAAAATTATGTATCATTATTTTAATTTACATAAAATAAATAGTCACAACATGTGTATATTATATATATATATATATATATATATATATATATATATATATATATATATATATCGCTCTGGTTAACAGGCATCGAGCTCTCTATATGGATTTACCAATTAATATTTTAAGGTAATCTTGTTGGATTATCCTCACCGTTTACGGACTGACAGCTATGTATATATATATATATATATATATATATATATATATATATATGGTAACATTTTATTACAAGTGTTTATAATAAAACCTAATTTACTGCAATACATGAGACGTTGTGTTTCAGCATTGCTTATTAGCACTTCATCAGGCAGGGAAATATTTTTCCTGTAAGGAACAGTTATGTATAGAAATATAAAAGTAATACAGTTGTTACCATATCCAGTCAATTAAGTCGGTTTTGTGAACTCAAAGGGCAATAGAAAGGAACGCGATAGACAAGATTAACCAATAGAAAGGAACACAATGGTGGACAGATATTGTGCTCCCATACTGTTTGTTGCTTTGTGGTGCAGTAGATATCGACTCGGAAGAATTCCTTGCATTCACTTACATGGATTTTTCCGAGTCGATATCCACTTCACCACAATTGAATAAAGCAACACAATAATAGTTGCATAATAATAATATGTATAAAAATCAATTGGTATCCACCCCCATTAATTTGAATGATTAGTACCAAGTTTGAGCAAAAATACTTTAAATCAATTTAGAAAACCTTCCAAGAAAATAAACCCCCTAGGAATAGTTTGAAGAGAAATACTCTTAAATTAAGTTATAACTGCACGGATAACCATGAGAAGCTCAATAAAATAATAATAATAAATATTAAACTAATCTAACAACATTTCTCCATAATTTCTTGCTTTCTCTCTTTCTTCAGTTCTTTCTTCGGTTGATTCTTTCTTTTCCTCGTAAATATTTATTAATAATAATTACGAATTAAAACACGTTTGAAAAGATTTACAATTTTATAATTTTTTTAAACGAAATAAAAAAACAGCGACCATATTATTGGCTGGAATATCGTCGCTAAAACTAAATTTTATAATGGAAAAAGAAACCGGTGTAACTTATGTCATTTAGAAAAAAATGCCATTTTAATTAATATAAATAACCCAACTCTACTTAACAAAAATTAATTTACTTATCACACGCTCCCATAGAAAACATACTTGCTTAGATACTTAAATCCTAATTGATACAGATTCCTGTATAATTTTGGTTCTTTCTGTCTCACTTCCTTAATTTTCGACTTCCTTTTTTCTTTCTTTCATTCTTTCTTTCTCCGCAAATATTACTAGTAAAAATTACGAATTACGCCCTGCATTGAATTAATCTCTCTACATCTTAAATATTTTTATTTAAAGATTATTTATTTTTATCACCATGAAACTTTTGTTTATTGAGATTTTACTATTGATAATTAAAAAAAATACTCTAATATTATAAAACTTGCTTGAACTAAATTCAAATTTCTTAGACAGCCAGTTTGTAATATGCACCTGATGATTGCTTAATGTATGAAATTTTTAGTTGTACCACTGATGTAGCATAATATAATCATATATACATATATGTAAACCCAGATAAAATATAGAGAGGGTAGCTATTTTTAACATGTCATTTTAATACATGCATTGTCAACTCTTTTTAATCAAAGAGTGAAGAAAGATTCTGATGACGGATGTAAGGGTTAGTAAAGGAAGGAGTGGGTAATGGTGGTTATTATAGGTTTAAGCTAGCGGAATCTTAGTAGTAATTTATTTTATGGTAGTGGGAGGAATGTGACTTAACCATTGGGTTAGTAGTGATAGGTATGAGGGAAAAGGTTACTGCTTCGTCAAATTTTAAAGACCTAATTTATGTAACGGACATATTCTGTTCTGACTAAATGAAAGAATGAGATAATTATGGCAATTAAAATGTATTCCGCTGATACACATAATAATGATTTCTCTATTTTAATTCAGAAATACATTCTGATATTGAAATTTCAAAATTTTAATTTTTCTTATTGAACATAGATTACATCTATCCCTTAAGCTATTTAGAGTACTTGCCTTGCCTATAAGATTCCATTTCAAACTGTGTTTATTTATCAACAAAATTATATATATATGTCTAAGAATATTTTTCTGATTCCTTGTCCCATGACGCTGTAAATATTTGCATCTACACGGATGTCGTCCAGTTGGACGTTTTCGTCGTTCTAAAAATGGATTGAGTACAATGTCACTGTGTTTGTTTTTAATTTATATTTTTCTAGTTTAATCTTAATTCCATTGTAAAGTAATTGCTTTTGTCATTGTCTGAATATATCATTTTGGTGATTATATCTTTGTATAAATTTTTGTTCAAAAACATGTAAACTACTTTTAATTAAAAATAAGGAGTTAAACGAATATTTTATTTTAGCTAAAATTCAAATATATCACGACATATTATACACCAGATTTTCGTTCTAAAATATCTAAATTTGATTTTAAGTGTTTGCATGATGCACACAGTTTGTATTATATATGAAGAACTGCGGCAGTATATAATTCATAGGAGATTAGAAATTTAATATAAATGAACATATATTTAAATGTTTTTGTTAATACATAAAATGACTGGGACGTTCTTTAACAAATATTTATATTTCTTAAACAGAGTTTGTCGATTAGCACTTTTTGTTTCTTCAACTGAATGTTATTTCCCAATATCGAAAATATTTAATGTTTTTAAACATTTTAGGTGTTTTGTTAATAAAATAAACACAATTAGAAAATAGTCACGGATTTAAAAAAAAAAAATTACCAACGACTAATTTGCTACTGCGTTTATATCTTTGTTAAATCCATAGTATTATGAAAAAGAGGAAAAATATGTAAAATCTATAATATTTGTTATTAAGAAAAATAGGTTGTACATGTCCAATAACTGTTATCGTTCTTTCTAGTTTCGGGAGTTTTATACTTAATCTTTTGTTTACGGTAATACGGAAATTCTACATCATAAATATATATCATTATTTTATTTCCAATTAGATGTTATATCGATTGCATTTATTGTTGCTTTTAGAAAAGATCATGAGGTGTTTGATTTTTTTCTGTTTGGTAATTTCGTTGTTCCTGATTCTTTGTCGCCACTCTATAAGAACTAATTGAGGATTGTTCTTTTTATGGCGGTGAAGGCTAATTGCGTGATGCAATTTTTAATCAACGATCTGAGTAAGTGGTTATGTATAGCTGATAGATCAGACATTTATGAACAAATTAGACGCCAAGTATGACATTCATATAGGAGCCTATATGAGTCGGGTTTATTTAAGGCCATAACCCTAGTTCTTATGTTCAATGGCGATAAGTATTTGCTTTTGTGTTCGCGTTTGCTGCAACCCAGAATCTGATTGTTAAAACATTTTATTCGAAGAAGAAAATCTAAAATATATACTAGGTTCTGTCCTACTATTGAAGTTTGAAAACTCTGGTATGTTATTCACTGATTATTACAAAATATGATAAGGTGTATTCTCATGGCGAACGATTTGTCAGATTGCTGTAAATTATGAATATATCTGAGTCAGTGACACTAACATATTCACGAGTTATGAAAATTGTTTCCCGGATAAAAAAAGAAAATAAACATTTTCTTACCTTGTAACTGTTCGTCTGCGCCACCTTCAATATTTTAATTTGTTAAAAATCAATTTCACAAATGTTATGCAATACAAACTGTGAAATTTTATTAACATTTTATTTACCAAAGGTCAAAGATTATCAATTATAACTTTGTGAAATTGTATTATTTAACGCCGTTGTAATAAACTTATGAAAATGTTGATGTTATAAACTTATCATATGCAATTTTTGTAATATAAGCTTATAAATATCTTTATTTATATATATAAATATCTTTATATATATATATATATATATATATATATATATATATATATATATTAAAAGTACCAGTTATTTCTTACTTCTATCTATGCCTGACATTTTAAAAAGCCTGGGTACAGGACATCTGCTTCGTCGTAAAATAACCATTTATATTGATGTTTTTTGAGCTTTCAAATGCTACAAGGCTAACTAAGCAGAAATATTGCTTTGTTCAATACTAAAATGTCTGCACAGGAGTGTAAGGTACATCTGTTCAAAATGAGTAACCGTAGACCCGGGTTCGAATGATAGTTTTTTTGTTGTTTTCACTCATTCGCAAATAACATTGAGAAATGTATCAACCCAACTACTCCACCCGCTATGGATTAAATATTTTATTTTCAATTTGGAAAAATATATCTGCTATAAACAACATGCAAAAAGCAAAATAATCATAGAAATCAGAGTATGTTTCGGCTTCAAAAATCCCGAAACAAATTAATAAGCCGTAAAAATATTATTCACATCGATAATCCAAGTGTTGATTTAAAATGCAAGCTTTTAGTTGGTATCGAATCTCGATCTCTGAAATATGATTTTCAGTAACTCTCTTGGCTCCAGATTTATCTGCCTTAGATGAGTCCATACAAAATGACAGTTTCAATAATTTTCAGACACTAATCAATGAAGACATATTGATAAATTAGGGAAATAGATTATTATAGCTATTATACATTTTTCATTAATTTTGTCATTATATTTGTCCTTTTTAATAAGATAAAATCTTAGACAGCATCTGAACTAGATAAAATCATGAATAAAAAATAGAAACCATTTCAATAACATTATTTCTTAATAAAAATAATACAACTTAAGTAGATATTACTAAGAATGTAATAGCATTAGCTTAGCCGAATTAGAGCATTTCATTTGAAAATTAATTCCTCGTCTACCGAATCCTTTCAAACATTTATGGTATATATTCCTTCGATAATCTAAATGATAGTTTTATTAAGAAGTAGCTTTGTGGATTATATGTGCTTACAAATGCCAGAAGAATCTGACACAAATCCGTAATATGATGTGCTGGGATACGAAGTAACAGTATATATATATATATATATATATATATATATATATATATATATATATATAAGTTCTAGAAGTCCAGCCTTTCAATTACTTATCTACATAAAGGCTCGTCAAAAAAGACACTTATATTTTTCTTGTCTGATCCTAAGCCACAATAACAATACATCCAAGAAGACTGAAATTACGAAAATAAAATGTCTACGAAACGGGCTTGGAAAATGTTGCGTCGTTTATAATGTTTCTGCATTATAAGCTTTATTGACCAGACTTATGCCTAGTAAGAAACCCACGCCTTCGTGAATCCATTTTGCTTGCAAGGAATATATTTTTAACTTTGAAAACCACAATTTGTTTATGCAGTAATTAATGAATTTGCTATAATGTATAATGTCGCAGATAATGGATTCGGCGAATCTGATTCAAATTCCAGATGAGTTTGTTTGGATTCATTCAAATTTACATATAATGTTAATCATGAGAATCACCGTTTCCACAAAGAGAACATTCGGCACTCATTGACCGAATACTTTTTATTACTGTCGGTCTTAACTTTATCATATTCTTTTACATTTAAAATGTGCTTCAAATTAATAGACTTATTAAATGCACTGTTATCGGCCTTTCTATTACAAATGGGGGTTTCTTTAAAAATCTGTTGTTCATAGCCGTGTGGAATTTCAATATCTTGATTGTGTCATTAATTTCTATTCGCTTTTTGTTTTAGTATATGTGGTTTGTTTTTTGCTTTTTTTGTTTTGTTTTTTTGTTAATTGGTATAATTATTTTGTAGCGCCGGTCTATGAAACCTGATGAATTATTTTCTTTAGAACAGTGAAGAATTATTAATTGGAATTAAATGAAGCTTAGAAAAACATTGTATAAAGCTAAACGCCTAAAAATGTCTGATGTGTGCAGTATTCACATTATTCTACTAGTATCCTTATTTTTGTTGCCATTTGTACGGCGTCTCGGCCTTTGTAATCTGCGGCCTTCTTCATGTGTTAAGAATTTCGAACCGAAACACTTATTACAAGAAGAAGCCCGGAGCGTACAACGGCTAAAACATTGTACAAATGTCAACAAAGATGGGGACAATAGTCGAAATAATGTAAATACTACATCATCTCAGCAATAGACAATTATGTCTGATGGTTGTTTATCTTTATATCAACAATATGCTGATTATCTATGGACGAAAACTAAATTTTTTATACATAAGTATATTTTTGAAAATAATTTTTAGTGACAAAATCTTGCTGCTCATAAACACAGCTAAGTAAGAAGAGGTGAATTCCTACTGTTTTTAAGGGTATTTGCGAGTAGGGGAATATAATGAAACCAACTGAATTTGAAATTGGTCTCACCAATTAAAAATCACCAGCCATCAACCGGTCACCCGTCTAGTTACTAACCAGACTTGACGTTTCTCAACACTGGCGATCAACGTGATTTGCCGTAAGCCAGAAATTTTTGAATGAGTCGGATGCTATAGACAGCATTTATATGAACGTCTCAATCTAATTTGGCTAATTCGTGAAACAATTTATCTCTTAAGAATGATTGAATTACCGTATATACTTCACTGCTGCATTATCTCTTGGTTGTGTCTCTGTACTCGGCATGAGTGCGACTTCCTTCCGAGGATAGACATGAAACTGAAAAAATATATACTTAGAAGTTCCGAGAAATTTTTTGACATTAGTTTTAACGCTTCCAGAAAAAAACATCTTTACTTGTGTATAGTATAACCGGTCACCAAAATTTAACCTCTTCTAAAAATAAGTTACATGTGTACTGACACATTTTAAGGAAACACATTCATTCCATTCATATTCACTTTATAGCAGATCATTCCCACGAACCACTACATTGTCGACCAATTCCAAACAGGATGCTTTCCTGATTACTACAAGTATAGGGTTAGCCATTATCCTTCATACATATCCGTATAAACTATGTCACTTATCTATTACTTTGTGAAGCGAAATAACAATAAGATGCTTCCCCGATCACAGCATCTTTAATTTGCTCAAGTCATTGGTTTGCCGTTTTCCTTCCCACACAGTCTCATAGATTTTGGTCTTTATTTATTAATCTGAAAACCAGTGGGTGAATCTATAGGGGCCTCGGCTATGCTTGTCAAGATAGTCTTGTGCCAAACACAACCGAAGTCCACAAAATTTAAAATATCAGAAGGTTGAATGAATGGCTAGAAGAATAAATGTTTTTTGTTTGTGCATTAAAGTAAATTTCTTATTAATAACAAAATTTGAAGAAGAAAATATAATCTGCATAGAACAATTAATTGCATGAATTTTCTCTAAGAGACATGTAAGTATTCAAAAGTCCCAGATAAATTCCGAATTCATAGTTTTAGTAGCAGAATGTATGTATGTAAAAAGATTACAAATTTTGCAAACCAAAATCCGTGTTTTTTTTTCCTTCGTATGGCCGGCGAAAGTGTGAAAAGGGAATTCAGGCAATATAGGAGATTGTACTTATCAAAGTCAGTTGAAGTATCTTGCTGTTGTTTTATCTGACAGGGTGTGGGAGAAGATGAAATAAGAAAAATTGGAAGGAGAGGAAAAACGAATATGTGACACACCCTTACGTCCGGGTCAGTTTCTTGAAATTTATTTCTTACATGGTGTCGAGATCCTTCCGATTCCCTCCCGAGGTTTAATATTTATCACGTGATTTGAAACCACATATCCATCTTCCAGGTGTTAAGAAAAATTGATTGGGGTCAGTTTGCTATTTCCTATCCAATCAGAATCCTGAATCTTCACACTGACTTGTTAAATTTGCCTGGGTCTGGGTTTTTTCTAAACATTCTTAGTCGTTTTGATCCATTTTGCTGGAAAGTAATTTTAATTTTTTGTTTGAGTTAGTTGTTAAGTGATATAGAATTTGTATGTTACAAATACTTTGTCCTTGTACCTGATGAATATTATTGTGATAAGAAGTGGTATGCCTTTTTGCATGTACCAGCTCAAACAGTTATCGTTGATAACGACTATGTTTCGGTATGGACTGCATAATATTACAAGCAGCAACAGTATTTAAAATGTTCTAAATCATTCATTGTTCATTTTTAATACGCTAGTCAATTGCACCTCAATTAAGTGCCATACGTGATACATGTTTTGGGCGATCATATCATGAAAGAGACATGACTGACTGGGCAGAAGATTATCCCACAGCTTGACGTTGCTTTCGGTAGTAGACTGGTTGTTAACCAAGGCTATAGAAACGAATCTGTTCGGTTATTTAACCATACATGGAGGGAAGAGATGGATTAATATCTTTACCTAGGTTATTTGTGCGTAAGTGAACGCAAGAAATTCAACTGGAATTCGAACTTGGTACCTTGATTTTTCGTTCCGAGTCGATATCCACTGCGCCACAACGCACATCGATTGGTCGATTTAGACATTACTAATATGTAGTGTATCGGTACACATGGTGGACGATGTCTTCAGGGATGATATAATATAAACATGTAAATCCTTATATAAGGACGATGTGATAGTCAGGGTTTGAAAAAACATGTATCGTCAAATTGTTGGTGAAAATGAAAACGAAATGGAAACTCATACGTATTATAAAAAAAGAGTCGTTTGAAATATCTCGTTCATATAACGCCGAAAGAGGCCTTGCAATATTGACACTCAAGAGACATACTGAAGACTTAGATGTATAGAGAAAAACAGTATCTGATACACGATTATTAAAGAAATTGTTGGGAGATATGATTGCTTACATCCTGAAGCGTCACGTCGTATATAAAAGGGTTTTTGTTATTAACAACTATATGACCATATTTCTGATTTTTTCAAAAGTAAATAAATTTACCAAACAAAAATTCACAGATATCCTACTGCTATTGTTAGTTGACTAATTCAACCTCCCGAAATAGGATATGACTTAAGATAGCTCATAACGAGGCTACGCAAACCTAAGTCAGATACAATTACTGATTATCAGCGTTCCCTCTTGTCAAACAAGAAATGAGTTACAAGGTCTAGTTATGTTGTGAGAGTTTTTATTTCAACACTAGCTTTGTCGATATTAAGTGACACATTAATATTGATTCGGAATCCAATTATGTTGTACTGAAAATTAAAGTAATTTAATTTTCTTGGTAAAGATTTTTTTTTGTTAATTCAATCTTAGATGAGATCATAGAGATGCCAACTCCGCTCCGCTGTTACTTTTGACCCTAATGAATGGTAGTAAAGTTGGAGAATTTCCTTAGATATAAAGAGAATAATAGCGTCAAAAGAAATGTGATTCTACAGAAGGATCGTGGGAATAGCCTGGATGGAACGTAAAAGAAAAGTGGAAGTTCTAAATAAATAAAAAATAAAAATAGAGGACGCATACACAGAATTAGAGATTTTTAATATATGTGAGACATAATAATAAAAGAGGGTTTTGGAAAATTCTACAGCCACAAGACAATCCGAAAGCAAAATGAAAATGGGTAGGCAGTGTGACACGTATCAAGCGCTTTCATGTGAATGGATAAGAGAACTGGTAGTAGGAGAGAAGGTAGATTACGAAGCTTACGAGGATATGTAAATGGTAGGAGGTTATAGATAGTCATGATCGTTTACATCTTGAACGTACACGGTATTTAGGAACAGAATAATCTTTCTAATAGTAGTATTATAAGGATCTCTTCAAGATTATAAAAATATTTTTATTATTGAGATTTTTCCTTCTCTGAGATCGGTTACAAACCACATCTTGATGGCGGAGCAGGGTTTGGAGGAGATATCAAAGGAAAATGCGAAATGAATAGAATTAAGTAGAGGTCCATCATCGCGGACGTCCCGAAAAAAAAAACACGGTAAATAAAGAAGAGGAAGAAGAAGAAAAATAAGAAGAAAAAGAGGAAGGTTTTATTGGTGCCAAAATTTCGTTTTGCATGACAAATTCGAATCCCAACTCTCGTTGTTACTTTTGATTACGTACAAATACATTTGAGAAAATTATGAAGCCATTTATGTTCCATCCCGAGCTACAAGTTAAATAGCAGGACTGCCTGAACTCTCTATTTTGTTGAGCAATTAATCTCCAAAAACATCAAAAATTGAATACAAACCATTTGGCCTCGAGGTAGCAACCACGCCATGTGAAAAACATTTGCTATAGAGTTAACTGCAGCACCGACAAGCGTTGTGTTGGTGTTGCTTATGTTTCAGAATGTGGGTTTCTTGTAATTACATATACGCAATCGTTTCATCGCCGGACGAGTATCTCTTCAAGATTCGGAGAACCTGCTACCCCACAAACTACGGAAGGACATGGAACATTATACTGGGTCATTGTTGCCTCTGCAACAGGTGTTTACTCGTGCAACTAGACTGGCAACTGGATTCCATCCATTCACAGATCAACCAAATGCTGACGACTTTCTCCTCCTTCAGCTTCTCTCGCACTTCCCGCCTGCTGAACTCACTTCCAAGTTCTTGCTTTCCTGACGGCTAAAACCTCCAGGAATTTAAATGCAATGTCAATACTCATCTCTTAGTCACTTGACTCTAGTTCTTTCACCACCCCATATATCCTTTCTCTCCACCTTTACAACTGTCATTACACCTGTATTTCCATCTTTCTCTTGCTCCTTTCTAACTGGTCCGTCTTTCTCTTCACTCTTTTCTATTGAATCTGTTTACTCTTATGTAGGCCCCTGCACATCAGTGGCATTACCGCCTTGCTCGGGGTGATACGATTAAAAAAATTCAGCAACATAAATAATTAAGTAATCAATTTACTGAAAGGTGTTTTTCAAACTGTTAATTGACTCTTATGAACACCCTGAAAAGAGTTTTGCGACCTACAAGAAAAGAAAAATAAAGAACGAATATTCCCGAAGTTGTTTTTTCTGTTTTTTAACGTGGTGAACAGCTGAATGAAAGAAAATATTTAGAATGAGATGCAGGTAAAATTTAAAAAATACATTAAATATATTATTTATTGGAATATCGTGTATATTTCTGGGGCTTAATTCCGATGTTCAATTAATAAATCATAGATTAGCCGAAAAAATCTTCAATAACATTGAGTTATTGCTATTTGAATATCAAATAGGATGACCCTATGACGGAAATAGATCCAGGCACGATATGAGACTGAGATAAAATGGCCTTATGACATATTTATTCTTAAAGTTTTTGAAAGTTTTATAGATGAAATGGAATTCTGTTAATCTACGTATTTTCTTTGTGAGCTTCCTAACGACCAAATAAACTCTAACACTAGACGCTACCACGATTACATGCAAGTTCAAGTGCCCCAAGAGTCAGTAATTGTTTTTATCGATTTTGTCTCTCGGGAGGATGGAGTTTGGTTTATTTCTAGTTGTTTTATAGGTTACTAGAGAAAAGGTTAATCCAATGTTTCGCCCTGCTTTCGTGACCACATATTGTTCAAGCGAGTTTTTACTGTCCAAACAGCAAAATACAATGATAATATGATATCTGGAATTTGCAATAAATTATCTAGTTACGCTTAAAGCCAACAAAAAAATATCTAGTTTACCGTAGTATATGGTTTAAAATTTATTTTAACCATGTAATATTAAATTGTGCAGAGTGATGTAATGCAAAATGTCGCTGAATGAGAAACTGCTCAGCAGGGTTGGAATTTTAGTCGCTTTTTTATATTTAGTTATACACAAACATTCTTGCAAAATATGGTCAGGCGCCCCTGCAGTTCATCTCAGTGTTCTTGACCGGCTCCAAAGGAGAATCTGTAATGTGATAGATTTAACGGCTCGACTCCAGTTTCTCACGGACGGGATGTGGCTTCCTCTGTCTGTTCTATAGATAGTCTCATGGCTTCTGCTCCGACGAAGTTAAGTTACTGGTGCTCCTGCTACTGGAGCTTACTCATGTAACCAGACTGGAGGCGGAATTCCACCCATTCACATTTAGATCAACCAAATGCAAATGACAGTTCTACACCAACAGCTTCGTTTCTCGCACTTCCCACCTGTGGAACTCCCTTCCATATTCTTACTTTCCTGACGGCTACAACCTCCAGGAATTTAAATGCAATGTCAATACCCATCTCCTAACTACTTGACTCTAGTTCTTTCTACATCACCCTGTATATATTTTCCTTTCTGTCTACATTTGCAACTGTCATCACAACTTTATTCCCATCCTTCCCTTGATCCTTTCTCTGACACTCCCTGTAACTGGTTCGTCTTTCTCTTTAATTTGCTCCTATCTAATGTTTTACTCTTATGTAGCCCATGCGCATCAGTGGCGTTACCGCCTTGCATGAGGTGAAACAATTTTTTTTAACATAAGATAGGGTCGGCATTAATTTAAAATGAAAGATATAAAATATACAATTTAATATAATTTATTTTAAATGGTTCAAGATAAGTTAATAATATCATTAAACGGATCGTCATTAAGACTACCATACTTATGTTGGATGCTATGCTCACAGCATTCAGATCTTATACCCTGTGGTGAATACGGAATAAAATGACTTTTTTTCTTCATTGTTTTCAATTTCGAGTGAATGTGAAATCTATTTTTACAATAGAAAAAAGATTGACGCCAGGCTGAGGAGAAGAGGAAGGCAAACATTTTTCTAGACTGTGTGAAATATATACTGGAGGACAGAAAAAAAATGAATCTATGCTTAGAAAAAAAAAACAAGGCAGAGTCTCGCGGACCTGTATGAAATATATTCTAACCAATAAAAGGGAAATCCTTAAAAACTAAGGAAATGTAGCAAATAATATCACCCCTTTTTTATTAGCAGAGAAACAAAGGTTAATCAAATTGACAGGGGAGCAGAGAAGCAAGAGAGACACCTCTCACAATGTATCAGGAGTTTTAAATTGCCGTTTGGACACAACACTTACGGTGGCACTTCATCGCACCCTTCACGTTCTCTCTCATGCTGCTTCATTTATTTCTTTTTTTTTTTTTCAACTTCACATACTCATCATCCACAAAAAGAAAAAGAAGTACAAGGATCTTACTACTAATTCTTGATACACACTGTGAAACGTAAACTTGTCTTTTCTGAACAAATCACACATCGCTACAACAAACTCTGAATTCTTTAAACTCTTACTAGTCTAACTTTCACTTCGAACATTTTCAAAATTTAATAAATTCATACATGTAAATTGGATGTTATTCTGCTTGGTAAATATATTTTCACTTGTTTATATAAACGAGACATTTTATTTTTTAAACATTTGATAATTTAGAATTGTGGGAACTTCGGTTGTGTTTGGCACAAGGTTAATTTGATAAAATAAAATCGAGGTCCGTACAAGCCTCCGAAATGGTTTATGTATCTGTCTTAAAGCATGATGAACTTACTGGAAGTTTAAACTGATATTCAAAAAGAATGAAAACTGCGTAAATTATTTCCATTCTTACGTGTGCTTCGATTCGTTTTGTACAACTTATCGAAATTTTAAAGGTCATTTACAGACAGAAAATGGTTTTATATTGTACGAATTTTGTTTTAAATATTAAAATATTTTAAATAATAATAGTTTACATATAGAAATACGAACTGACACAAAGCTGGTAATGATATGAGTTGGAATCATACTTTTGACAGGAATATTAACTTTAAATACATATTAAGAACACAATGATGATTGTAAACTCGGCTCTGGGATTAACAATTTCCGGCCAATATCTACGTGCAAATTCAAGCTAACAACCCCTGGTATTCACAAGCTTTCACTCATTTAGGTAATCACCAGGTTGAATGTTGTTTAACTTCGAGGTCCGTATGGGTATCGCTGATTTCATTCTTAGATGATATTTTATATTAGTTGATACTTACCTGTTGGTTTATCTTTGTGATGCTTTTTAATTTGGTACTGAAGGAGAATGTGTTATTTTTCAGATCTACAAAATCCAGATCTACATTTACTTAGCACCGGGCAGTTATCTCTAAATCTACAATTACGGCAGAGTTTAATCGTATTTTCTGTATTATATATATATATATATATATATATATATATATATATATATATATATTGTCATCCGCAGACAGATCTGTTTCGCTGTATCACAGCTCATCAGTACGGTTAGACTCCGATTGCTCCCTAACCCAGGCTCGAAACCCGACCCAATTGGCGTAAGTCGGCGACTCTACCCCTGGGCCACATAGATATATATATAGATAGATAGATTCGGCTTTTTGACTAAAACAATCCTTCTAAAATAAAAGAAAAAATGGGACCACAATGGATGAAGAATGATTAATGACAACTGAAAAAATGCCGTGTAAACCCAATGTCTAATGAAAACAAAAATTAAAATTTTCGCCCTTTTACTGGACCCGTTACTCCGATTATTCTCCAAATTATTGAGTGACTATTGAACTTTAAAATCCGCAGCAAATTCGAGGCGATGAGGAAACTTTTCAAATAAAAAATGATTTTTATCGGTGACCACTGAACCTGACTCCTTCAGAGAAATCAATTTTTCATAATCATTTCATAATCTTCTTTTAGATCTTCGGTGTCCTTTTTTCGTCGCCATCAGAAACAACAAATAAAATTGCAACAAACGCCTCTGTCATAAACAATAGAACCAGGCACATAGGTAAATAAAATATGACCGTATATATCTATATATTGTTTTACATATAAAACATTATTGGTGACCTGCCATATTTTAGGAGGTGTTTTGGTCAGACTTATCAACAACCCCATCTTGTCGACCCCGGATTTATTCAACCATACTCTTCAACGATTTTGTCTACATTCTTCAAAAATCAAAATTAAAATTACTAATAAAGATTTTTCTTACTCTCACCTTGACCTCATTTCCACGTCATTGACAGATATCTTTCGGTACAAATTTAAATGGGGGACAGAAATCTCTGACCTCACTAAACAAAATAAAAAACAAATGCAAAATATTTTTCCTTTTTGCACAGAATAAATTACACTCAAATTTTAAAATATCTGTCAAGAAGCACAGATTTTCATTGGCAAATAATTCATGATTCTGAAAAATATCTAACAAATATTCTAACGAATATTTAACACACACACACACACAAATATATATTTGCGTTTTTTCAAAACCAAGAGTGACAAACTGTGGTTAATAATGCAACTAGATTTATATGACTTTGTAAAATGTTCTCGGAGAAAACGTAACATCTGCCGAAAAACGGTTGTTTTCTAACCATATGACCATGGGTTTGCTTCTTTCCGTTGTCAAAAAGCCATGGCATATGTTGACCTAAGCTTTTTGAATAAAAAAAGGAGACGAGACTGTTCTACTTATGCTTATGTTAGACATCATCACCGACATTTTCATTAGAATTGCCGTGTTTAAATGGTTGATCACTCGAAATGATGCACTCTCTCCCAGAAATTTAATTTAATCCCTCGATCTTTCTAGAAATCTCCTCTATTGTAATGGTACGTAGTCGAGTATTAAGTCAATAAACGCCATCGGAACAGCCTCAATCACTAAAACCGACCAAAACCATCACAAGTCAATCACGTAATGATTATCTGATTCAGTTATGTCAACGTTTCCAAAAAAAGTATTGACGCAGTAAATGATAATATTGACTAATTCACTATGTAGATGCGCTATGCTGAGTCTCTAGATTGTTCGTTAATTTTCTCTCAAATAAATCTATCTTTCAGGATTTAACGTCTTTTATAAACTTAAGAAAACGTCCTTAAATAACCAAGTAATAACTATATATATATATATATATATATATATATATATATATATATATATATATATATATATATATATAAGTTTCTTTATAAGTCCTTGTTCGAACGTAGAAAACAATTTCTTTTGCATGAGATTATTTCAAAATAATTTCCCTTGTCACTGTAGTTATTTCGATGGTGAATATTTATCATATTGTTGTGTAAACTAAGGATGAATCTTCGGAAATTGAATAAAACTAAAAAATATACGGACATTGTAAAAAGCAAAAGGATAAATTAGAAATGGGATCTCGAAATGCGACGCACTAAATAAGCGTTAGTGAAAACAGCAAACAAAAATGAGTGGATCACAGATGAAATCCGCGGGCATGATGCAAAATAACAGAAAATAATGCTAAGGCATGGAATGCAATACAGGAAACTACACAAGTATAGAATGGGCAAATGCAGCCAGGCTAAAGAGGAATTTTTCAACAATTTCTTAACAACAAATGTGCAGAAATGGAGAGATTGAGCATGATTCATAAAATAGACATACTTAAAAAATAAGAGAAATAACAGAACAAAACTATGCTCCTCAACAGGAGCATAAAATCCAAGAAATATAGGTTTTATATTAGCGAAAGAGGAAATACTCCAGCAAAGAGAAGAATATATCGTCGTTGTTTTGCGGCCATTGGACGAGATTGAACTCACTACACCCCTTCAGTATTCCCAGTGCATTTGGAACCCTGGCGCAGTTAGCAGCGAAATTCATAATCTTGTCAAGGAGCGAAATAACTGATGCTTCCCCAGGGCTACCAAGGGTGTTTTTATTGTGACACCAACAATAGATGGCTTGTCTCCAGGCTCCATATTGCTATTTAACCCATAACTGGACGGAAGTGACGGATTAATACCTTTTCCCAAGGGTACCAGTGCTGAAGTGAATGCAGGCTCCTCAACAGGAATTCGAACTCGGCGCACCGATTTCTCTTTCCAAGCCGATATCTACTGCACCACAAAGCACATCCGTCACTGAATGCTTACAGCACCTGCTATTCCCAAGTGATCACCCATCTAAGTACTGATCCTGCTTAACGTTGCTTAACTCCGGTGATCGAACGAGAAACGGTGTATTCACCGTGATATGCCGTAAGCATATATAGAAGATATCTGCCCCAAAAGAGGACAACCTACAATACACAGATATATCAAGGGATGGAAGTATCAAATTCGAAAGTACAAGCTGTACTAGACAAGCTGAATAGAAACAAAGAAGCAGAACCCGACGTCATTGTAATAGAGATATTGGCTTGCTTAGAAGATTTCAATGTTGACAAAATTACAAAAAAAAAAATGAATGAAATATTTGACAGTAGGGATAAACCGAATAACCTAAGCAGATAGATTTTCATAACTCTAACTAAGAAGTTAGGCACAAACAAGTTTAAACTCCACCGAACAAAAGGCTTAATGAATCATATAGCAAAAATCATCATCCGAATTTTTCTAAATAGAGAGCGAAGCAGAATCAGGACAGACGTAGTTGAAGAACAGTGTGGCTTCCTCAAGGACATTGAAACAAGGAATGCAATATATATACATAGAATGTTATCAGAAACGGCAATGCAAATGCAGAAGTACGTGTACGTGTGTTTCATGGATATTGAAAGTCATTCGACAAAGTACTCTACGATAAGTTGATACGGAGGCTCGGCAACTTTGCATCATTCGAGTAAGACATTAGAGTAATCAAGAATATGTACTAGCTGCAAGCTGCCTTGATACGGACAGAAAACGATTTCAACATAAGCAAAGCTAGAAAGGGAGGTAAGACAACGAGGCATCTTCTCACCGGATCTATTCAAACTATACAGCGAGAAATTTCTTAAAGCTGTAGAAATCCTGCCAGGATTTGGTATTGGCTGTTGCAACTTAAACAATATGCAGATGACACAGTGCTGATAGCTGACACTGAAAAGAAAACTACAAGACCTACTACAGAAAGTAGTTAAAGAAAGCGGAAAGAAAGGCCTGAACTGAAATTGAAGAATCTCTTTAGGTGGTGAGGTCATCATCGCTGGGTTGCTTCTCTATCACCAGGCAGAGTGTGGCTCATCTGTATCCCTACTTGAGGAAAGACATGCATCTGAAGAAAAAAAAATACTGGGGGGATGCTCGGTTTCGGGAAACAGTGTCTTGAGTCTGAACTACACGATTGCACCAAAGGGGTAAATCAGTGGTCACCACTGACGCCGGCGTGACCGATGATTGCGGGAACTAGGAAATTTTGTTCGTTGGTTGTTCGCACGTGTTCCGGTTATTAACAATATACCTCGACCGTGTGTCACATCAACACGTGAGGTGACGACGTAAATATCCGTATAAACAAGAAGAAAACTGAGTGCATGTTCAACCGTAAAAAGCGGAAAACAAAATGCCAACTACAGGACGGGGATACTAATATAAACAAGTACAAAAGTTTAAATAAAAAATTTAAAGTGAGTTATATTAAAGGACGTAAAGAGCGACAATGAGATTCAGAGGTGTATTAGTATGACAACGGATGCAGTTGAGAAGTTTATTAAGAAACAGGTAAATTTCGCCGGAAACATAGAAAAGAATACTGATTTTAATGCGATGTCTGTTCTATAATATTACAGCAAATGTTTGACAAACTTATCAAAGATAAGACAAGGACTGGAAGCAACGAAAATATGCTTCTACAGAAGGATGCTGAGAATACCCAGGGCAAAACATGTGAGAAAGGATAAGATATTTAGAAGTTGAAAACGAGAAGGTAACTGATACTTAAAATCAGGAAAAGACATTGAAGATTCTGTGACATGTAACGAGGAAAGAGGGCTTGAAGTAACTGATACTCACGAGACAGAGAGAAAGATAGATGGTAAAGCAACGTGTGACATTTTGATAGATTTAAGTAGATGAACGTTGGGGCAGAGCCTGGGAGGTGTAACAAGAGAAGGCGTGCTAAGAGCTACAGGGTATAGGAAGATGTAGAAAGCTATGATGGCTTACTTCCTGATAGGAACACAGCACATAGAAGAAGATATTTAAAATTGAAAATATGATTTTACTACATTGTAGCAATCTTTCAATTTCAGGGCACCTCTCCATTAAAACAATCCAGCAGAATATGTTTGTCACAGGGCCAAGTTTATCGTGCGTATCTGACTAGTAAATGGAACTTGGAAAAACAACTTCTCGGTTCTCTCAGCATTTCCATTTACTTTAGAAAAACTCAGGCACCAAATATCTTTTGTTCTTCTTATAATCGGGGTTCGTGCTGATGAAACGATCGAGAAAAGATCCCTCTATAGAACCGTTCGTGTATTCATACATATCGTAGAAGATAGCGTTGGCCACTTTGATCCACTTTCTCTATCAATAAATCAAACATTGTGTATACGCGGGACGATAAGTGTCTTCTCGGAAATTGAGTTGAGATCAATTGATCTTGGTGTTTGGATCACATGATCAGGATCAGTTTCAGATATCGTGACTAAAGTAAATTAATACAGCTTTTCATTTCTGGGGTATCTAATAGCAAATAACTAAAATGCATAAACCCACACAAGTATTCAGCAGGCAGACTGATCATTAAATGTAAAGAACAACATATGATTTGTTAGAAGTCCAGATTCAAATCTCTGTGAATACTGGAGTAATTTCAACGTGACTTAATGTTGTATACATTCCTGATTGCTCTGGACTATGACTCTTTATATCTTACTTATATTAAAGATATATATTTTAATTTAACATAAGTCTCGTTTTTCTTTTATATGTGAATATTTCATTAAAAATCATTCTTCAGTGTAGCAATCTTTCTTCATTTCAGATTTTCTAGACACAATCCTACTAATTAACACAGTAGTCTTTTCCAAGATGTAAGTATTTTCACATAAAGTAATGTAATTTTTCGAAATGTGAATACCAGGTCTCTAAATTCTCATGACTGCTATCCACTCACGCATGAAAAATAACATAACAAATATCACATATATATATATATATATATATATATACCCACACACACAAACACACATATGTGTGTGTGTGTGTTGCTGAGTTGTGATGATGATTAGTGCCAATATTAAAGATTTGACAGTCCTTTAACTCATAATATTTATTTTGAAAAGCAGTTTTTTTTATGTCAAGTGATTTATATCAAGATATAGGCAGAGCGTTAATGAGATTAATGTGGAAAAGCAGATACATTCCGACTTCGACGCTTTACAAATGCATCATTTTGACTTCTTCACGCCTCAGGAATTTTTTTCCATTTGCTGTTGTAACTAAAGTAGACGATAATATTCTACCAGAATTTTGATGTCATGCGCTAAATAAAATCAGCAACTCTGAACAACAAGCAGTGTTGAATAAATAAGTTCTTGCAAGATTAAATTGAGAAATATGGCACAAGCAGTTATATTACAGAGAGTGGGGATGAAAATTAATAATTAATGTACGATAAGGCTCTTTCTTAAAAATTTGTAAGATATCAAGTCTTTGAATAATGGATTATGTTATTTGAATGTTTTCTCGTCTTTTATCTTTGCAACTGTATAATCCGAATCCACAAGAATATGAAGGTTGTCATCTGAAGAAAATAAAAAGATCTTTTCACCGCTTCTTTCTTGTTTTAAAATAAATAAGCAGTGAAATAGAAGGCTTAAGATTTATAACCCGTATCTGAGGTGTTTTTTAATTGTGAAACAAGACAGCTGATGTCGATAAAAAAGATAGCTTTATTGTCATCATTCAGGCACTGAAGAATTGAAAAAATATGCAAATTTTAATTAGTTAAAAAAGGGTAAAGAAAGGAAAGCAGGAAGAAGAAAGCTTATCGAAATGAAATACATTAATTTTTCGCGCCGAGAATTTTGCAAATTGAAAGTCAGATTTGTCAAATTATATTTGCAGAATGTCTGCAAGTAATTCGTCTTAGGTGCGCGTATCAGCATTTTAATTCCAGATGCATGTGTGTCACTTGAAATAAAATGGTGTGAAGACAGGAAATATGTGTCGACACTATGGACTGAATGTGTATGAGTTTTGGGATAAAAGCAAATATGTGTAGCGACTCTCTGTTTTCTCTTCAACGCTATTCAGTTCATGTGTTCTCAAGGTCTTTAGAGTAGAAAACATGATAATATAAAAGAAGTAGGGGACAAACAGATTCTTTCAAAATAGTTTCTGATAATTGCACGGAGAAAAGAATATTTTGAATGAAAATGTAACTATTTTAGTTTTTGTTTTTTTTCAGAGAATGTTGCGTATTTCTTATTTAAACTTCTTTAAATTTATCATAAATATAAAAGATGACCAAATTTTGACCAGTTGCTTAAATGTTGAACGAGTATTTTTATTGAAATTCATTAAAATACTTTATTTTTTTTAATTCTGGTTAAAAAAAAACAAATCTTAAAAAAATGAACTGAGTGAAACATTTCGTTTACTTTTACAGTTTATACATTAAGTTTATACACTAGAAGAGCAAACAGGGCGCACACTTTTACAATAAAAACAGTCAAACGCAACCGTGATTCCCACTCTAGGGGCCTATTTTCTTGCTCTTCTTGCCTGTGGACATGTAATCTTTCTTCCCTGATAGCTACAATCTACATGAGTTTAAATGCAATGCCAATTAGCATTTCTTATCTCTTTGACACACATCTTTCTCTTATACGTGTATTCCCTGTATCTATTTATTCTCGATGTTCAATGCTTCTCTTACCTATTGTCCGATACCCCCTGTTACCTGCTCCTCTTTTTTTTGTTCTCTTATTATGTAGCGCACTGCTCATCAGTGGTACGACTTTAAAAAGAGTAATACAACGATTTTAAAAAGACTAATAAAATTACATTGATACCAAAATTTATTGGGGAATAGAAATGATGGCAGCAATACACAGCTGCAACAGCAAAAATTATGCCTAGAAGAGAAACACGTAATAATATATGACATTAAATTAAAAGAACGAGGTATTGGGAAAATGTAGTCATGCGAACGAATTTTTGATTTGATACACTAATAACAAAAATGACAAAAAAACATCAAATGAAAAACACACAAATGAAGCAACAAACGTCAATATACACAAGAACACAAACTCCTAAACATGACCAAATAAAAAAATTAAGAGGTCAAACACACCAAAAACGGTAACGAAAATGGTCAAAAAAATAAAAGATATATATATATATATATATATCTGTAAATTCAGGTAAAATATAGTGGGGAAATAGCCATTTTCAAAATGTCATTTTAAGGCATGTATTCTTTATCCGCTTCTAAACAGAGAATGAAGAAAATTCTATGCCCAGATGTTAGTTTAGGTGAAGCAAGGCTTGGATGTATTGTTTTTTTCTTTTGGTTGGGCTGTGGAAAAGAAGCTTGTAGTAATTCTTCCTTATTAGTGAGAGGTATTTGGTCTTACCTAATGGTTGGCAGGGTAAATGGTGTAAAGATAACTGCCAGGTCAACTTGTTGCCATCTTTTATTGAGACTAACACGGGGAATATAATATGTATTGTAATTTATATTTATTTCTATGGCGACAGATACTTATGATCTCCCTATATATATATATATATATATATATATATATATATATATATATATATATATATGCACACACACACACACACACACACACATATATATATATATATATATATATATATATATATATATATATACAGGGTGTAAACGATAAATTGGCAGTAAATTCAATCCGCAATTTAGGTTTTTTAAATCGGCATTATCGATCTGAAATGTTAGTTGCTGTACTCTTTAGAGTCTGAAGTCCAGATTAGCTACCTAAAAATACTAACAAAATGAGTGCCAGTGTAGAATTTAACCATAGAATGGTTATTGCTGAATTGTTCCGCGCCGGGCATAAGACGTCTGACATTATCAGAGACACTGGCTATGCTCCTAGGACTGTTTATCGTGTTGTAAAAAAAATAAGGGAAGGTAAAGACATGCAAAGGAAGGCTCACATTCTGAGAAGTGATAAAATCCACACCAGAAGGTTTTTCAGTGGCTTGAAACGATCCATTACAGCAAATCCATCACAGTCAATGGTTGACCTGGCGAAAAACGGAATGTGACCAAAATGACCATTTCTAATACAGCACGGAAAGATCTTGGATGAAGTCATACTGCAGACGACGTCGTAACATTCTTAAAACGAAATCTAAGACCATTCGTAAAGAGAGAAGCCCCTTGCTACTCAATCACCTGAAACACCATGGTGGAACCGTTCGCATTTTTGTGGACGAGAAAAAGTTTGTGGTAGACGAAGACACCATCCGCAGAAACTCGAGAGTTATCGCCATTGACCCTTCTTGTGTTCCTCCAGTCATGCAGAGTAAACACCCTGCCTCTGTCATGGTGTTTGGAGCTATTGCCAGCGATGGGAAAATCATGCCCCGTCACTTCATTGAAGTGGGCCTAAAGATCAATACGGTGGAATATCTGAAGATTCTGGAGGAATCTCTCTTACCCTGGATTAAGAAGAACTATGATCCCAACAAAGTGATATTCCTCCAGGACTCTGCACCTGCTCATGGATCAAAAACAGTGCAGACCTTCTTGAAGAGAGAGTTGCCGTTTTTTGTAACCTCAAATATCTGACCCTCTAGTTCGCTAGATTTGAACCCCTGCGAGTATTGGTTATGGGGCGATGTTGAGAAAGTCTCTAATGCTCGCCCCCATAACAGTGTGGCCTCACTGAAGACCTCCGTAAGGCGAGCATTCCGCGATATCAAGAAAGAGTCAGCTGTCAAGGCCTGTCGTGCTTTTAGGGCTCGCATTCAGCAAGTTGTGGACGCAGAAGGTGGACGCATAGAATAAAATGTTTGTATTTAATAAAACAGTTAAATAAACATACACAAATCTTAAATGTCTTTAAATGTCCCTTCTTTATCAAGGTTTAAAGTCTGAGATCTCAAACTGCCAATTTATCGTTTACACCATGTATATATATATATATTTGTGTGTGTATATTTCTAGAGCTTCTCAAAATTAATAGCTACTTTCTAGGCTGGTTAATTTTCAACATATTTTAGGCATAGAGAATCGCTGGGCTATGTGCATTTGCCATTATATGTGTATAATATTAACATTAGTTGCTTAAATGTTAAGAATTAGACTAAGAACTTATACGTAAGGACGTATACATTCATAAATTGTCCTATATTTTACGGTCGCTTACAACATGGAAACTGTTAATGCTCTTGTTTCTTATCGTAAATTACGTGAAATATAAAAATATAGACAAGATTTAGTGACAAAGTAATTAAATTCATTTAACGATATATGAAGTTGCATTTGTTGACAGGTGAGTAACTTGTTTTGGAATTGTTGAGAGACAACCAAACCTTATCAGCATTAATTACTAGAATGTGACTGACATTTTATAAGAGGTGCATCTGGTGCGCAAGCGTTTACATTGAGAGAAAATATAGAAAACAAAACACAAGTTGCAGAAAATAGTGAAGAAAGGATAATAGAAATGTGGGAATCCAGGAACTATAAGACGACGTTGCATTCACACTTTCAGAGATTGTAAATATCAGGGAGACAAATATAAGGAAGAGTGATCCACATACGGGAAGTGCGAGAAAAGAAACTGTGGAGCAGTCGTGGTAGTTACATTTATTTATCTTGGGGCTAAAAGATGAGACCTAAATTGCAGTCTAGTGGTAATTAGAGTAGATAGACTAAACTATCGCCCGGTTCACACACCACCCACTTCTGTTGAACAGGTGAAGAGGCTAATCCCTTGTTTCCTGTTTAGGATGTGATTTCCGGTTTTTCTCTTTTCCAATCTTTTCACTCTTACGTAGCCCTCTTCGCATCAATGGCGTTTTCGCCTTGCTTGGGGTGATATGATTAAAAAAAAAGTAAATTCATGTGGTCGGGTCATCAAGTAAAGAAGATTATCATAGCAGATTCCGCAAAAATATTTGTAGAAGTGTCAGTGAGAATCTACATCTCGTCTGTGAGAAAGTGACTGAAGTCATACTGATAAATCGGGATTGATTATGTTGCATATTCTCCATTGGATCTTATCAAGAACCTTTACGTGAATAGCAGAAGCATCCATCCAGTTATGACACCAGTATTCAATACACAGATGAATGCTATATTTATAAATGTGCAAGATGGATTCTGATAAGAAAAAATTTGGGGGGCTGTCGCCGTGAGCCAAATTCAGTCAGTTTAGGTGCCATACGTGATACATGCTTGGGCGATCATGTCTCGAAAGAGACATGACTGACTGGGCAGAAGATTGTCCCGCAGTAGGTTGCCATTGCTTTCTGCGGTAGACTGGTTGCCGACCAAGGCTATAGAACCGAATCTGTCCTGCTATTTAACCCATAACTGGAAGAAAGAGACAGATTATTACCTTTCCCGAGCTAAATTTCTTAACGGTAATTGTAAGTATTGATTCGATGTAGACATTCCACTAAAAATCAGTTGGGAGAGTAGAGACAAAGCGGCGAAAGGTTTTACTTTGTGGGAGGCTAGCGTTGTCTATAGTGATAGAAGAGAGGGATAATTCACCGCGGTCGTTGTGGGACAGCAGCTTCGTTATGGAAACTTTAAAATTTACGAACTATTTATAATCCCAGTCCAGCATAGATTGGAACTCCTTTCCATGACCAGCAGTAATACTTACATAGTCCACCTTGGAAAATTTTTTTTGAGATGCGTGTAAATGTTGGTGTCATCGGTAAATTGTACAAAAGCCAGCATGCTAATATCTGTCAAACGCTTTCAAGATTTCGAGAGAAACGGTTCAGGCTTCGCTGTTCTTATTAAAGGCTTGACATATATGTATATATTTAGTGATTTAAGGGATATGAAATGATGAACTTATAATAATAGCCTCGATCTTCTTTGTCAAATGCGGTAAAATGCTGATAGGACGATAATTAGAGGAGCCAAAGTTTTCTCAAAAGTTTTCAAATATAGGAGCTATAGGAGAGGATATCGAACAAGCAGGAATACAGAAAGCAGTGAGACAATAGAGAGTTTCGAGAATACAGGAGAGTGTTAAGGGCTACAATTCTTTCGAACGATGACAAGAATACCATCAACTCAGCATGACTTATGGGATTCAATCTGAGAAATTATTTTAGAGACCAGAGATGGAGTTATATACATTTATTTCAACCGCAGTACTATGTAGGACACCGTGTGTGGGTACATCAGAGTAGTCAGGTGTGAAATTGGATGGGAATCTTCGAGCAAATCCCTCAACATTGTCCATTATGAATGTGAGGACTTCAAATCGATTGAATAAATAGATATCGACAGTTTTCTATAGTTAAGCACATTTTTTGCAGAGCTGCCAGTGTCTTTAAAACATTACTTGCGAGATATTATACGTTGCTTTGTTCTATCAGTAGGCAATAACTTTATTTATAATCATAATACCCAAAGCAAGGCATTTTATTGACACTGTTGTGAAGGGCGTTATATAGGAGGAAAGTTATGAGAAAGAGGGACAGGTTATAGGGGGTGTCAAGAAGTAGGTAAGAGAAGGATCAGAATACTGACGAGAGTGGGGTGGACGGAGAAAGGAGCATGAGAAAGAGGATGCCGGTTAGTGAGATAGAAATGACTATTGTCTTCACATAACTCACTGCGATTATAGCTGTCGAGAAAGCAAGTAAATGGTAGGGAATGCCACAGGTAGGAAATACGAGAAAATAAGTTGCTGAATTATAATTTGCGTTCAAAAATTTAATGGTGTCACAGTAAAAAGATGGGACGTAGTTGCTAATCTTGTGGTTCGAGTAAATTTATATATAGAGGGCACCAGTAAGGTAAGTTCATCGGAACAGAATCCGTGTAAGTATTTGTTGAAGAGTCAAAGGGAAGCCACATTGCGCAGGTGAGAATGTGACTGTATCCGAGCTGCCAAGTCGGGATCTATCACATTACAGATTCTCCGTTGGATTTTGACACTGACACTTAGATGGATAGCAAAAGCACTCGACCAGATATGGCAGCAGTATTAAGTTTAGCACCATTTAGAACACACTTGCATTCATTATAAACAAAGAAAAAAGGCTCCTTATCTTGTCATACGCGCCACTTCTGTAAAACCGGAAAAAGTAATTCCTGTAGTCAATGGCGATCGGGCAAATAGGAGAGAACCAAAGAGATTTTCCTGGCTGTGAGATACCGTGTTTGAATCCGAAACAGTCCCCAGAGTTACAATATTCAACAAGAAATATATAAATGTTTCAAGAGCCATCACATAGAAAATCGCTCTTTAGAAGCAGTAAGATATTCTGCCGGTAGGCGTTTTCTGAAAAGAAGAGCTGTGTAAAGTGACATTAACAGAAACCACTGCATAATCAAATTAGCCATGATGTCAGATCTATATCACCTGGCATTTGCCAGGGATAGAAGTAAAGCAGATATTTAAAAAGTAATCGTGTTATTCTGGGTTACTGTGAAACGCATGGAAAAATCCACCACCTGCGTCGGAGATTACTCATTGAGATGTTCAAGGCATGGTCGCAAGCAGTATGAGTGATCGAGTATATCAGTCACTTGGCATGCTGGACGTTGAAGTCACCGAACACAAATATATTAGCGAACGGCTGTGAGGAAATAGCCTTATCTATATTATCTGAAATACGATCTATTACGGGGAAAGGAAAGAGACAGCTAAAGAAAGAGAAGATAGATAACTGTGTTTAGAAGAGACTGATAAAGACAAATGTAAGAGTGTAATGGAGATTCAAAGATATCAGCGTAGGCAGAGAGATAACAGCCGACCGATTGATGTGTAAATGCATGAAAATAGATTTAGAGATTTATTATAATCAGGCATTTTTGAAACACACTGACGCGTGTTGAAATCATCAGAGCATTTAGTATTGTTGTAGGTATCACTACCGTTTTTTCAAGGTTTTCAAACTCTACGTTTCGTTCAATCTCGCAAACCAGCTGATAAACTCTGAATAAATTGATTTCCTTGGAAAAATATATTCACAAAAAACACTATTTTTTGGCTTAGGATTATTTAAATGTTTTATATAAGACTTTAATATAAAAAATATGTTCTAAATAAAATCTATCTTTTTCCATTTTTTCTTTTTAACATTGAAAAATATTTTTTAAGATTTCTTATTGTTGAGCATGCAACATACAAATGGCCATGCGTAAATATATCTTTCCTAATTTTAATCTTTAGAATCGTTTAACATTGTGTTATTTTATAGTTCTAACAAACATTCGGTGAATAAAAATCTGGGTTCTTTCATATAAAGAATTAAAAATATTGTTCAAAAGACAATATTGCATTTATATTAAATACGTATTTGTTATTTCACTCATTAATTTGTTTGATATTAAGTGAGTATTTGAAATGTTAAGTTATAATCATTTTTCAAAGAATATAATGAAAATTAATTGTACTGAGAAACGCACCCTCGTAAAACCAACCCACGCTTTACACACTTAGCTGTTTGCAGATGTCAAAGTTTGGTGTGATTGTTTAATTTTATAGTGAATGACGGACGTATGGACAAACAATCTCATCTCATAGAATTTTATGCATAAATAGTTTTATAACTAAATAATATATATTTGATTTGAAAACGAACATCTATCTGGATAATTTTGTTATTCAGGTAATCAGAATAACGGAATTTTCCCAGTCACTTGTCAGCAACGACAAGGTATTGGAGAGGAAAAAGTGATACTTAACACTCGGAAGAGACAGGTGAAGGTTTTGCAACATATAATGAAGAAAGAAGGCTTAAAGAATCTGATACTTACTGGTCGGATAGAAGGAAAAATAGACAGGGTAAATCAACGGAAGTCATACTTGATGTACTTGAGCAAGTGGATAGAAGACTAGGTCTGTGAGTGATACCAAGGGTAAAACTGTTAAGTTCAACAAAATATAGAAGTTGAGGAGATTAGTTATATCCTACGTCTAGAATAGACACTGTGCATAATGTTGAAAAATGAATCATTCACTGACACTCACCGTCGAGGAAATCATATATTCCATTCCACGAGTTAAAATATTTGCTCCTTATTAATCTTAATGAATCCCCGTCATATTAAAATGACACTCGACAAGTATTGACATGCGGAAAATATTTCACAAAAACAACGATGTAATGTAAAGTTTGAGGAAATATTTCGAGGGAATCAGTAGTAGATTTACAGAGTTCCATGCAAAATCTTAAAATGCAGTAAAATGTTTATCATTATAAAAATTGTAATCCCGTTAAAACAAAAACATTGCCTAACGTACTGATTGCACACAAACTGACAATAATTATTGGTGAGACTATGTAAAACTTAAAAGCATTACAACAGCATTATGATAAATCATAAGATTTAAACAGATTCGTTTCATAGCACTTTATAGGAAGCTAGGAATAAATGAATGCATTTTACGTAAAGTTCCTCTGTCAACCTTCACTTTCTACCAAGGAATCATGACAACTGTACAATATATTTACATAATATGACATAAAATACAATAATCAAAAATTTTACAGAAAAACACATTCAAATGTAATAAATAAATAAAAAAATATATCAATTTCAAAGGTGACATTTTTCCTCTTCCAATTTTGCACATGGATTTCAGACTTGTTAATTCACTCGATGTAAATTCCAAGTTAGTATCTTAGCTTAGGCATAAGAATGAATCAGACACAACACGATTTGCATTAAAAATGTTTTACTTTTTTACTTTTTTTTTCTTTTTTTCCTTTAGCTTTCACGGAGTAGGTCGCCCGACGTGGAATAATGGTTAGCGCCAGAGAAATTACGGCCGTGGAGGGACCTAACCTCGTGAGGTCCACCAGAAGTTCGGGTTGACACAACAAGTAACTCATACTTAAAAATATCCATTCCGAGACGCGTGATTATGTAGGTTATAACCACATCATAACTGACTTAGAGCGTCCGTCTGCTACAGGGATTTCTTCGTCTTAAACTTTGAACATTACATTTTCTTCCTTCGTTCGCTATTGTTTTTTTAAAATTTTTCTTCATTTCATTTTTTTATACGGTCATTTCAGCGCTAATCACAATCAACGACTAGTTTGCTTCAGTTATCTTTTGTCTTGTTTTCTTTATTTTTTAATTTTTCTTTAGTCAGTTTGTGTTCGTCTTTTGCGGTATCGAACCTACTCTGTGGTAACACGAAGAAGAACGTTACACTAAAAATTAACGAAATAAAATAATAATAACCCAGTACACTGGAAGAGGAAAGTGAAAGAGTCATCTCTTTTCTGTTATTTGAAATACTTTCTTTTTATCTGTCCATTTATTTGCTGTTCTTATTTTACACAATGTCAGAGAATTCGGTAGTGTCTGAAAAGTTCATCCTTTTTACTTTATTTTGTTTTTGAAGAAATAGAAAATTCATAAAATATTTAAAAGTTCATTTTTACTGTTCATCCTCTTTTCTTGTTTTCTTTTTAAAAATACATACAGCAGAACATTCCACGATGTTCGAAAGTTCGTTTCTTCTGTCTCTTCCTTCTTCTTTCGAAATCTACCACAAACATAGGTACCCGATAAATGACCATACATCGTAGACGTTAACCGCATCTCCATATTCAAATTGACAACGGTAAAAGACCTCGCACATCCATGTGAATTCCTGCTTAAGTTTTCCTTACTTACGAAATTCGTAATTTTTAAAAGTACGATCATTGAGTAAGAACATCTGCCATTAATTGTTGTGCATATCATTTTGCCTCTGACTGGGAAAACAATAATGACATCAATTAAAAGAAAAAAGAAAAATACCTTCTATCTTTCAACGTTTACCTAACTATTTCCCTGTGTTGCTTATAATAACCACCAATTAACTTCACACAACTTAACTATCGCGACTTTCATCGTATTTTTCTAACAAAGGGGCAATAGAAGATAATTCCAATGATAGCTTTCACTTTCTTACAATTGGATTTGTCCGAAATCGAATTTGACCACTGGTAGAGTTTGAAAAAGATTCCAAGTTTACAATAATTTTTAAACATCGCTTCCTCTGACAATTATATCACCTTTTCTTTTGTTCAACTTTCATTTTTTCGTATGAACTCAAACCCTCCTTATTACCTTTTATCGCTTGCGGTTTTCTATGTGTCTTTCACGATCTGATTCCCGATTTCCCAAATGCTCACCTATTGCTTTTTTCTACTACTCTGTCTCATGTAAAAGCGATTTCGTCAGCTTTCAGCATATTGTTTACATAATTCCAACGTAGATATTATCCGGCTTTGGTTACACTAGTTTCAAAAGAATTAAATATTTTCCTGACATGGAGAAATTACCCGCATTTTTAACTTTGACAACTGTCAAATATTTATTAGCAGCAGAATTAGTCCAGAATTCTTACAGTAACGTGTGGTTTCACTAAAGTCACCAGAACATGAAATGCGATATTTCTGCTCCGTGTGTTATTAGAAAGATCAATACAAATTCAGTACATGGGTATATGTGTTTCATTTTCATTGCAATCCCATTTGATAAGTTAAATCCCAAACGTTTGTTGGGACTGCTCGGTACCCTTGAGGTATTTCAGAATGATAACAGAATAATCCAAAACATATATTGACAGAAAACCCTTTCATACGCATAGGAAATGAATTCAGTAAATATTCAAACATAGAATGCAGTGTAAGAGAGAGATATGACTTTTCACCGCGTTATTCAACCTATGCAATGTGGATAATTCGAGAGAATTAAAAAAAAACTATCATGGTAGAATTTTGCGGCTACGACATTAAATAAATAAGATGTGTAGATTATAGCTGTTGATTGCATACACAGATAGGAAGTTACAAGAATTCTTACAGAAGGTATTGAAAAATGAACTAAATATCATTTGCAGAGAAATCGAGAGTATTTATAATTTGCTTCAAACGGAACATTCCAATAAGTTTGAAATAACAAAATAAAACAAGTACAATATAAATATTTAGAAAAATCATTTGAAGAGGACAAAATTTGCGACACTGAATAATAAAAAAGAATTGGGATAACCAAAATACTTCCACAAAGCTAGGCAAAGTATACCGAGAGGGAAAATTTAGACAGAAGTAACGAAAATTGGGCGAACATGAAGGAGATTACCACCACATTTAAGTTTGTTGTTTTTCATTTTATTTTACTTTTTTCAGCGCAGTATTATCAGTTATTACATAATGTATCCGATTATGAAAACAATTTGAAAACATTTCAATATTTAAACAATTTTCATCATACAACGTTGTAGTAAATCGATCCTCTGTTTTGGAACCACTCGCATTGGGGTCGCTTTTTTTTTTTTTTTTCGACGAGTTATTCCTCTTGTTTTTGTCTTTTTCAAGTTTTATTGTCTTTTTCAAGTTGGCATCTTCCTCGGAAACTACAAGAATGGCTTTATTCTAAATTTTCGCAAAGGATTCAGTTGTTGAATATGCGCAAGTAAAAATGTTGATTGCACAGGATTGATTTACTAAGGTTGTATGAAAAACTGACCCCCCCCAAAAAAATTGTTTAGATGTTAAAATTTGTACAAAATGTTTTGTCAATCGGCAAGTTTAGGTTTTAATCGATAAGATTGGACTGAAAATAGTAAACAAAAATTGATAATCAACAAATCTCCAGTTGGTAGTAATGTCGTACCGGTGAGTGGTTTCAAAATGGAGGATTGATCTACTATAAAGTTGTATGAAATACTGATTCCCCACCTAAAATTGTTTAAATATTAAGATTTTTCCAAAGGTTTTTATCAGTCGGAAAGTTTAAGATGTAATCTTGTAGATTGCACTGAAAAAAGTCAAATAAAATGAAAAACAACAAACTTAAATGTGGTGCTATTCTCTTTCAGGTAGGCCGAAAAATGTAATGCACTGTAATATAGTATCAGTCTTCATATGTTGCCCTCAGTGCTTGGTATTCTCTTAACAGATTAAAGAGAGACTTGAAAAAAGAGAAATATTCTGCAGAAGATTTGTTAAAAATATCATAGACCGAACATGTGGGTATGGAGGAAGTTTTAGTGAAAATGAAAACAACCATGTTATTGTGGAATATTAACAAAACAACCATTCTATTTTCATTTACAATTATTCACTTGGCAATAAATGCAAAACAAAAGTATGAAATACATAATGTTTAAAACTCTGGGGTGGCCTAATAATTATAGCCGGTAGTGACTTGTTCAAAGATAATAAATCTGAATACAAAATCATTCAAAAATCGTTTTCTATGATTTCATCAATTATGTTCACTTAATACGAGGATCAGAATCCACACGTGGCGTTGTTTCAGTGAGTAAGAGTTAAGGAGAAAAATTGGGAACACATAAGGTCCTTACTAACTAGTGTGTAGAAAAAAGGGCTAAAACTTGACTTGAGCAGGTTAAGATTGTATTCATCTGGGAAGCATCTTCACAATGTAGCTATTCACGTGAGGAAACTTTTAGAGAAAAAATTATATGACACCAAAGGAATAAGAAAAAAATGAGGGTAGTTCGCCAGAAAGTGTGTAGATGACTGATCTTGAAGCTTAAGGTTAGAACTGGTGGAACTAAGGAATGTAATTTGTCTGAATACTTTCTGAGGAAATAGCGATAGAGCAGCGAGGCTTCTGCAATATTCAGTCTGTGAAAACAGGTTTAGAAGGTGGAAAATAATTAATCATGACCAATACTGCGTTGACAATTTTAGATACTAGCTAGATTGAATCGTGCCCATATATGGTAGTATTACTCATTTTACGGTCTGATCTGACTCTTGTAAAGGTAAAGGATTTCAGAACGTGCTAGACATTAGAATATTACAGGAACCGTACATTTCTTGAAGATACCACAGTTAAGAGAATCTAAACATCTTCTATCAGTAATTAAATTCTATTCACAAGATTTGATGATTTTTTCTTTGTGTAAGCAGCCATTGACATGCCAAAATCCATGAGAGGTTGGTTATTGTAATTTACACACTCTTATACACCGGCAAAATACAGTAAATTGACAGAGGATTTGATTTCACAAATGAATGGAATGATGATCTCTAAAAGGATATTGACTATTTTGTTCTTTCATGCGCCGCGTCAATACGGGATATGATCTATCATGGCTCTCTACAACATTTTTCCTTTTTATCTCATAGCAATAACCGCAAGGAATTCAATTGGAATTCGAACTTGGTTCCCCGCTTTCCCATTCAAAGCCAATATCCACAGCACTATAGGAGAATAATTTTTCTATTAACCAGAAACAACTGTAGGGGTCACTTTTGTATAAAGTGGTTAATTGTAACATGTTAGATGAGAAGCTCATATAATTTAACTCAAATATAAGGTATATCACGGAAAAGAGAAACCGAGGGAGAGAGAGAGAGAGAGAGAGAGAGAGAGAGAGAGAGAGAGAGAGAGAGAGAAACTTTTCACCTGATGATTGGATGTGATTTGCCGCTTATCTGCTAAAACATATAATTTTAATCTGACGCTAAGATAATGATGGCTTGAAATAAACCTCGGCGCTGTCATAGGTAGGCAAGAGGGACACCTCATTTTGTTTCTTTTTATCAATTAAAGCTGTGTAGTGAGTTCGAGACTCACTGGCTGCCTCAAACATTTGGCCTTGTGCCACATCTAATCTATGCTTAGAATATAACCATAGCTAAGCGGCAGTGAGTTAAACCCAGTAATTACGTTGGGCCATATATCGAATCATTTGTTCATGGCTCGATATACGGTGTAATATATGTAATGGTTATATCTAATTACCGCATACCTTTAACGCCAGAGTGGCTGAGCAGTAGCAGAAAATTTGATGTCACACCCCTCCGACGTTGCTTCATTCGAACTATAATAATTCACGTTTATTTGCCATTAGGAGACGGGCTTGTTTTGTCTTTATAGTGAATAGAAGCTCGCGAGTGTTTATAAGTTGTAGTCGTTCAGAACGTGATTTATTTTTGGAGTAATGTTCATTTGACGCTGTTCACAACATCGAATCAACATACGTTTCGTGCCCAAAATACAAAACATATTCACAGAAATGATAATCGGGTCTATAGAAAGCGCCTTATCTGCCTTTTTTTTTTCAAATATTGCTGATCGAACAAAAAAGATTCCATATGCGTTTCCGTGGAATAGTATTGATCTGATCACTTTAGGCACATTGAGTTTAATCCTCGTATCCCACACTGTTTAATACTCAATAACAGTTAATGGACTGTTACGAATAACACGAAGCCATAAAATGACAACAGATTTTTACTAGTTTTATTCAAATATATATTCGACCTTAGCAAACAAATATACTTAACTGATGCAAGTTTATTTGTTCCTAAATCAAATATACACATTCAGACACATCAGTTAATCAATTAAGTACCATACGTGATACACACGTAGGTGATCATGGTTCGATAAATGAAGAACTAATTGGGTTGAAAATTTTCATGGAGTTGTTTGCTATTACTTTCTGCGGCAGGCTGATTTTCAAACAAAGCTTACAACGCACTATTTTACCCATAGATGAACAAAAGAGTCGGGTTAATATCTTTCCTAAGGATATTTTCGCGAAAGTGAATGCAACTGGAATTCGAACTCAGCTCCTCGAATTCTCGTTCCAAGCCGATATTCACTGCACCACAATCGCATGTCTAAAAACTCCGTTGATAGCCGATTAAATCTCAAAATAAGTTATTCTGACTGTATTTGGTTGTTTGAAAAGTTCATACTCATTCTTAGTCGTTCATGTTCCAACGCGTTAGAACATGGCAAATTAATTGATAGATAGAATATGGCTGCATTTTTTAGTAACCTTCAATCTATCTGTTAAAGAAAGTTTAAAATTCCTGAATTCGTGTCAAATTTTCCTCCCAAAGAAAATAGAATATTGTAAGATGCATGTTAGACAATTGAACCATTTATATTATCGTAAAATCAAATAAAAATGGCTATCAAGCAAAAAAAAATGTGAACAATATGCTTTATACTATGACATAAATATACAGAAGTGGTTTGCTAAGTTTACAGTTGGAGATTGTAGCTTTTGAAACCAAGTGTTCTAACACTTGGTTTCAAGAGCACCCACGACGACTATGGACATGCAGAAACCCAGGAGGAGACACGAAGAAGAAAGTAGACTACATAACTATAAACAAGAGATTCAGGAACGCAGTGGTCCAATGCAAAACATATCCAGGTGCCGACTGCGGAAGCGACCACGTCCCAGTCATTTGCAAACTAAGGGTGAAACACCGAAGACTAAAGAAACCCAGCACATCACCAAAGCTGCAATACGACACGCTCGTGAATGACCACACCCTGCAAAAAGACTATAATGAGAGCGTGAGAAAGAAATATGAAGAACAATTTGGAAAATGGCACTCAAAATGGAATTCACTAAAGGAAGCGATGGTGACCTCAGCGAACAACATAGCCCCAAAAGAAATCAGACGTAGAAGAAAAAATGAGTGGATGACCGAAGAAATTCTCCACGTGATGCAAAGGAGACACAAAATAATGCCAGGACATGGAACACAGTGCAAGAAACTTCACAGGGAGATAAGAAACAAAGGCAGACAAGCTAAAGAGGAATGGCTCAACAATAAATGAGCAGAAGTAGAGAGAATGAACATGACCAATAAAGCAGAGATGCATAAAGAGATAAGAGATATGACAGGACAAAAACCTGCTCCTCAACAGGATGCATTAAATCCAAGGATGGAACATTCATATTGGAGAAAGAGGAAATACTCCAGCGATGGTAAGAGTATATAAAGAATCTTTTTTGCGACAGGAGAGAACAACCGAGAATACACAAGGAGATGGATGGACCGAAAATACTAAAATCCGAAGTGGAATCTGCAATGGCCAAAATGAACAGAAACAAAGCTGCTGGTCCAGACGGCATAGTGATAGGGCTGCTGATAGCCTTAGAAGTATATGACATAGAAAAAATACCGATATAATAAACAAAATTTATAGCAGTGGAATAATACCAGACGACCTATGCAAGTCGATATTTATAGCACTGCCGAAGAAACCAGGTGCAAAGGAGTGTGAACTGCACAGAACTATCAGCTTAATGAATCACATCACAAAACTGATTGTCAGAATCCTGATGAATAGAGCGAGAAGCAGAATCAGGCCAGAGATAGGGCACGAACAGTGCGGGTTCGTTAAAGACACTGGAATAAGGAACGCCATATTCATGATTAGGATGCTCTCCGAAAGGGCAATACAAATGAAGAAAGACTTGTACCTATGTTTCATGGAATATGCGAAGGCATTCGACAAGATACGACACTAAGAATTGATGGATATGCTCGGCAGTCTAGACATTTTTGTGAAAGACATCAGAGTAATTAAGAATCTCTACTTGCCACAAACGGCCTGCATACGGACAGCTAACGATCTCAGTAGATTTACAAAGATAGAAAGAGACGTAAGACAAGGATGTGTCTTTTCATCAGATTTGTTCAACCTGTACAGCGAGAATATTTTGAGGACCCTAGACGACACGCCAGGATTTGCTATTGGAGGCCACAACTTGAACAACATAAGATATGCAGATGATACAGTGCTGATTGCAGACAGGGAAAGGAAACTGCAGGACCTCCTACAGAAGGTATCGGTGGAGAGTTAAAAAAGGACTACAAATAAACTTTAAGAAAACTGAATGCATGGTCATCAGCAAAAGGTGCAACCCAAAATGCCAAATACAGGTGGCGGATATCATGTAAGTATAAAAATTTAAATATCTAGGAAGTGTTCTAACAGGAGATGGAAAGTGCGACACAGAGATCCGAAGGCGAATTGGCATGGCAAACGACGCGTTCCGGAAGCTGAGTAAAGTAATAACACACAGGAAAATTTCACTAGAAACAAAGAAAAGAGTGCTGGATTGCTATGTGATGTCAGTTCTTCAATAAGGCAGTGAATGTTGGACAATATCATCGAAAATGAGGACAAAAATGGAAGCAGCGGAAATTTGGTTCTACAGAAGAATGCTGCGAAGATCGTGGACGGAGCATGCAATCAACAATGAGATGTTGGAAAGAATGGCAACAAAAAGGGACATAATACTGAGCATCAGGAAGAGACAACTGAATTTCTTGGGACACGCAATGAGGAAGGAGAGCCTGGAGAACCTGATATCGACTGGCCAGATAGAAGAGAAAGAGGAAGGCAGCGGATAACATATTTGCAGGGCCTGATCAGGTGGATGACGGAAAGGGGGTGGCCAAACATGCTAAGGGACACAAGGAATAGGCAAACGTGGGGGGCCATGATCGCCTACGTCCTGAAGGGACAGGGCACATACAAGAAGAAGAAGAAGAAGATTGTAGATTTATTGTTGAAGAACACCAAGGAAAACCCCACATTAACGTGACGACCAAATCATGATAAAGATTAAGAATAACTCGCGTTAGACAACAGAGAAATTGACAGAAACCAGCATTCATCAGTTTTTATTGAAGTTTGGCTATTGAAATTGCTACGTTACTTAGGTACCACATAACCTGAGAGAAAATGATATTTTTGGTCGCATTTTAATCAGTACAATTTTAATAAAAATGCACCATTTTTAATCAAATTTCGACAGGAGAAGAAGAATGGATCAATTAGAACAATGTTCAGCAAAAAGGATCTTTGGATAAATGACACGAGCTACCTTTAGCCAACCCAAAAGCAAGATATTTATCCTGAGAAATTTTAGGTGTCCAACTGGTGGAATCGAAAAGAATACTGTACTATATTATGAGCTTCTGTTAAATAAAGATTCATTTGAGTCTGGAACGCAACTCAACGACATAAATGCAGAAGTTAAAGAAAGAAAAAACAGAAGTGGCGAAAAGGAAAGGATTTGTTTTCCATCGGGATATCTCCTGCTTTTTTGGCACCCCGACATAAAATTATTGCAGCATTGTTGGGATGTGTTAGCTCACCTGCCATATTTACCAGTGATTGATTCTTCGGATATTTATTTATTCCTTTCTTTGTAAAATAATCTCAATAGTAAACGTTTTCATTTTTTGGATTACATAGTAAACCACCTTAATAAGTTCTTTACCGAGAAACCAACAAAAATCTGTGAATACGGAATCTATAAGTTGAAGAAAAAAATGAAGAAAAATTCTGAAACAAAGAGGTTCATAATTTTACTGAATACATATTTAATAGCATTTTCTTGCGGGGAGTATCTCTATTTCTTTTTAAAATTGGCATGAACTCTCCAAACAACTATTTTTGCCATTTTTAATTCGTGTCTGAATTAATCTTCCAATTTGTTTTTTTTATCTTTCTTTGATTCCTCCCAGTAGGGCCTACTTAATGTAATTTTAAGTTCGCTTTCGTTATTTTTGCTATTATTGTCTAATTGCTTTTATTGGTATTCGAGTTCTTATATTTTATAAAAGAAATTTCTCGTTTGAAATCGTTTTTTTCCTTTAGTTTTTCTATCATTTTTCTGCTGAAGAACAAGCTGGCAATTCACACATGTTTCTTGTAAGTAACTTTATCCTTTGCTTAAATTCCCTCTTAATATATTACAATAATAGCTGAATATCACATAGTCAAAAAGCTATGTTTATAGCCGACTCAACTCAACTCTCTAGATAAGTTATGTAAGACCGAAGATTTTTTCTTTGGTGTTGTTTGAAACCTTTTTAGGATAGGTATGTCGCAGTCATTTTATTTGTATCTGTCATGGATATCCCAAAATTAAGTCAATATTTTTTTTTAAAAATGAACTTCCATCTATTTTTAATATGAATTGATAGAATTTCTTATCACCCGATCTATTCATCTATCATTTCTCTTGAACAGGAGTAGAGTATCATCCATTGTTTCCTGTTAAGGAAGTGCTTTCAAGTTCCTTTCCTCTTCTCACTGCGTAACAGTGATGGTTTCACGAGATTTATGTGATGTATGTGGATGGTGGCAACGTATCACGGTATAAACTGAGTGTAACTGGTTGGGAATTTTCTGTTTACTTCTCGACCTGTATATAGGAACCAGAAAATTTTGTTTAGCTCAAAAAAGTTTATTCTAATCAAGAATTTCCTACCAACAGAATTTTTTCTGTTATCAACTTCAGGATTAGAACTCGTTCCATGTTTTCATTCGTGACATTTTTTCTATAATTATTTGTATATAATCTATTAATCTTCCTCAAAATCCCCCTTTGTGGTCTTTTCCTGCCTGAAAGTCAGCATTATCAATGTTTTTATTCCAGTAAAGAAATTCCATGCTAAATCTCGTTCATCTCGTTGTCTTTGCACCTGCAGGCTCTGCCCTATAGCTTACCGCGTCGCTTTTTCCGACTCAATCGAAGATACACACTTGATGAAACAAATGTCTTTTTTGTCATCTGCTCGTAATGGCTGCAGGCATGTTTTACATGAATCTAAGTTATTGTTTGCTGCTTCAGTTAGCAACATATAACATGTAACAATTTCGATTCTAGATATTATTTGTTCTTATATCTACAGTAGGCAAAGTTGAATGATTTACTCGGAAATTATCACCAAACTCAACACTTTACTCGTCTGGTGTAACCACACCAAGAACAGAGGCTCATATGAGTGTTAAGTTCATAACTCTCTCTGGTTTCGGTTATCATTTCTACATGAGACACCCATGAGAAAAGCAGACGTGATGGTATCCGTGACATCAACCTAAATAAATATTTTGTCATACTAATTCTAGAACTCCCTAAACTCTACAATTATTAATTCTCTGCTTCCTATTTTCCAGCTTGAAAAAAGTCCTTCCCTGTACTTTTTGTTTTAAGAACTCACGAGAGTACTCTGACCACACTCTCACCCTATTGGTTTTTACCGCTTTCGACAAAGTGATCCATGCTCTAATCAATGCAGATATGGTATATATATAAACTCTCAAGTTATATTGGTGTGTAGAGGGGATAAAACCTTAATGCAGAATAATTAAAATTATGAAATTTAAAAATAGTTAAATTAAATTAAGATTATGAGAGCATTTTGCTTAATGAAATGTGTTACTCATGTTACTATATATATATATATGTGTGTGTATGTTTGTGAAAAATGTATATATATAATTATAAATCTCAATATATATATATATATGCAATTTGTTATATATATTATATTATCTATATCTTATATCTGCGGGGTCATGACGACAGATTTCCCACACTTCCACACTTCCACGAATATACGCAAAACTACATACAACCATTTTTTTAAAAAATTGGTCAGAGCGTGAAACCCAGGGTTACAAACTCACCACTATCTATCTATCTATCTATCTATCTATCTATCTATCTATCTATCTATCTATCTATCTATATATTCGAACTGGGTGTATGAGAAACAGGAAATAGTATTTTAATTATTAAACAGAAAAGGGTTAATAAAAGAAAATCAATTCTATTAAGGGAAACGACTTTTAGATTAAGAAATTAAAAAAAGGGGGAACTGTTATCAAAAAAAGATCAATGGAGTATTTACAAGAGTAGTAACCTTGTTAAAGTTTTCTGCTGAAATCTAAATGTAAACATGCTAGTTCATTTGTCCCTCACGGATATAGATATGGGTTTGATAAATTACTTGGAAAGATGGGGATTTATTGATTTGTGGATTATATAATATGCCCCAATAAGTAAAACAAAACTGCCATTGGGACTTTTGGTCCAAGTATATTGGTTAAAGATTAGAACCGGTTTTTTAACTATTAAAATAATTATAATTCCTATATTAGTAAATTCTAAGGAGTTCTTTGACACAAAATAATAGATACCTATGATAACAAATTTGAGGAAATTATACAAATATAATATTCTTAGACACAGCTGCTGTCAATCTTCCGAGATCAACTTTGTGGTAAAATTCAGTGGGTCAAAAATAAATTATAAATAAATAAAAACAGGAAAATTGAATTCCATAACCCACCATTTAATAAATTAGTTAATTTTAATCTAGGACATAAATTTCTTCAGCTAATAGTTAAACGTCTTCTCCAAAATAACACTTTAAGTAAATTTTTCAAAAGTAATACTATAAAACTCAGTTATATTTGCTTCAACAATTAAGACAAAATAAATAAATTACATGACACTGAAATATTGAAATCATACAACAAATATAAATCTAACACTCAAGTCAGATTGCTTCATAATCATAACTTTTGTAATTGTAGAAACCCGAACTAATGCCTCATACCTAATAAATGCTTAACAAAATCCCTGGTATATATGTGTTCGATTTCATTCGTGGAGAATCATAAGGATGCTAAAATTGATATTCTAAACGCTATGAACATTTTGAAAAAGCGTTTTACAATCAGCTCTCACCCTTCGATAACAATGACAAACAAAATATGATATCTATTTCTAAATATTTCTGGAAGTTAAAAACGAAAATATAACAACTAAAGTTAAATGGAAAATTCCAAAACAGGCTAGAACAACTAAATTGGTAAATGAACCATGTTTCCTTTGTCTACATGAAAAAATGGAAATATTTAAATACATGAGGAATAACATGTTACTAAACCAGAGGCATGAAACGACAGTAAATTGCAAACACCTTAAAGACCTAACCTTACGGTCATGCCAAATTTAAAAATCTAATATTAGGATATCTAGGAACGATAAATTTTTAGAGTATTAATACTAGTACCACGATATTCACATGTAATATCTCCCCTTATAGATATATTTATCTCTAAGTTTACCTTTATTTCATACTACAAATTGTGATCTAATTAAAGTATTCTATAAACAAGAAATTTCCTTAAATTTTAAATTAAGTTTAAATATATACAAATATATTAAATATAAAAATTAAGTTTAAATACAAAAATATTTATAGCCTTATACGTTACAAATACAGATAAATTTATCCACTACCAATTCCTACTTCTTAGCACATTCTTTCCTACTCTCTTCACCCATATACATTTTCTTACTAATTTTTCTCTTTGTTAAACCCAAAGGCCTGGCCATAAAAGGCTTTAAATTACGGTACCTTAACTTCTACTTTTAAACCTGCCTTTAAAATTTAAACATGTTCATTAATCACCTCTCCCCTCTTTTCTCACATTTTCCTCTTTCCTATTTTAGTTCAAATTCTAATTTACAACTTCCAATTCTATTTGCTATTTTCTCTAACCCACTTACTTCTCACACCAAATTTACTAATATAAAAAAATCTCCCTTCCCACTACCTGATGAGACATTGTCCTTTCAATGTCAAACCAAAATGTACAATTTGTACATGTTCTAAATTTTAATTTATAATATATATAACTAAAGCACACAGACATGCGAAAAGTGTTGTACCGATAAATGTCTGGCAGATATTTATCCGTGCAACACATTTCGCGTGTCTGTGTGTTTTTAGTTACAGTTTGCTTCTGTACGTAATTCCAACTATACTGCTAGAAACGTGATTACTGATGTAATCCTGTCTTCTGATTCTTGCTTTTAATTATTTTTGCTTTAAATTTAAAAGGGTTTAATTCAACCAATTTTCAACGGGAACTCTTAAAAAACAACATAATTGATGGCCCATTGTTGATTACCAGGAACCGATCAATAGTTTTATCCCGGTTTAAAACAAAGCCATCATTTTTTGTTATCTTTCACGAAAATAAATGGATATTTGAATGAGAAAAAACACAATGATCCTACAATTAAATTGCTTCCTTCCAGCTGAGACACAGTTTGATAAAAGAAACGACATAAAGCAGTAATAATCATCATCTCAAGGCCACATCAGCATCAATTACATAGATTACGAATAATTACCTAACGAATAAAGAATCAAAATTTTATCCAAGTAAATTATGCGCGCGCACAAAATCACATACACACTCCCGCTCACACAAATAATTATCAGAAAACGAAACCTGTATATTTCTACCTTTCTGCGATTTAATATTTTATGTTAATACCTAGTATATTATACGGATGTCTTACTATGCTTAGAAGGTTCAACGGAACAGATACACACTTCACCAGTTAGATTTCTATTCGTTCAAAAATATCGGATATCTTTTTTTTTTTCGGATCCAAGATTTAATATGTCTTACAGCGAATGAATTACTTTCAGTTAGATAATTGCCTTGGATGATAGATTCTTGGTCAATCATGTCTCGAAGGAAACATACTTGACTGAGCAGAAGATTTTCCCGCAGTAGGTTGCTATTATTTTCTTTGGTAGATTTGTTTCTAACCAATGCTATAGAATCCAGTATGTCTTGATGTTCATTCATTTTGTACGCATTAGTTATTTATGTAACGTAAGTGATACACGCTTGGACGATCATGTCTCGAAAGGAATGTTTCTGACTCGGGAGAGAATTTTCCCGCAGTAGGTTGCCATTTACTTTCTGCATTAGACGGGCGTACAACCAAGACTATGGAACCCAGTCTGTACTGCTGTTATACCCATAGCAAGAGTCAGAAATGTTGAATTAATTCATTTCCTTAAATGTATTGGCACATAAGTGAATGTATCGAATTCATCGGGATTTAAAAATCTACACTCAAATTCGAATACTTTTAGAAAAAACCTATCACTGGACATCACATATCGGCGATATCAAGTTACACATGACTTCCACAAGTAACCAAAACGACATTTGTAAACTTCCAAAAAAGCAATTAAAATAGGTAACACATTTGAATAAACAAAGAAATATAAACAAGATTTTAACATTCTAATCTATGTTAAACAAAGTGTTAGAAAGGCTTCTCGCGTCGAGGAAGAGAGCTACTGAATAACAGTTGCATATTTTTTGAAAAACTGTTCACAAAAGAAAGATTCCAGGAATGCCAGCTAGGATGTATGCTAACTGAATCAATGAATTCTGAATGTTTCCTCGATGAAATCATCATCTCATCATCAATTTTAAGATTTAGATTAAATAGCGATTAAAAAGCCATTAATTTTGTATTGCTAATACATTTTATACAAGCTGATATGCTGGGTTATTTTGTGTAATTAATTATTCCCTAAAATATTAACTACATAGCTCCCAATGAAGAATAAGCTGTCGATGATCCCTAACCATCGACGAGGGATCATTGATGCTTCTATAAAGTGTTTTTTTTTTACAAGTAGGGTTGTTGACCCTAGAAAAATCCCATTATCATCCGAGCAAGGAAGACGGGTTGACAATCAAAGTTATAGAACACAATCTATCTTGCTATTTAAGAGATATATTATTACCTTCTCCAAGCGCATTTGCGCCAAAATAAAAGCAACAAATTCAATTGGAAGTTTAACTGGAATTCAAACTCGGTTCTCAAGTTCTTATTTCGATTCGATAACCACTACACACACACACACACACACACACAAACACACACACACACACACACACACACACACAAATTCCACGAAATTCTGCGTCTAAATTAATGTTTCGGACGAGCACATGTGCGGTTCGCCTCTAAATGGAAAGTGGCTCTGACTGTCGCCAATCGGAAGCATTTGCAGGGTTTCGTACCGGGACTAAACGCAATATTCCAGTTTCTGAAAGCGCTTACCGAGTGTGGGCCGGAGGCTGATCATCTCTGGTCGGATCAGCGAGGTGAGGCGGGTAAGATGTTAAAAGACCCGAAACACCCGAGTGATCCTCGCGATGACATTACTGATGACACTCTCTAGCGCCCCCATTACAGTGCGTATGTTTGGAAATATATCTATCTATCTATCTATCTATCTCTCTCTATCTCTCTCTCTCTCTCTCTCTCTATATATATATATATATATATATCGAGAAAAATACTGCATAGTTATTTTTTAACTGAATGTTTAAAAATGAAACGTTTTGGGGGTGAACTTGTTTAGGATAGAAAATTGAAAGCTAAATAATTAAATTTACTATTTCTAATAAGCAAAATACTCTGGTTTAGTTCCAAGGCAAATTATATTAATTGGAATATAATTGTTTGGGTTTTTTTTTATTTTTTGATATCTGCCGCCATTTACAATCGACACATTTGTAAACAAAATTTTATTCACTGTTTTAAAAATTTTACAAAAAAACATATGTGAAACATGTTTTAAATTAGCAAATCTTATGTTAAATTAATCTGATTTACACAAGCATGACTTATGTATAGCGTAAAATTTAGAAAACTGGGACATGATCATAGATTTCATTTTTTTTCTATCCGCCGTATATCAAGAAACTGTTGATAGATTCTTGATTAGAGATAAAATGTATGACGTTTATAGGTGACAAAATGTTAAAAATTTTTCGCGTAAGGGAGGAAACTCTGACGTTTTAATTTGCACATAGAAATTACTTTCAGAAATTATTTCAGAAATCTGAAGTCCAAATGATTTTTATTATATTTTTCAATTTTTAATACATAATTTAATCATCATTTCTTAACTAAAAAATCGAACCATGATTTAAAATATTTTGGAAATTTGAGAAATTGCTATAACAAAAAATTAAACAATTCTTATAAAATTTCATGCATAAACGAATTTGTTTTTCTTCAGACTACAATGTCCTCACTTTTTATAAATTATTCAAGCAATTTAAGGCTCATCAATTTACATAATAACAGAGTTTAATTGCTTTTTAAAAAAATTTACTCTTCGGAGTAGATTTTCGAATACAAAGGCCAAATTAAAAAAAACTAGATGATTTATATTCCTAATGAATCCAGCGTTTAACTTATAAAATAATAGACCACAAGAAGTTAAAATTTATTAAAGCTTTAGGGATTTATGTAAAGTTACAAAAATATTTCTACCAATATTTTTTAAAATAATAATTTAAAAAATAATTTCATTTATTTGTGAATGATTACTGAACGATTCATTAAAATACGACAATTATTTGATTTTTTCCAGTATTTCCAAATTAATGTATTCGTTTCAGGAAAGAAAGTGTTATGTCATCATTACGTTTTCCATTATAAGCAGTCGTAACGTTTTGGCTATCCGCTAACTCTAATCAAGACAAGATTTTTGCCAAAATTTCAAACATGTTAGAAGAGATTAAAAAAATTTTAAAAATAATTAACAATTATTTGATATTTTCTCTTAATAACAATAGAAACATTTTGATGAAAATATTCGTTTTATTATGTTTGTAGGATTCTTTATTCATACCATGTTGTTTTTTACCTATTTAGTGGTGAAATTTTTCATTGAAATATTATAGCATAAATTTTAAATTATGCAAATGCTAGAGCTGTCAAGTCATAAAAGTTAACTTTTAAAAAGTGAGACGGTAAAAAAGGTCCGTAAAATGCTGTCACATTTCTTCTGATAACGTCATTATACACCGACATTATTCATTGCTTCATTCTTGTTTGCGCTGTGATAGACCTATTTTAATCGAAGTATTTTTTATTATGTATTATCGTTTTTTTGTTATAGTGGAAGACATAATTCATCCAGATTTATTTTGCATTTTGGTTAAACCGTCTACATTCAACTTAATTTTTTGGCGTTTAATTTAGTGATTAGCAAACGTACATTCTTTTTATATTGATCTTATACCTATATTCCATGCGTTAACTTGATTTGGCATTTACAACGTGATATTATTTTAATTTGTCTTTATATCTCGTGCGCTTTTTGTGATTATTCCTCAATGCCGAGGAAGTCATTTTATTTTCCATTAATGCATTTGACGAGAATCTTGTCTTTGAGTTCTCTTCAGTACACAGGACAGGTAATTCCAGATGGCATATTGGTGTTCATGTTGCTACTGTTATTTCCTCCGCTTGCTAACTTTTTTCTTCAAATTGTGGTCAACCCTTGTCCAGAAATTTGTTAATCTTTCTCAGATGATGGTTCAGAGATTCCTGTCAATGGAATTAGTTTCCCATTTCTTAATATCAATGCTCTTGTTTTTTGTTTTTGTTTTTGACTTTTCACGTTGTCTTATTTAGATATCGTTGTATCTCTTATGGTCTTCGTTTCTTTAACGTTCGCTTTCGTTAAGCCATGAGTAGACCATTTAGTATGACAGGCATTCATCATTATTCCGATAACATAACTCTTCCTTTTTAGTTACATTCCTAATGACGTGGGCTTCAATGTTTCTCCTTTTTGTTTCATTCAACAGTCTGACATTGGTTCATCTATCTTTCTAGCTGATATTCCGCATATTTCAAAGGCAGCTTTGATAGAAATTTTTATGCGCCCTCAGATATCGCTAATAAGTTGTTCGTGTTTCTGAAACAGACGGGATTTTGGGACTAGCATTGATTTGTTCCCTATTATTTTCTTGTCAAGTTATAAAAGATTTTCATTCGGAGATATCGAATACGCCATTTCAACACATTTAACACGCGGTTCACTTTTGTTAAGGTCGATGTTAAAGGGGAAATGTTTTGAAAGGCAGTGAAAGTGATCCATGCTTTCTAGACAATAGTAGTATATCCAACATACATCTGGCCTAGTAAGTTCAATCCCTGTATCAACTGTGAAGAAAATATATATGCACTGTTTAAGTGGCAGAAGGAGAAAAATGATAGAAAAAATAAAAATACTGGATTATATAGTATGTGCTGTACACCTTCAGAACATTGCCAGTCATGCCTCTCCATGTTTTCTTGTTTTTTGTAGCTCTTAATAATGGGTGTCTTTTTTTTTCTTTTTTTTATATTTCACCTAATCATTTTTGTGCTATTATTATACTTCAAATCGTTACGTATCTTTAATGCGTTGTTTTGCATTTTCATCATGGAAACATTTAGTCCTTTGAGTGTAAAGTTTTCAAGCCCTCTTTCTTCATGATTTGCTTTAAGAATTTTAAGAATTTCTTCTGGATTTTAACAACGTGTTCGCCCCCATACGTCACTTTATCGAATCAACAACCGTTTAGTACAGGGTGATTTACCATTCGGTTAAAGAGAACGACTTATAAAAAAAAGGCTTATCGTTTGTCCTCTTCAAGTTAAGCACACCTCTTCATTAAAATAATAACTTCTTCTAGAATCCGAAACATAAACATACCAATTTCCTTATTCTATATTTCTTCTCACTTTTTTGTCATTTGTTGGTCTTATATATATATATATATATATATATATATATATATATATATATATATATATGTATGTGTGTGTGTGTGTGTGTGTGTGTGTGTGTTTCCATTAATTACTCTTCAAGTTTGCGTTATCAAGTTGATCAAGATTGCTAGGTAGATTATGCGTTATTTTCTGTCCCGATTGTCTTCTGAGCGAACATATATACGTCTATTAAATATGATATTTCCGAAATTTTGCGGAGTAATTGAGACAGAAAAATGAAAATATTAATTATATGAACTCCCATAACAAATGTATAACAACACGCTAAGAATACTAGTGCTAATAAAAGATTTGTTTTTAAAAAACCTTCTAGAATCTCAAAATAAACAGATTTTATAAAAGAGTGAGTAACAAAACAATATTATTTCATCTTCTAGTTTACTTTTTATACAAATCAAATAGCTATTCCTCTCAGAACAGGAAGGTAAATAATAATGATGAATCCGGAGTTTAAAAAGTTTCAAAATTTACACTAGAAATGTTTCTATTAGACCCATTAAGGAAACGATAATATTGCATATTTTACTATCCCTAATTATATCATATTCTACTTTAATTCTTTTTTTTTTACTCTTATTGAAACTATGTTATGGAAAGTGATGTGATGGATCGTCATTGTTTAATTGCGTACAGCGGCTAGACGAAATAAATGAAACATTTGTGTCAAGTGGAATTTTTTATATCTCTTAAATAATTGATCTTCATTTAGAATTAATTACACAATTAATACATCAAGTAATTGGCTCGTACAAGTTCTGAACTGTTTCGGAATGTGCTTTGCGAAAGAATTAAAGTTCTCTAATTCACGTTTCTTGTCACCAATTCCGAAATAACATTAACTGTTTAGCATTAAGATTATATTATTGGATGGTCGGACTAGCATCAGGGGAGAAAATTTAATTTTTTTATAATCATTTCACTGAAAGACAGGCAGTACTGCCACTAGTGCGCAGGGGATTACATGCGAGGAGAGTGGTGAGAAAGAGGAAAAAGTTAAGGGGTAGCCAGGAAATGGTTAATAGAAGTATAAGAACACTGGTGTGAAGGGAACTGTATGAGAGCAGAGTGGACGCGGAAAATAACATGATACAAGATTTTAACAAAAATGCAAGTCAAGGAAGTAGGAGATGGCAATTTACCTTATATTTAAATTCTTGAAGATTATAGCTGTCAGAGCAGCATGTATATGGAAGGAAATTCCACAGGCGAGAAGAGTGAAATAGGTAGCTGTAGAGTAGAAGTTACAGTTACATTTGCTCTGTTACACTGTAGAAGGGTGGGACCTAACCGCTAGTTTAGTAAATTGACTAAATTGACGCAGAGTGGGCAACAGGGAACTAAGCACATCGGAACAGAAACCGTGAAATTGTTTGTAGAAGAGATATACGGAAGCCTCATTACGTCGGTGAGGAAGTGCGTGGATCTGAGATCAATCTCACTGTAGATTCTCCGATAAATGTTGTCAAGAATCCCGAGTTGAATAGCAGGAGCACCCGACCAAATATGACAGCAGTATTCAATGCACAGGATATTAGTTCACCGTTTGCACAAACATTATGCCTGCAAAGGGCGAAGGAATTTAACGGCCAGTTAAGAAGCGGTGGTGTGTCGATAAATCACCGTTGAGAAGAAAACGGTATAACACTTCTGCACAATCATGGATTTTCAAAATAGGTATATTAAACCCAACGGCGTAAAGGGTGTTAATTCCAAAGAAAGTAACTCCTTGATCGGTAAGGAACCACAGGGGCAACAGGTGTCACTTGACATTCATGCAGCGACTGTCAGCACCAACGGCATAAAGGGTTTACATTTTTTTAAAATTTTTCTCTCGCCCGTGAATGAACGACATGAGCAACGGGTGTCTCTGGATCGTTACTCTGAAACTGCGCAACAAAGAAAATTTCTTTGGGGACATGGTACCTTAAGACGCTCAACAAATGTGATAAACTCAAGAATGTCAAGCATGAGATGAACACAGTGAAAATCAATGCACTTTGTATATGCGAAACTAGATATCCTAACAATGGAAACTTCAGCAGCGACAAACACAGTATAATATATACAGGAGGCAAAAATAACACAAAAGTAGTCGGCGTAATATTTAGCAAAGAAATGCGTTCTGGGAGACTGCCAGCTTTCAGAGAGTCCTGTTGGTAATGAGAGGAAGACCCTATAACATATTTATAATAGTAGTTCATGCAGAAATAATAAATGGAATTTATAATAGTAGTGTAATACTACACGACCGAAGCATGTCAATATTTATAGCACTACCAAAGAAGCCAGGTGCAAACAAGTGCGAACTTAATCGAACTATCAGTTTATTCAGCCACATTACAAAACTGATGATCCGAATCCTAGTAAATAGAGCGAGAAGCAGAATCAGGCCAGCGATAGGACAAGAACAGAACGGGTTCGTCAACGACACTGGAATAAGGAACGCCATAGGACGTGTACCTATGTTTTAATGATTATGCAAAGGCGTTTCACAAAATAAGCCAAAACGAATTGATGGAGATTCTCAGCATTGTCTACATATTTTGGAAAGACATAAGAGTAATCAACAATATCTATTGGCAGCAAACCGCCAACATACGGTCAGGTAACGATTTCAGCAAATATACAAAGATAGAAAGGATAATGATTGGTCTTTTCCTCGGATCTATTCAACTTGTACAACGAGACTGTACTGGGGACCATAGCCGTTAAAACAGGATTTGTCATCGGGGTCAACAATTTCACTAACATATGATACGCAGACGGTACAGTGCTGATAGCAGAAACGGAAAAGAAACTACATGACCTCCTACAAAAGGTAGCTGATAAGAATAACAAGAAAGGACGACAAATAAACTGCAAGAAAACCGAATGCATCCTTATCAGCAAAAAGAGCAGCCTAAAAATCTAAATACAGGTGGGGATACCGAAATCAAGCAATTACAAATATTTAAATACCTGGGACGTTTTATAATAGAAGACTGAAAGTGCGACACAGAGATCCGAAGGCAAATCTTTATGGTGAATTACGCATTCAACAAGCTGAGTAGAGCTTAACAGACAGTAAAATTACACTAGAAACAAAGAAGATAATACTGGATTGATATGTGATATCAATTCCATGATGTACTATTTGAAGTTTTATGTAAGCTTGATTTATTAAGGGTCGTTATTCGAATTTTCCAGAACATGTAGTGGAATCAAATGCATGCAAACTGAATATTAATTTAATATATACAGAAAAATAGAAACTACTGAAGACAAGGATTTTTGTGTCACCTATTTATGCAGTGAATAAATACTTACAGAATTATAGGTTTTACGTGGATTCATCATTAGCAGCTAAAATCTTCACATTGGATATGCAAATGACACAATGATGGTAACATATACAGAAAATAATCCCAGCAAATTATACAAAATATAGAATGGGAAGACAGGAATAAAGGAAAAACCTCAAGTCTAATTTCACAGAATTTTCAACAGAGAATATAAATAAAGCCCAAATTTAGAAAGGATGGTTTATGCAATTAGGTATTCACAGGTCATTTAACTGACACACCTGAATCGGCGAAGACTGATATCTTTCGATATTTTCAAGTCAAAGCTAGTAATATTTCGTCACCAGCAAGGGGACACTAACACTTTACTAAGAATAGTGATTGGTCATGCCTTCAAATGACTTTAATGGCTACTGGGTCTGAAGATTACGCTCGATCTTAAATGTATTGCCTAAATTTGTGCCATCGCAAAAAAGGCTAGAAGAATGCCTGACCCTTCTATCACTTCAGAAAATGCCTAAATCTTCTAACATGAACTATTTTGACAAGAGTCAGATCAAACTAAAAACGGAGTATTGTTGCCGTATCAGTGTCTTGTTGCCAAGTTCTCAATATCAAACCTCAACAGAATTCGAAGCCTATTATACGAGCATTTAGGTGATGAATTATTGTACACACTAAACAATTAATCCACAGACTAAACCCTGTAGGCTTTACGCTATTCTATTAATATTAATTTATCAGATGTCCACACTCCGTCAGTTAAGTGTCATACTTGATACTCACTAGGGGAATCATGTTTCGAAAGAGACATGACAGATTGTACAGAAGATTTTTCCGCAGTAGTTTGCATTTCTTTTGGTGGTACATTAGTTGCTAACCAAAGACAAAGAACCCAATCTTTCCTGCTACTAAACCCAAACGCAAATTAATACCTTCCCTATGGGTATTTTTCTGTAAGTGAATAAACAAATTCAGCTGGAATTCGACACGGCTCTCCAAATTTCTTTTCCGAGCAGATATCCACCGTACTACAAAAGATTCCTTAAATACAGCAGCGACTTCCTTCACATGATGAACGTATCGTTACATACTTATGGCGTCAAATCATCAAATTTTTTTTCGTGTTCTTTTGATAATATTGTAAGATTTCTCGGAGACAGCTCTTTCCATAATTCATATATTCTGAAACGAGTTATGCGAAGGTGCTTCCTTGGCTAATAGTATTTTAAACTTTGTCAGTGTCAACTGATATCTACTCTACACATCTTCAAAATAATACCGTCTTATGTCCCCCTTCCCCTGTCTACAACAAATTCCTCCAGTAAACTTTTCTCGCGAGCGGGCCTTATGCTTTGTATAGGTTGAACTAAGAACAAAAATAATTAATTTTTAACAATTATCAAAATAGCTACTCATATTCCATTATATTTATTGCTTTTCCTACATCATTTATTCAGTTTGTCAATTTATAACAGGAGGTGAACAGGGTAGTATCGAAAATAAAATTTCTATCACTGACATTTGAACTAAATATTTAATTTCAAGGCTGCGGGAATGTATTCAGTAGATGACTTAAAAACTAAGCTCCATGAACACCACAGCTTCTGTTAAAACTACAACATTTTCAAATAAGAGTTGACAATGATTACATTAATGAAATGAACATAAACGCAACCAGTATTCGTTAAAATAAAAGGACCTTGACTTCTACTAAATTATATAACATCACTCATAAAAATGAAACTAATAGATATAGTCGAACTTTTACTAGAATTATCAAATTCATGTAACGTTTCATTATATGATCAACGAAGTTAATCAACGTCAAAACAGGTAATACCAAGTAAACTTGGATGAGCGGGTGGTGTAATGGAAAATAACTTGTTATTGTTAATCGGAGAACCCAGTTCAAATTCTCGTTATACAAATGATACTCACTTATGAGCTAATATCCTTAGGAAATGTATGAATGAACTTTTTGCTCACCTGTTATTGGTTAATTTTTAAAACTTGTATCACTAAACCATCATTACCTAAAAACATGTCGTTTTCAAATTATTTATGGCTTTAAAAAACATGGAAATGGTTGATGATTCGTACAAAAAAATCAATCAATCAAACGGATCATTCCATGCACTACAGGCTATCATAGAA